>NW_004624859.1:5034566-5079203 GCF_000247695.1 Heterocephalus glaber | reverse complement strand
TTCCCAGATCCTCTTTTGTTGCCAGTTCAGAGAGTCCAGGTGGTTGAGTATCAGATTGTTCCATCTCCTTTCCCTTTGGAGTTGCTGTAGGTGATCTGGAAGTCTGTTTTTGAGGCTTGTTTACGTGCCTTCTCATTTCCATGGTGGGGGTGTGTGTGTGCTTCTGGCGCCCACGCGGCTCACCTTCTCTGCCCCAGGAGCTTGGGATGGCAGTGGGGGAGCTTCCTTCTGGGTTCTGGGACCAGCTCAGCTTCTCTGCCCTAGGAGCTTGGGATGGCAGCCTAGTTAGTGTTTCTTTATGGCTGAGTAGTACTCCATTTTATAAAAAAACCCACATCTTTATCCAATTTCCAGTTGATTGGCACTTGGGCTGTTTCCAAGCTTTAGCTATTACAAACTGTGTTGCTATAAACATGGGTGCACATATATCGCTGTGGTATGATTCTTTTAATTCTTTTTGGAAAATATCCAGCAGGGGAATAGGTGGGTCAAATAGGACTTCTGGTCCTAGTCGTTTGAGGTATCTCCATACGGATTTTCACAGTGGTTGCACCAGTCTGCACTGCCACCAACAATGGAGAAGGGTTAGGAAGCCCTTTTCAATGAAGTAATTTCTTGCCTGGCAGCACTCAAGCACTCCAGAAATAGACCCCTTTTCCCACTGCCCAGTGAATGACACTTATTGTGTTTCATCTCAACAGATCTCCACATCAGTTTGGTAGAGATAATGCTGGTTCCATCCCCTTCCCATCTATAGTTACTTAACTAAGTTGAATTTTTCATAAAAAAACATCTAGTTAGCATTGATTCTGCCTGTACGTGGTGTCTGACACCGGGTTAACTGAAACGGGAAAGGCATTTTCTGATCTGAAGCCTGGCATCTATTTTGAGAGGTAAGAAACGTAAAAAACTTGCCAGCAATAGCAAGATATTTGTGGTCAGTGCCCATGAAGAGGTACAGAAAGTTAATGCCACAGCAATTCTAAAGACAGAGTCTGGTGGCTGGGTGGGTGGGGAAGGTTATGCTATGGGACAGAAAGTTACAAAAAACTTCCTGGAAAATATGAGCTGGGGCTGAGCCTTGAAAACCCAGTAGAATTTGGAGAGGGAAAGGTAAGAAAGACATGTGTGATGTATTTGCTATAAAGAGCTAGCAGGGCCCAGAGAGGCAGGAGCCCAGCCTGGGCACACGGATGCATTCTTCCAAGGAGCCTCTCTTTTATAGCCATGAGTCTCTTTGCTCCTTGTTTGGGGACTTTTATGACCCCATCCATCTGTTTGCAGTCAGCCTCAGGTTTGCTTTGAAATTCAAAAGCTGAAAGGGAAGTGTGATATTAGAGCCAGAGCAGCAGGCTGGGCAGCTTTCTCTGGGAAGGAGGGAGTGGCCTAATGGAGCATAAACCACTGCAGGCAGAGTACCTTTTCTTGCTGGCCGAGTCCCTGTGAAGGGTGGGACCATGAGTGCAGGCAGGAGGTGGTGGATGATTAGCCAGGGGAGGAACTTCTATCATGGGTCTGAGCTGGCAGCCCTTGTGTCTGCCAGTGGGCAGCCCATGAGGATGTGTGGCCAAGCGTGGAGATCCATGTGTCCTTCGGGGGCCTTAAAGCCTGAAGCAGCTTCATCCAGGACGTGTTTGCTTCTGTTCCCTCATCTGGCAGATGGCTTGGGCCTGCTGGGAGAACTGGCTCAGTCCTCCATGCCTCCTGCATTTCCTGGCTCGCGTGCCACCTACATTTCTTAGGAGCCTCAGTGTCCCAGAGACACAGGACTTTTCCATCCCCTGAATCATTCATCCTCTGAATCAATCATGGACCAAATCCAAGGACTGCAATCTAGAGCTGCAAGACCTGCTCTAGACCCTCACTTCCTTCAGCAGCATGGGCCCCCAAGGTGCCTTCTCAGCTAACATACTTTCAGATTCCAGGCTCTTCCTCCATCACAGCTCTCCACCCCTCCTCTCTCATTTACATGGCTCCCTGAGGCTGCAACCCACCTATGTGAAGCCCTTCTGTGTGGCTCCCTCTTTCCATCCTGCCCATACCTCACAGGCCAGTGGCAGCTTCTCCTGCCCCCCTTTTTTGTGCATCTCTAACATGCATGGGGTCTTCTCATCATGCCCCAGAGGAGAAGGGAAGCAGCCCCTGTAACAGAGTTACACTGCTAGACTGGAATCTGCGTTGTGGGCATTAGCATTCAGTGCAAATCAGTTTTTTAGAGGAGATGGCTTTAAAGCCTGGGAGTTGAATTAGAGGTTGGAGAGCCAAGAAAGATCTTAAAATTCCAGCCAATCAAAACTAGAAGGCTCTTTAGAGATCATCTACTCAGATTCTTGCATTTTTCCAGTAGGGAAACTGAGTCTCAGTGAGTAAATGCCATTGGCCTGATGTTAGTTATAGGAAGGAAGAGATGGAGGGAGAGTGGGTTGGAGAGTAGGGAAAGGGGAAGTGAAAGAAAATTAAGATGCATTATGTACATGTACCAAATCCCTACAGTCCCCATAATGAATGTAATCACTACGTACTGCAAACATGTATTAATAGAAATTTTAAAATTCAGACAGAACAAAACAAAAGAGGACTGGAACCCCATTTGGAGCCTGAAGTAGCCATAACCTTCCACATACACCACTTGGCTTCCCTGAGTGAAAGTTGGGGAATTGTGGTGACTCAAGGCACAGGCTTCTCCCCTCCTTCAAGTACTGTCATAATGTGCCTGATGTTCATCTTACAGACGCGAACCCCTCCAGGTCTGCTCTCTGAGGTAATCATCATTCCAACCCTTTAAAGGAAATCATCCTTATCCTCAGTTCCCAGGTGAGACCACTAGGACTGAGGGCTAAGGGACACACTCCAGGAAAAATCACTAGCAAGTAGCCAAAGTGGGTCTTGGGCCCAGGCCTGCTGCCCTTTGCAATGCATCATATTTCTTCCCTTGCCTTCAGAAAACACTCTTTAGGAAAACTGCAGAGCAAAGGCTGGGGTAGAGACAGGATAAATGTGTGTTAGTGCCAGGCCCCAGGGACTGGACAGCAGCTCAGGACTTCGCCTGTCTTGGTGTTGAAAGAAATACACAGAGCAGAGGCTCTCCACCCGCACCACCGTGTCCCGTCTTAGTGTAGACATTTTAGAGTGCCCTTTTCTACGTGGGAATGAAATTTATGGATAATATAAGATATAATACAGTGATTTTACAGAATTAATTTATTGCCCTAACTATAAGGAGAAAGAAATAGAAGGAAAGTAGCTTAAGATAAAACAATGTGTAATTTGGTATGTCAGTGCTTCTGTCCAATACCATTTGCAGACATCATGCAGTAATCAAAAGCTCTCTCTTATCTGTGAAAATAACAGTTAAAATACAGGGAACTCTCCCACCTCAGTGCAGACAGTACTGTGACTAAGGTGGCATTCAGGAATGGTGGAGCACTCTCGGTAAAGTTCAAGACAAAGTATATACAGTCTTCTCTCAATGTGCATGGCAATTGCATTCCTGCAAGAGTCAGTGTGTATTAAAATTTTGCAAACAAATACTTTGCGTTTATATAAAATGGACTTAGGCTCTAGTCTCAGACAATTATAAATGAAGTTTCCTTCCCTAAGGAATTCCTCCCCTAAGCACAAGTTGTGCAAGGTAGGGGGAAATTCTGTGGGGCTTTTTGCAGGTTGCCAAATATCTCAGACCCCTGGCCAAAACTTCTGTTCCTCAATGACTGTGTAAAAGCCCTAAATCCCCTCTGCCTGCTGCTGCTCTTGCAGAAAGACACTGTTTTGGAAGTTTTCACATAGAGGCCTTATGCAGAGGAGGTAAGGCTCTGACTTGTGTTGTACCTAGATGTTTGCATTTCTTTAAGTTTTACTTTTGGTGAACACAATGTAACACTAATCTTAGATGACACTTTGTCTTCAGACCTAAAGTTAATGACATAAATACTAATCCATGTACTCTGTTCTAAAGACTATTCACTCAGAGAATGCAAAAATGACTAAGACCCAAGCTCTGAACATGGATGGGCTTTGGTTTAAAAAATTTTAAGAACAAGGCCTCCCATCCAAGCACTAAAAACATTTTAAGAACAATGAGACATGCGGAGACTATAATCTAAGACTGGGTACATATAAAACCTGGGACTTCAGGAGAGATGCAAAGTGAGGTTGGAGAGACCAGGAAGATAGAAACTGAACTATCATTTTACATAAATGCAAAGTATTTGTCCCTGGGGCGAGGCCTAGGATGGGAGGGAGTAGGTGAGGCTTAGTAAGTACTCTCCTACTTCCTCTTCATCACCACCAGCAGCAGAGAAACATCCCAAGTACTCAGGCCCTGCAGAGCACAGGCTCATCCACAATATTCTAAGTCCTCACCATAATGCTATTTGCTGTTGGCTCAGGTCCTCTTTTCTCACTTTCTTTTTTTGTTTGTTTTGGTACGGGGTATCGAACTCAGGTCCTTGCTCTTACAAGGCAGGCAGTGGAACCACTGAGGTAAACCCCTGGCCCATTTTCACTTTATTAATGGAGAAACTGAGGCTTGGTGGAAGATTGGCTCTAGAGCATCCTGTCTTATTCTGTGTCACACCAGTCCTCTGTTCTGAAGGTGTTTGTGGCCCCCCACTCCCCACAGGGCAGTGTCCCAGGGCTCAGCCTGCAGTCTGGAGCCCCTGGCCCCTGGCCCCAGCCCCACTGTGGCATGTCCCTTTCTACCACTGGGCCCTGCACTGTGCAGCTGAAACGCTTGTGGCCTTGACTGCTTCACTCCCTCCAGGTGCTGTTGCTCTGCTCTCTGTCACCAGCAGGGGCAGCACTAAGTAAACAAGGGTGGTGGGCCTGGGTTTCCAAGGCCTTTTTTTAACCCATTATGTCATTAAAATCTCTGTGCAACCTGTGCCAGAAGTCGTGTATTATCCCCACTATAGAGAAGAGAGAAATGAAGTTGAGAGGGGAAGGGACCATTTCGGGGAACCCCGGGGGAGGGCCCCAGGGCCTCTTATGAACAGCCCAAGCACCCAACTGAGCCTGGAGAACCTTTGGGAGGGGGCCCTTCGGTAGGGGCTGCCCTATTGAATTTGGAAAGCCTGGCAGTCCTGGAAGCTACTTGTTTCCAAGTATCCCTGCAGGAGGAGGCAGCTTATGTCAACCTGGCCCAAGATGCCCTAGGAATTCGAGGTGAGGCCTCCCTACTCCCATGGAGACCATCCTGTGTTTTGACTGAGTCTTCTCTCTCTGCTCAACCCTCCCTCATTTGTGTTTTTCTGTCTCTCATCCACCCCCAGGCCCATTCTGACTGCCTCCTTCCATTCCCCTCTGTCTCTGTCTTTTGGTCCCTTTCCCTGTGTCCTGACACTTCTCCACCCATCTTACCATGCAGTTGTCTTCCTCTTTCCTTATCTCTTCCTGTGTTCCTCTTTTTTTTTTTTTTTTGGTACCGGGGATCGAACTCGGGTCCTTCCGCTTGCACAGCAGGCAGCGAAACCACTGAGCTAAATCCCTGGCCCCTGTGTTCCTCTTTTTGCACACCCTAGTCACCATCCTGCTGACCTCTCCCACCCTTCCCAAATCCCTAAGTCCCTGGCCCCCAAGGCCCTTGAGAAGAGGTGAATAAAAACCTCTGAGAAGCCTGCAAGCCTCCAGCCCTTCCGTGCCTTGAATGTGGGTCTTCAGGTTCAAAATTTTATCCTTTTCTTTATGACTCATCAGGGAGAAAGAAAATGGAAAATAAAAAAAAGGAAACAGAGGAAATGTTTCTGCAAGCCCAGAACCAACTGACATAAAAGGGATTTTATGAAAATTCTCTGAAAATAATTTTATTTTATGATGCCATAACGGTGGCCAGCCCCTCTCCTTTGGCTCACTGGCTGAGTGAGCAGCAGCTGGAGCTCTCACCCATGCCTGCCCATTAGGCCAGGCCCAGCCTGGTCTCATTTCTATCCTGCTGTGGTGGCCTTGGAAGGTGGCGAGGTGGGAGGGTTTCCTGCGTGGCTCAGAGAGCCCTGAAGCTTCCATCTCCCTAGTCCAGTTGGAAGGTCTGAACTTATTATTCCCATCTATCCATTTCCCAGATGTGGCCAGGGCTTCCCACTCCAAAGTACCTGGGTAAGGTTGACTTGGACACCAACCTGTTGCCTGGGACTCAAAGCCCTCCCCAGGTTTGTGAGTCACCGGGGGCTCATGTACCATGACCCTGGCCTCCAGCTCCATCACGGAGTTTGCAGCCTCTGCTTGCCTGTGCCCACTTAGACATGAAAATCAGCCCCCTTCTGTAGTCCCTGCTTCCAGATCTTTACCAGCAGAGAGACTGCAGGAGACTGGCAGGGCAGGTGGCCTTAGGGTTTTTATGACTGACTTGTGGAAATGACTGTTTGCAGGTTTTCTCCCCCGGAGGAGAGGTTGTTCCACCTCTCTCAGTTTCATTCCATCTTCCCAGCTCCTTACTTCTTGCTACAGTTTGGATTTTGTTTATTTTTTTCAGTACTGGGGGTTGAACCCAGGGCCTTCACACTGAGCTACATCTTCAGTCCTTTTTAATTTTGAGACAGGGTATCATTAAGTTGTTAAATTGCCCAAGGTGGGCCCAAACTTGCAACCCTCCTGCCTCAGCCTTCCAGAGTACTGGGGTCACAGGCATGCACCACTGAGCCTGGCCTACAGTTTGGATCTTAAGTGTCACCCTAAAGGCCCATGTGTTAGAAACTTGATCCTCAGCATGGTGCTGTTTGGAGGTGGTGGAAACTTTAAGAGACAGGCCTGAAGGGAGGTCACTGGGGTGTGCCCTCAAAGGGGATTGTGGGATCTGGGCTTCCCCTTTCTCTCTTGCTTCCCAGCTGTGAATGAACAGCTCTGCTCTGCCACACACTTCCACCCTGCTGTGTGACATAGCCCCAAAGCAGTGAGATGGACTGAATGCATAGGTCCAAGGTCTTAAATCAGTAATAGGTGAAAACCTCCCAAACTGAGCCATATTAACCTTTGCTCTTTATAAGCTGATTTATCTCAAGTATTTGTGATAGTGACAGAAAGCTGGCTCTTCCTTTTACCTCTCGATTCCATCTGTGTATTAGGCACTGTCCCATCATTATTGGATCACGGTACCCAGGATGACATCTCCATGAGCCACTCAGGCTCACCCACAAGTGTGCCTTACCAATCCCCTGGGAGTTTCGTAAGCCAGTCAAGCTGACATCATGACTAATGATCACACCTTTTACTTGCTCTCCTTTCCAGGAACAAAAGGTAGAATTTCTCTCATTGGTCATACAGAATATCTTCCTTCCACCTCCTTGGAGATGGAAGAAGCTGGATTGCCTTCTGATCTCAAGCCCTAGAGGCAGCTTTCCAAACAAAGATGTTGCTCTTTCTGAAAGAAAATTTAGTGACTTCAATGTGCCCTACTTTCTTTCATGCCAGTAAGGAGCCTGAGTCCCAAGAGGGACAGAGCTTCCCCAAGAGCTTGGCCACACAGAAGGCCAAGGTCCAGCTAGGACTGGAGATCAAGGCTTGCAGTCCACATTCTGGGAATCTTTCTGCTGTAGGATACTGGCAGTGCCCTTGCAGGGACAGGCTGTAGATCCCTAGATGTATGGGTGAAGGAGAAGGGGTAAAGACAGAAGGAATGAGAACTGGGGGTGGGGGGGGGGAGAGAGAGAGTGTCAGCCTGGAGTGAGGTTCCCCCATGGGCAGCTCTCCTCACTGAGTGGACTTCCCCATACCTTCCCCAGGGTCCAGCTCTGGGCTGGGAGCCATTTACAGAGCTGACATGGGCCCAAATCTAATGACCTCTGCTTATTTCAGGAGGCACTGGCTGGGAGCAGGGCTGAGAGGCTGGGCAGGCTCCACACACAGGCTCCACTGCCGGGGTGCAAGCCCTCTGGGATATTCGCCAGAGACACTGTGGTTCCCCTATTGTGGAGAGCAGTTATGGGCTCAGAGACGTCCCTTGTCCCCTCAGTCACCCATCCCATTCTGTCTGAGATCCCCTCCCTGAGCTATGGCTTCTTCTCCAGAGAGTCCGAGAGGCGAGGACTATGGCCTCCGAGGAAGGTTGGGTGTCACTCTCCCCTGAGTTCTGGATGGGTAGGTGCCAGGGACCTTTTACCAGGGGGTGAGGAGAGGCAGTGCTGGGCCACTGCAGGAACATCACACCATTGACATCACCCTGGAAAACCTTCATGAGGTGGGGAGCAGGGCAGGGCTTCTTCTCCCTCTTGCGATGGGGAGCTACATCTGGCTCCTGGGTGGGACAAAGCTCTGGGCGTGGCTCTCCATGCTGGACCTCAGTTGGGTCCTACCTTTGCCTGCCTGGCCTGTGAAATTCGGGTACCCCTGCCTTCCTTCCCCATGTCACAGGCCACGGTTTGCACATGGCAGCACAGATAGCAGGTGAGAAAAGGGAATCAGCTCAGCACTTGGGTACTATCCTGGTTCCAGGATTTACAAGCTGTGTGATCATAGTCAAGTTACTTAACTTCTCTATATCTCCAATATTTCAACTGTACCATGGAGATAAGGATTAGCAGTTATGAGAACTAAATGACTCTAGAATTAAATGGCTAGAACATTGCCTGATAAATAACACATGCTCAGCAAATATTAGCTTTCAGTTGCATTATTAATACCCTTTGTCTGGAAATGAGGCCACCATGTGCAGTCCTTATTCCTCTTAGTGGGACTCTGTAGTGGGACTCTGTAGAACTTACTAACCATGGCCAATGAATTGTGCTGGCAAAAGCTTCTGGGGCTTTATAAACCCAGAGACCTCTCCCACTCTGAACTTTTCAGTGACCCGATCAATCTCCCTTGCCCCCAAGATGTAGGGATTGTTCCTAGTAGTACTTGCACTTGGGCACCTTGTGTAGATCCCAGGGGCTAACAGTTGAAGTATGAGGTGCTGTGACATGATATAAAAGGTAGACTGTCTTTTGTCTGAAGCCTTCCCTTCTCTTTCTCTCCTTCTTCACTTACTTGTCATTCTTCCACAAGTGCCCAGCCTATACAGTGTCTGTGTGGTAGATACCAACCCCTGTGCTTTGGCTGACAGTACAGAAACACACAGCTATGGTCCTGGCCAGGGAAGCCAAGGGGAAAGGCAGGTCCATGCATATCATCTTAGCCAGGTGGTCTGCAAAAGGCAGGGGCTGTGGGGACACGTAGGAGTGACTACCTGGGCCTGGGGAGGTGGGAGGCTTCGTGGAGCTAGGTCATGCAGGATACGTAACAGCTTGGCAGAGCCATACGATCGGCACAGAAAGGAGAAGCCTCGAAGGTCCAGGGAGCAGCACCTGCCAAGGAACGGGGTGGGAGGGTTGGGTGCACTTAGAAAGTCCTGGAAGAAGCTCTGGAGCATTAGATTCTGGTAGAGGAAGAGGCGAGAGGTGACTTTGATGCTGGAGACACGGGCAGGGGCCAGGTCCTAGAGGGTTTCGTGTGACCTTTGTCAATATTACTGGGAGACATGGAGGAATTCTCAAAGCAGGGAGAGTTGTGAACAGCTTTGTGGATTGTAGAGCTCCTTTTAACTGGGGGGAAAGGGGACTGGAAGGGGCCCAGAGGTAGGTGGCAGTGGTCTGATGATGGTCTGGGATGGGGTGAAGACAGGTGGGTAGAGTTGATATGGAAACACTCACAGGCCCTGGTGAGTGAAAGTGGCTCCCACAACGAACCCCAAGTCCTAGCCATGCTTTAATGCACCCACACAGCTCCCACTGGCTGGCAGGGTAGCCACAGCTTGAGCCATCAGGGCTCTCCTCAAACCACCCTCCTGGCCCTGCTCGAGTCTGTGCATGGGAAATGAGCCCATTACGGGCCTGGGAACCAGGACATCACAGGCCTTGCAGCAGGACAATTCCCCCAAGCACCCCAGTGAGAGGAGGAAGGAGCCCGCAGCACACAGAAACACCACGCTGTCCAGTTTGTAATGGCTTTTATTAATATATTATGCTACAAAAATATTTTTGGCAAAATAACATTAATAGCATCTTTCTTTGTCTTCTATTATACTCTTAGAGAACTCTTCATGACAATTCACAGCGGTGAGGAAAGAGTGATTAAAGAACAACACCAGGAGTACCTTCCCAATACACTGAGAGCAGAAGCGTGCGTGGTGCAGTGGGGCATGCTGGGGACCACCAGCAATCTCTGTGAGCCTCAGAAAGGGCTGCAGCCTCCTTTGACCAAGAGCTGACCTACCCATCCCAGTCAGCAGAGACCCAAAAGTTCTGAGAGCCCTTTGTCTGGGCAGCTTATGGGAGATGTCTTAGACTTGAGTCCATTCAAAGTTCACTTTCCCCACAGCAGGACTTGGGATGGAGGGGCCTGCAAGCCATGTCATCCTTCCTGCCTGCCAACTTCTCCCATCACATGCAGCCTGGGGGGAAGCCTAACCCTGAGCCCGAGGAGGAAGTGAACCTCACCTTCACAGATCCTCCAGATGTCCCTGGCACCCTCCTTCCTATCACCAAGAATCAAGGTCTCCGTGTACCAGATAAGGAAATGGAGGCTCTGGGGGGGCAGGCACTTGCCCAAGGTCACCTATCACAGTGAAGTATCCAGAGTAGCTCTGGAGAGCAATAGGCCAGCTTACCTTTGAAGAAAGGGTGTGGACAGGGGACACTCCTGGGAGGGGCCAGGTAGGACCCAATCAGGTTTTTGTGAACCTTCTCCTCTCTCCCCCAGGTCAGGTGACAGAGAAAGAAGGAGCCTCGGGGTGTGGAGGGGTCTGGGTTCCAAGCAGCGCTCTCCCCCCTCCTGGTGCTCCTGGGCCGGCAGGCGACTCTGCCAGCTTGCAGCTGGCCTGGCTGGGCTCTTGAAGGATGAGGGTGGGGTGCGGGGGAGGAGGGACTGATTCCTGAGCCCTATTGGTTTAGACAGCCAGCTGGGGTGATAGTTTTGGCTGCCTAGATGAATTTTTGGAAAAATAACAATGTTCAAAGAACCTGAGCATTACAGAGCCAGGAGGCGCCCTCAATGTCACCTACACCAGCTCCTTGCCAAGACTTCAACTTGCTACCGCATCTCCAGGTCCCTGGCCCTGCTTGTTCCCCTCCACAGCAGGCAGCTCCCCACTTGCGGGCACTGCCCTCCACCAGCTCGGGCTTGGTGAAAGCTATTCCATTAGCAGAGCTAAATCTGTCTCTCTTCTTTCCTACCATCATGCCTTTCTCCCTTCTCCCCCTCTTTCCAGCTCTACACATTTATTGAGCACCACCGTTGTGTGGGATGAGAATACAAAGACAATTTCACATGACCTCTGCCATGACGTTACCTGCAGTCCCACAGGGGAGCAGATTCGCAAGCAGATAGTTATAACAGTGGGCAGTGGGTATTATGAGATGCTGAAAAAGCACAGCGGAATCACAGGATGCTTCCTGGAGGAGGTGCTGAGGTGATCTTTACATGATAAGATGTTAGGGGGACTAAGGCAGCACTGGTCTAGGAAGAAGCATGTATGAAACATCCTGTCTACTCTAGAAATGACAACTATAATTCCTTTTGGTCAGGCACAGGGTGGGACAGATGAGATGTGGCTGGCAAGCTTAGTAGGGCCAGGTCACGAAGGTCTAGAACAGCCAGTGAAGGGTTCGGGTTCTTATGTCACCATCGCTGAAAAATTATCACCAGCCCCCATTTTTTTAAAAAAATGTAACATTTAAAATTTTTTTTCCAGTACCAGGGATAGAACTCAGGACCTTGTGCTTGCCAGGCAGGCACAGTGCCACTGAACTACATCCCCGGCCCACTAGCCCCAATTCCGTTCTGTGCTACACAGGATACCTTCAAAGCTACAACTTCTGGGTAAAACTTTTCTTGTCCTTCATGGTGCTTCCTCTTGGTAGAGGGGCTTTTTGCTCATCTCTGAGACCTCAATGGCTCTGGGCTGGAGGCTGGGCTGGTAGGGTGAGTGGCCTGAGTTCCTCAGCTTTGCCTAGTCTAAATGAAGCTGGGACGCCATCTTCATGAAGGAAGTGTAGTCTGGGTCTTTCAGAATAAGGACAGCAGAGGGACTCTAGATCTTTGACCCTCAGCATCAGAAGGGTACTTAGCTGCTCTTTGTGGCTCCCAGGAAGCCTGGTTCTTATGCCTGTGCTGCAGATAAAGAGGCTTTCCCTGCCTTCATGGCTGCTGGTATGTTAGACCAGTTGCTGGAGACACGGCCACTGTGACCGGCCCTGGAGAGCTGTTTGGCCCTACTGTCAGCTTTCCTGAGAGACAGGGTGCCTGCGGCCACCTGGAACATATGGTGCCCACTTTTAGGCAGGCCACTTAATAAACTGGGTCTTGGGCTTCCTGTCTTTCCTGCCTGCCTCAAGGTCAAATATGGAACTGTTAAGAAATGCACATGCTGCTCTCAAAGAGACAGGGGCATTTTATGAGCCTAGACAGGTAGAACATTCCAAAGGTTTGAGTGGGTGCTTATGGAATGGGGGGGCTCTGAAACAGGAGGAGAGAATTCTAGTGCCCCCCTGCAGATTCCTCTTACGTGCCTCAGGTCTCCTGTGACAAAAGTCAGCAAGCTGAGTTCCTCTCAGACTCTGGCTAGCTGGTTGTCCTTGGGATCAGTGAACTTTGGCTCCATATGTCTAACCCACATTGGCTCTGGTTCTCTGCTTGGCACACGTCTATCTAATCGAATGGTCCATCCATCTTTTCTTACTTGAATGTTTGGGTGAGGGAGACTTTAGAATACTCAGTCTGCCTAAAGGAGGAATCGGGAAAGATGAAGACTGAATCAGCCTGAAGTCTGGGGCCATGACAGTGTAACCTAGGACATGAGGCTGCTTGTCCCATCTTGTGAGTGAGTTTCTCTCAGCCAAACCGGGTGGTTACACTCACTCCACGTGCAGCAAGCCTGGCACTGCATGTGCACAGTAATTACATGCTGTGTTAATTCATCTTTTTGGCCCTGTGCCTGGCACAGATCTGGGCACACGATCAGGTGCCTGGCCTGTTTCCCTGAATACTTCATCTTTAATTAACCTCGAGCTTGCTCTCCATACGTCTCAGGCCATACTTTGCCCAAACAGAGGGGAATTTGGCCTGTGTGTTTCTAATTCTTTTACACTTATCTCATCCCAAGAGTGCTCTGCACGATCTGTTTGATGTCCAACTTCTGAGCCTGCTTTGTAAGTCCAGCTAAGCCCTGTCCTGCTCAGAAATAGGAAGTCATTTCTCTTTCTTTCTTTCTTTCTTTCTTTCTTTCTTTCTTTCTTTCTTTCTTTCTTTCTTTCTTTCTCTTTCTTTCATTTTGCCAATGATAAACTGACTATAGCCCTGGCTGAGGTCAAGTTCAGTTTAGAATTTGATGCCCATGGGGCTGGCTGGACCCTCTGAAGCAGAGATTTAGGCTTCTGCCAGGTCTTACGTTCAAATTTGTCCATTGGGGCTGAGCTGGAAAGAATTCAGCTGCCTGCCAGGATTCCCGTGGACCTCTGACCATCCAACAAGCTGCCCAGAATTTTACTATTTCAGGAGAGGCAGATGCCATGCTAGGCATAATGGCACTTGGGCCATTCAGGTGTCATCAAGCTTGCCAGGGAAACCTATGTACAGTGAGGCAGAGAAGCACTGGGCTGGGGTCAGCTGGCATGCCCAGCTGTGCTGCCTTGGGGAAGTGTTTCCCTTTCTGAGCCTGAGTATTACTCTTACTGTTTCTGTGATCTGATAAGTGAGAGGTCTTTGCTGCTTTCAGGATCTAGGGCTCTGTATGTAATTACAGAGCCAACAGCCCAGCTGAGGTTCAGGGCTGGGCTGGCCCACCTGGGTCTTTAGCCAACACCCTAGGGAGGGGAGGGGTCAGGTAAGTCATGCTGAGTCTTGGCTGCACGTCTCCTGGCGCTGGTAGCTGTCTCTTAGGGACTCCAAGGCTGTGCCCCACCTTACCCTCTGATTTGGCAAGAAAACCTCTTCTGGATCCAACTGGGACAAATTGGGGCACTGGACAAATAGTACATGCTATTGCCAGAGCCCTTTGGTTACAGGGACCATCAGGAGCACTGGTCAAACAGTGCCTTTGGCTGGCCTGGGGAGCTGGTCCCAGGGTGCGTGGAGCTTCCCTGGGCAGAGCAAATATGCCAGAACACGGTCCCTAACACAAGAGGCACTCGGTGTCACACTGATCTGAAGCTATGTGACCTTGGGCAAGTCCCTTTGCCTCCTCGGGGGGTTCAGTTGCCCCATCTGGGAAATGGAGATCATTATACTTCACAGCACTGGTGTGAGGAGCCATGAGGAAGCGAGTGTGCAAAGTACCCACCAGTACTGCAGGCTCTGGACAAGCAGCAGTTCTCATCGCCATTGTCATCACTGTAACCAATGACCCTTACAGCCCCTCTCCCTAGAACTGCCCTCTGTGCCCACTCCTGTCCTTCGGCTCAGCTTATTCCACTCAGCCTGACGTCAACAGCCCCTCTGACCCCAGCTGGAGACAGCAGTGGAACAGAGGCCTAGAGCTACCTGCTCACTTGCTCTGTGACCTGGGGCAGCCCCACCTTGCTCTCTCTGAATCTCAGTGTAACTATTCGTTCTGTGGGACTGGGAGCTGCCTCTCTTGACACCCAGCACCGCCTCTCCCATCCCACCCCTGCGCTTTGGTTGAAACACTCACCTAGCGCTCTGGAGGGCCAGTTCACAGACGCGCAGGGGTTGATAATAGCAGCATTCTCTTTCCTAATGTAACTTCCCAGGCCTGGGATACATCCCAGGGAGGGGGAGACAGGCAGCATTCACACCTCTGCCTCCTAAATCCAGCTTCACAAAAGCTAAGCACGTCTGCCTGTCCCACCCTTGGCAGTCCCCGTGGTGGGGAGCCAAGCCTGACCCAGGAGGTTTGGAGATCCAGGAGCAAGCCAGTTCAGAGCCAGGCTCAGCACGGGTCACAAGTGGCTTGGCAACCTGGATTCCTCTTTGGGTTGATGTTAGGGCTAATTCAGGGGTTATAACATAGGCCACATAAAAATAGTTTTATCGGTAGAATAAATACATTTTTTCTCTTTTAATATGGACACATATTTTACAAAAGAGCCCCATAGCACTATGGGAAATTAAGACCTTCTACAAAAAAGAAGATGTAACTTGGGTACAATAAAGCTCTACTGTTCTAAAGGGTCCTGTCTGGACTGCCCTTGAGGTGGTGGCGCTCCCGGACGTGGCGGTGTGGGCCGTGGGGGTGACCGCAGGCTCTCACTTGGACTCTCTAGCTTCTCTGCATGAGGTGACCAAGGTCAGGAGGGCCCGAGAGTGTGTAGCAGGAAGGGGGCGGCAATGGTGGCAGCCACGGCAGCGAGGAGGCCCAGGGTCGGTGCTGAGCTGCTGGCGGGCCCTGGAGGGTCCTGCTGTTGGAGCTGGTCGGAGAGCTGCAAGGGGGGCTTGGCGGTCCCAGAGCTGGGGGTGGGCTGGAGGGCCAGTGGAGGTGGTGAGGCAGTGGTGCTGGAAGGGAGGAAGCACAGGGCAGAGCGACCGTCAGGAGCTTCAGCCCGGGCAGAGGCCTCTGGGGCTCGGATCCGACTTTATCATATTTGTGTTTTCTCATAAAAATGAGATAAGGGGCTTGTACACGGAAGATGAGCCATCCAGAGCCACACAGCCACCTTGGCTAACCCACGGAAGCTGTGTTCGTCCTCCTGTGCCAGGATTCAGGGATGGGCCAGGCCCACCTGTGATCGATCATGAGCATGGGTCTCAGGCAGAAAGAAATCATGGTGTTAGGGAGGACGTAGCTCTGAGGTCTAAGCTTCCACACCTGTCCATAGGTGCCCCTGACCCCTGCCGTTGTTTCTCTTCCCAGAGAGCCGCTGCCTTCACCATGCTCATCATTACAACCATGATTTGCTGAGGATCCCCAAGTCCAGAACTTTACAAACAGTGTTTCTGGTCCTCACAATAAATCTTCACAATGAGTCTCATCACCCCCTTTCAGCAGATAAGAAAACCGGGGCTTAGTGAGGCCACCTGGTGCCCAGGCCACAGGGAAAGGTGGGGTGGTACATGTGTGGGGCGGGGGCCTCTCATGGCACCGCACTGGGAGTGTTAGTGAAATGTACAGTCATTCACAAATCACAAATACAGAATCCAGGTCCAAGGTAACAGGTGAGATTTTTGGCTCAAGAAAGTTTACATAACAGAGAGGGGAGGGAGGGAGCCAGAGGGAAACAAGAGGCGACATGACAGGAAGGACAGGGTGAGCCCAGGGGACATTGGACAGTTGGATGGGAAGGGCTGAGGAGCAGGAAAGAGACTTAGAAAATGTACAAAGAGACTGGAGGCAGCAGGGACCAGGGAACAAACGAGAAAGAGGACAAGGACAGGCGTGATGAAGAGAAGCCATAAGGGGAGCCGTCTGACAGACCTGTGGATAAGAGGGACAAACTCTGAGATGAAGAAGGGAGCCAGGACCCCAAGCCATGGCCAAGCCTGCCCACAGAGAGCCCCATCAGGCTCAGGTGGGGCGGCATGGTCAGCAGGTACACAGTGTGGGGGGTGCCAGTCTCACGGAGGGCCAGGAAGATGGCAACACGAGGAGGTGGGGCCTGCTGTTACCCCACATTCTTAGGAAGAAGCTGAGGCACAGGGGTTAACTTGTCCCAGAACAGATGGCAGGGCTTGGGTCTATGAGACAGGCTGGTAGATGAGAGGTGGGTGGAGCAGTCTCCAGGGGGTCTACAGCATGGGTGCCCTCCTGCTTCCTGGTGCTTGGCTCCATTCCTAACCAGCTGTTGACTCCCTAGATCATCTGGAGGTGCCCTTGGCTTACCCCTTTTGTGCTGCGCTATGAGGTCAAAACAGCTGGCCCTAATCACTGGGTGAGTCCTGGAACTTTCTCTACCACAGCCATCCCATCCCACCACCCTGGTGTCCTGGTGGGACACCCCTCACACAGCTCAGGCTCAGCTTCCACCTCAGTGGTTGGGCAGGGGAATCTGGAGGTCACCAAGAGCACCCTCCTCTGCCAGATTCAGGCTGGGACCTCGGCTTGGGAGTGGGCACCCAAGTGGTCTTGGCTACCATCTCCTGGTTCAATGGAAGCCAGGAGAGGAAGGGGTCCTTGCCTGTGGCTCTCTTTCCACCCACTTTGGGAGTGCTCTGACTGCTAGAACTCATTGCACCTCTCACAAGATTCTTTCCAACCTGGTGTCCACAGGTGTGATGTATCATGATCCTGTCTTTAGAAAGTCTCAAAGCAGCCACAGGAGAGGAGAAGTCAGCAGCACTTGTCCCACCAAGAGGACACAACATGGTGTTCCTGAACAGCACGTGCATGGAGGGTGGGGTGGGCCAGGTGGCTCCTATTGGCCCTTTGACCTCACAGCATCCAGTGTACTGTGCCTTCCAGCTCTGTAGCCTTCACACCTGCAAGCTGTCCCGTCACGATCTTGCTCCAATGCACTGACCACACCTTTCATGGTTCCCCAACACATACCCTACACCCAGAGTCTTGCTGCCTTTGTCCCACTCTCCTTCAAAGGCCTGCCTCCTTGCCTCTTCCCTGGGGGCCTTTATCTGTCCTGCAGCCCTCCATGCCATCTGGCAGAGTTAAGGCTCCCACCAAATCTTGCACATTTCTCGCTGACCTCATTGTGTGGCAGACGTGTATCACACGAGGTTTCAGTGTGGAAAGTACTGGAATACTGCCTGGTCCCTAGGAGGTGTGAGATGACGTCACCGATTTTTAGCATCATTATTATTTCTGTGTCTGTGTCTCTCCCACTTATGTCCCCTCTTTATGGACCATTTAGTATGTGCTGGGAGACACTGGGCTCAGCACTACACCTGTACCATTTTCTTATTATTCCCATTTCCATGATGGGCAAACTGAGCTTGAAGTAGGTGAGGTTTCTTGCAAGAGATGGGATGTCCAGGGCCCACCTGCCTCCCCTCCTGAGCCATGAGGAAGCTCGAGATGGAGATGTGGGGTTGGGGTGGGGTGCAGGTAAGGACTGTGGGGAAGGAGGGGACCCTGCAGCAGACCTCAGCCCCTGTGCCTGGCAGGGGTCCTTACCTCAGTCTCTACCCTGCCTTTCCTTTCTAATGAAATGAAAAACTAACAAAACACACACAACACCAAAAAGTCCATAAAAATCTCTTCCCTGCTGCTGCCTGATGCTTTGGCCCAAGCAGCTGGAGGCTTGAGGGTGGCTCAGGGGAGCAGGCTGGCAAGCCCTGAGAGGTGGCCGGGCCTGGAAAGGTGAGACCAAGCAGGAGCTGTGAAAACTTTGTCTCATAAGGCGCCTGAAGGCATTTTCTTTTACCCTTTGAAAACTGAGGATGAAAACTCCCCCTTGGAGCATAAGTGGGGTTTTTATTGCTTGGAAGGAATCCCAGGGAAATGAGGTGGGACTGGGGAGGGGGAAGAGAACCCCCAAATGCCCCTGCCTCACCTCCCTGTCCCATTCTGCTCACAAAGCTCAGCGCCCCTGTCCAGATCCCTGCCCCCTCCCAGGCTCATGCTAGGGGAAAACTGTCTCATGGCAAAGCAGCCTTGAGGCCAAACCAAACACCTGGAGCATTCCCAGGCTCTGCAGAGGACTGGCACTGTGGAGCCAAGTCTGCTCTGAGCCGACAGGGCCCCTGGGCCTGTGTGGAGGGCGGAAGCTCCACGCCAGCCTGGGTTATGCTCCTGGCCTGCTGTGAAACTGGGTGAGAGCTGTCTTCCAGGCCTCAGTTTCCCCACATATACAGTGAAGGAGCAGGAACAGACCCAGGCAGAAGCCCAAGGGAGAAAACACAGGAAAGCAAGGGTGGTGCTGAGACCGTGTTGACCGTTTGCCCCCAGGGTCCCTGCAGAGGGCCACCTGGAGCAGGGGCGAATCTCGGCCCTTGCCCTGGAGGTCAACAAGAATGGTCCAAGGTTAGCACTGGACATTGCAGCGTTGACTTTCTTGCCAATGCAATATTCTGGTGTCTGAGGCACCTTCTCAGCTTCAGGGGTCGTAGGAGCCTTGCTGCAGGGATAGAGCCCTCCATGTGACCTGGCTGGAGGAGACTCCATGTGATTACTGTCTGGGCCTCAGACTCTCTGGGTCCAGCAGGTCAGGTGGAAGCAGAGATCCAACGTAGCCACTTTGCCTAAAGCCTGATCTCCTGCAATCTATGCCTCAGCAGCCTCTACCCCTCGTCCCCAGGTCTCCTGTGCTGGGAATGTCTTCACCCTTCTCTTGGCTCACAGACCACAGACAGCTATCTGGCCTGATTCCTAAAAGTTTCATAGCAGGCCAGAGCTGGAGGGGCCTGTCTATCCCTGAGATGCAAAACTGAGACTCAGAGAGGAGATGGGAATTGCTGGGGTCACCCAGGATCTGAGGTTCTAGAGCTTTTCCAGTGGTACCATACTGAGGAGCCATTTGTCCCTGTCCCCAGCCTGCACCAACCACAGGACTGGGTAACTGGTATGTGCAGCTATACCCACCACACACAGATGCTCACCTCTCTTAGGCTAGGGGGCGTTCACAGCCTTCTCCTACGGTCCACTAAAGGGTCTTGAGTAGCTTTCTGCTGGGGAATGGGGAAGTGGGCAGACCAAACCAGACCCTGAGAGCCAAAGGCATCAACATTAGTGGTAGCTGTTACAATGTTACTGCTGATCTGACACCAGCTTAGTGCTTTACAGGCACTAAATCTGTTTTCCCCAAAGCACATTCAAGGAGGGTCTGGGATTTGAAGTGTTCTGCCTGAATTTGTTTGTGCTTATATTCCTTGGATGATTCTGTTTCCTGTGGGGGCATTCTCCAACGGGGGCATCTTCTACCACTCAGGCCAACCTACAGCATCCCAGGAGAAGTCCTGGTTGTGTTAGGGGAACCAGAGCTGGAGAATTTGGGCATAAAGGGTGGGCCAGCAGGAGGTGTACAGCACCCCTCAACAGGATGGGGTGAGAAACACTGTGACTCCTCCCCTCTGCTCAAACCTCAGGGGAAACAGACCCAGAGGGCAATGAGCCCTGGTGCAGTGTGTCCTGTACCCACAGAACCTGCCTGGCGGCACTCACCAAAGCTTTGCATCTGTCACATACTGATGCCCGCCTCTGGGCTTTGCTTTGGGCCACGCCCAGCACTCAGAAGCTACTCTTCCCTACACCTGTGTATTATTGCTGTCCTTTTAATCCTGATGGGCCAGCCACTCTGCTCGCTTGTTTATGCAACTCTCCATCCTCAGAGCACACACACACACACACACACACACACACACACACACACACACAGACACACACCTGTGCTCTTGAAGATTTTTGGTCCTGGAGGCCAAGAGCTAGCATGACCTCCAGACACCAGCCAAGGCCCTAACCCTGCCGAAGGAGACACAGAAGGATCACCACAGGTCCCCTGTAGCATGGGAAGGGCTTCTGCCCTGCCTTGCCCGGGTCACACTCCTCCCTGCTGCCTGCCTCTGGCTCTCAGAGATGGGCGATCCTGGAGAATGCTCTGCTGCCGTGCAGCCATCTGTGGACACACACTCAGCCCTTTCCATGGGTGCCATAAATCATGCTGCCATGGGCTGCTGCTTCTCTAAACTTCCTCTGCTGTGTTTACATTTCGAGTAATGGGTAATGAGGGCCGAGGGGAGGCCAGCCTGCTCCAGGTGGTGTCCCAGGCAGGCACTTGCAACCCACATCTCCACCTCACTCCTCTTCCTCATGTTCCACTCTTCAGCTCCTAAACCCCAGCAAGGCCTCAGGTACCCAGTGCAGTCCATCGCAAACACAGCCCAGAAACCCAGGGAAGAGTTGTGGTGTGGATGCTGGTGCCAGGGCAGGGACTCCCTTGGGGTGGGGGAGGAAGGGAGAGTCCAGGCAGGTGAAGGTGGGAAGGGCACAATTACATGATGGTAAGTGACAGGGGTGATCATTAGTGTTAGCCCTGAACACTCCAGGTTTCTATGTGTTCTTAGGCAAGTTCCCTGACCTGGCTAAGTCTAGTTCCTTGCTCATAAAACGGGTTGGCCTTCCGTGTCTCTTGGCAGAACTGGGACACCGTATGTGTGAGCACCTGGCACAGAGTGGAGCCGAGCAAACTCGTTTGTTTCACCCATCCTGGAGCAGAGAGCAGCAAGCTCACAGGTGTGGAGGGGAACAGACCCTGCAAGATCTGGGACAGGAGGAGCAGTAGGGGAATTGGGGAAGGGGGTGAGTGTTCTGCCTCTGGGCAGTTTCCCTGGTGGCTGTGGGGAAGTGCAGGATCACAAACTGAGCAGGGACGATGGTCAAGGGAAAGACCAGGAGACCTGTTAGGGCCCTGCTGCAGGGCTGTAGGCAGAAGAGGGAGAGGACAGAGAGGAGGGATGGCTCCTGGGGACTTAGAGGGAAGAAAATGAGAGAACTCTGAATGAATGCTCCAAGGAAAAGTTGTGTTCGAGAGTCTACAAACGTGTTTCAGGTTGCCCCCAGACAGATCTCTTCTGCCCTCTTGGAAAGTTGGGGCACCCAAGAAGGTGAAGTGAATTCCCCAAGAGCCAGAGAGCCTGTGCCCTGCACCTGGGCCTCTTGGGGAGCCCAGAGCCTGCTTCCCTAAGAAGCAGAGAGAGACTTTTAATCAATAGGCCGCCCTTTGATGGAAACTTCCTTCTCCACACTGGGCAGATGGAGGGGAGTTAACCAACCGCCATTTGCTTGTTGGGATACAGGAGGATTCTGTTGGAATCCTCCACCTAAGAAAAGCCGTTTTCTTCTCCTGAAACTCGGCTCTGCGTTTCCAATGTTGTACATAGAAAACTGTTCGGAGTCATTTTCCCACATTTACCTTTCAGATATGGTTAGGACCTGGGAACCTCTGGCTGGAGCTGACAGCCCAGTCTCCTGTCACCCTCTGCTGGCTGGGCCTCCTGGTCACCCTGACAAGTTGATCAGGTTTGCAAGTGAGCAAACTCATTCCAGCTCATAATTAGCTGCCAGCTCCTTCTCCTGCCTGGACCTTGCTGGCAGCCTGCAAACCCGGCACCCTGCCGAAGGAAGCGGTTCTCTGTAACTCTATGCCCCTGCTCCTAGTTAGAAGTGGGAGGGCCGTGCTGCTGGGTACCTGACGCAAATGTGTCCTCACCAATATAGCTATAACAACGCCTCTGCCTTGGGCATGCAGGGCCCAGGAGAGCTCTGAAGAAATATATTTCCAACAACCCAAGTCAGGTGCTTTGAATGCCCAAAGGCTCAGTGGGCTTGATACTGATTTTCTGGAAATCGCTTTAAAATAGTGCACACCCTGTTCTTTATGATGGGGTGGACTATATTGATCTTTTATTAGTGGCCAAGTTATCTGGCTGCTGGAGAACCAGAAATTGGAAAGTGGAAGGCAGCCCTGTTTCCCTGGATGGCCCTGGCCAGGCTCTCCAGCTCCAGGCCTTGCTTCATCCATAAGTACAATTGGGCCAGTGCATCCCCAGGCTCCTCAGGGGAACCTCCAGGTGCACATTCACAAGGCTTCCTGGGCTCCTGGCCTATGGATTCTGATTCATGAAGTCTGCACTGGGACCTCGGCATTTGTTTATTTAAAAGTACTGACGTGATTCGGTCCAGATTGTTGAGGAAAATTTTGGATGATATCTGTGGAGTCCAGATAGGGACTCTGGATTCCAAAGGTCTGCTGCTGAGGCATGAGGTCCAGGGCTGGGCTATTGTACTGGATGGGGCTCTGCCCTTTCAGATAGTCCTTCTTTGGGACATTCCCGATGCTCTGGTAACATTATTTACTACGTATCCAGATTCCAACCACACAGGGGAATTTAGGGAGATGGCACTGTATAGAAGCTGCAGGTGGAGGATGTCAGACATCATCTTGGTGACAGCAGGAGCTTTGGTGAAAGACACCCCAAGGAGGCAGGCAGGAGGAGCATACAGAAAGAATATGGAGGGTCTCAGTACATTAGATGATTTCTGCACCGGCCCATTTACAGTGAATTTTGCCACAATGTCCCTGTGACAGAGCCTCAGCATTTGAGTGTCAGTCCCCCCCGTCTCCTCTCTCATACAGAGTGAGTCCCCTCTGCAGCCTCTTTGCCAGGATGTCCTTGTTCAGACCTTCCAGGCACAGGGAGCTTAGGGCCTATGGTGTAACTGAGAGGTGCCGTTTGCTCCTAGTTTTGCCTCCAGGCCACAGGATAAATAAAGCCCCCTGGCATCCTGGATGCAGCCAAGGGAGGCCAAGTGCAAAGCAGGCTTATCTACTGCACCTGAATAAGTTTCTATTTTTTCACCTTTAAAATGCAGAGAATTATACTTGCTCTTATATCGAGAATAAAACTGCATGGTCAGATGTGAACGTTCTTTTGTGGGCCTTGAAAGACAACCCTGGGGATCCTCTATGAATGAGGAAGAGCCAGCCCAGAAGTTTCCACTCAGATACGCCCTGGCATGCTTGCTCAGAGCAGGGCTCACCTGGTGACAGTGCTCTGGCCTAGATGCTGACACCTAGCTCCGGGCCACCCCCTTGCCCTGACTCACCTGTCCTCGATGCGGACCCAGAGGTCGTTGAACTGCCTTGGCCGCTGGTGCTTGTTCTGCCTCTTGTGCCACTTCTTCTGTCGCCCAAACTCCTCCAGCTGGCTAAGGCTGTCGGGGAGCAGGAGGTGTGGGGACAGTGCTGGATCCTCTTCTTCAGGTGTGGCAGTGGGTGTCACTGAGGGTGCTTCAGGGATGGCAGCTGCTGGGGTTGCTGGGGCTGGGCTGGCTGAAGTCTCCTCAGGAGGGGGAGCTGAACTCCTGGCAGGAGGGCTGGAGAGGAGAAGAGCTCATGAATGTGTCATGTGTGCACAGTAGGGACTGTAATTTGGTGGGAAAGTGGACATAGCAGGAGTCAATGCCAGGGTGCACCTGCTGGGCCCAGCAAGAGCACTCCAGGAAAACCATCATCTGGGATGAGAGACAGAGCATTCATTCATTCTTATTTGGCCAATAAATCTTTATTGAGCTCCCATCCTGCAGGAGACACTGGCCTAGGAACTGAATATCAGCAGTGACTCAAACAGATGCCACCCCTGGCATCTTAAAGCTCACATTCCCAAGTTAAAGACGGAGGAAGCCACACAGGACGGCAGACACCCACAACAGGAAGGCACAAGAACATGAGGGGTGGAGGAGGGCGCTGATCCGGGAAGGTGATCTCTCACCACCGGTGAGATGTGAGCCCCAGGCTAGGGGGAGGTGAGGGAGGAGCCCGGGACCTTTCTCTGGGGTGTATCTATCTGATCTTGGTCAGGAGCTCACTCATCAACAACTCTGGCTGAGGGACTGTAGGCAAATTATGTAATCTCACCATGTTTTGGTCTCCTGTTCTGTAAAATGGGGACATGACAGCGTGTATCTCAAATGGGCTTCATGAGGATGATGTAGACAAACACAAGCAAAGTGCTTCTCACACTGCCTGGCAACCAGCTTGGCAGTCAACACTATTTGTATCTCTCATGTTACTTTAATTCATCCCACCGTCCATGCATGTGTTCACCATACATCTACTGTGTACCTTTTCAGTAGAGGCAGGACAGAGCCAGGTCCTTAGCCCTGGAGCTGGAGGCAGATGGATGAGAGGCTCACATCTGGCTCTGTAACTTGCAGGCTATGGGGCTGAAGGCTGGCTATGCCATGACCTCAAGGAGTTGGCTGTAAAAGGGGCGTGACACTGCTGGTACCTCCTCCATGGGGTGTCATAGGGTTAGATGAGGTGAAAGCTCAACATATTGCCCAGTACTCCCAAGCCTCTTTCTGATTCAGCCAACAAGCAAAAGGACCTGGGTGTTGGCAGGCAAGGAAGTGTCACATGGGCGTGCTCGTGGGGTTCATGTCCCATGTGAGGGTGTGCACGTGCGCCTCTCAGTTGGGGAACATCCTCTGGTCTTCTGCCCTTTCTTCTTTCCTCTCCATGATCCCAGTGGAATTCCTCTGGGAGGAAGGCTGAGAGTGTTTTCAAGAACTGTCTTGTGAGTGGGGTGCTTGCAAGGAAAGGAAAGGTGGTACCCAAGGCCACAAGCAGCCTGTCCTCCCAGTGCACTCCCACTGCACAATGACTGAGGGGTTTCTTCCTCTTTGAAGGCAAAAAAGGCCATCAGCTCAGCCTATCCTCTCCCAGCCCCCATGGCGATCCTGGATTCCCAGGCTCCAGGCTGCTGGAGATGCTGCAGCTGTTGGGGAGATAATTTGAAACAGCCAGACCAAAAGATAGATCCAGGAAGCACCTGTGGCCGTGGATGGCTTTTATTGCTGGAGCCTCCTCACCATCCCTTCCCCCCTCTGCCCTGCCAGCTGCCTGCTCCCCTGTGTAGGAGGCTAAGCCCAAGAACCCTCAGAGCAGGGATGGGGGTGTGTAGTGGGGGGCCCCGCCTCCAGTGCCTGGGCTCTGAAATGAATAGGAGGTTCTCCAGCCTCAAGCTTTGTGGGCTGCCTTCCTCCTGTGCCTTGGCTGGCCACACATGATGAGCTTCAAGAGGAAATGAGGGGACGCGAGGGCAGGGATGGGACGAGGGGAGCAGAGGGAACTTGAGGAACACCTTGACCCTGCAGCTACCTTGGATCACTCAAACACCCCTGACACTCAATACACACTGCTATGTACTGGGCTCAAGTGATTCCAGCACAAGGAGCAGTCTCTTAGGTTAATGCAGAAGATGAGAAGTGACAGGAGGCTGGGATGGAGTCACACACTAGGGTGTATAAGTTCTTCTGGAAGGACCATGCAGCCAGGGGAGCTTTGGTCTGGGGCTAGGAGACCAGTGACTTGTGTTCTGTGTGACCCCAGCAAGCCTCATCTCTGAAGATCAAGGTCACAGTCATCCCTGAGCCCCCATGCCCATCACTAGGGTGGGTACAGGAGTGATCAGGAGCTTAGGAGGACCAGGAGCCAGACTTGTCTCTTACATAAGCTGTGTGTGCTCCTGAAGGTGCCTTCACCCCTCTGGGCATGAACTCCCACAGGAGGACAGGATGGGGGACAGTGGCTCTGTGAGCAGAGTAGGGGTGCCTTGGTGGGAAAGTCGGGAGCTAGGGACACAGATAGAATTGGCAATGAAGAAGATGAGGACACTGAGTGTGGCAGCAGAGGGAAGAGGTCGGGATCCAGCACACCCTCTTGTGGCACTGTCTGGATTCTGGCTGGGGCATCCACTGAGTCCTCCAGGCAGCAACCCAGGGGTCACTTGTACCCCATCTCCCTAATCCACCAGTGTTAAATCCCAAGCTTCTTGTGAATCCTAGTGCTGCTCACCAGGATTCTCTTGAGGGATTTGCAGATTTCCACTGTCATCCTGACCCTGCCGAGACCCCAAGAGAGTACACACAGCTTCTCCCTGTTCTCCCACCTCCAGCTCCCCTCTGGTTGTGGTGCCTGGTCTGGCATGTCCCTATGAGGTCTCATCTCACAACAAGCTTCTTCACCACTCTACCTGCAGTCCTGAGCAGGAAGGAAGGCAGGGGCAGCCAGCCATGTGGTGCATGGTTCCATCTGAACCGTGGCCAGGCAGCAGGAGGTCAGCCGGCCCAGTCCTAAGATGCCCTCAGGTGCCCTGCTGCTTACCTGTCAATGGCCTGCCCAGCAGGTGTGTGGTCCACCTCCAGCCCTGCTTGCCGAAGGACGTCAATGACAGTGTTGTTCCCCAGAAAGTGACCTGGAACACAGACACAGAGTAAGCTCAGCCACATGCCAGGCTTCCAGTCAGTGGGGACACCTTGGGCCACCCCCTGGCTTTGGTTTGGGCCAGTAAGCTCTACCAGTCAAGGCCCCAGACTCGCTGAGAGGTAGTATGGCCCAGTGGGTAGGATATGGTCCTGGTGCTACCATGCCTGGGTCCATGTCCTGGCTGTGCTGCTCACAAGCTCCCCGTGCCTCAGTTGCCTCATCTGCAGAGTGAGATGATTGTAATGTCCTTCCCCAGGGTTGCTCTAAGGACAATAGCTGGCTGGAGCTGAGGCCTCCAAGTGGCTTCCTGCTGCATCAGTGTGTCTGTCTCCTGGACCACGTCGACCCTGCCCCTTCTTTCCAGTCTCACAAGGTCCAACTCCAAGAAACCCTCCAGCCCCAGCACGTCCATAGCTCATCTTCATAAGCCACACTGGCAAATTGCACCTCTCTCTGTTAGCGTGGAGTGGGGTTCTGTGTGTTCACATGGGTCCGTTTGACAGGCCTCATGGGCAGAGCTCACACAGCTACTGCCTTGCAAATGCTCAGCGCAGTCAGCTAGGTCCAAGCAGTAACACGTTCATCTGTTCACCACCTATCTCCCCAGCTTATGTGGAGCACACATGGCCCAGGTGCCAGCATGGCCACTGAGAACTCACTGAGGTTTAAGGTCCTAGTGGGAGACAGCACACACTACCAGTAGCCTAGAGTGGGTACAAAAGAAAACCATCTCTTCAGACATGGCCTCCAGAAGTGTGTGCAGGGAGTGGGGCTGATCTCCTTCAGCACCCCACTCACTATTTATTCCACATTTAGGACATACTCTCTGTGTGGCCAGCTCTGTGCTAAATACTGTGAACAGTGAAAAGGATAATTTAATCCAAAGCCCCAAGAGACAGGGGAACCGGCCTTCCTTCACCAGGATGCAAGCGCCAGTCTGGGAACTCAGGAGAAGCCTTTTGGGGGTTCTGGCTAGGAAGACTGCTTGGGAGGCCAATGACTGTGGACACAGGTGCCCCTCTGCCTCCCAGGTCTTCCCACCTTTCCAATGTGAGCAGTGTCAGTTTGGAAGGGTACCTGTCCAGGTGGCGGGGCCCTCCCCACTGTGAGTCTGCCCTGCAGCCCCACTTGCCCGGGTGGCACTCTCTCCTCCTGCTCACCATTCATTGCTGAACCTGGGGGTAAATCCTGCCCCCTGACTCTGATTGCCTATGACAGGTGGTGACAGGTGGGAAGTAGGGAGGTCAGCATACTGACAGCCCCAGGGAGCGGGGGGCGGGGGCAGAGCGGACAAGCTGGCTGGTGGGGGCTGCAGGATTCCAGCACAGAGGGGCCAGGGGGCCTGCACAGTGGCTGCCACCTTGCACACCTCCCCCAGCCTAGCCATCTTTCTCTTCTGGCCTGCCATAGTCCCTGCAGTCACACATGGGTGTCATGGGAGAGATCCCTGGATTGGGAATGGCAAAGGGTTCTAGCCCAGCATCTGCTCACCCAGTACCTCCAGTGCCCTCAGTTTCCTCTATGTAAGAGGAAGAGTGTTCAGAGGCCCCTCTAGCTCAGTTTATGGGGGAGGTGCTTGTCTGACTCTAGACCTTTATGAAAAGATATTTCACCCTTCTTTCCTGCTCTGACTGCATACATAGCGAGTGCCGGTCAGTAGTGAATGGTATGAACAGCAATGAGGTGATAAGAACAAAGCAGGGGAAAACACAGAGGCTGTGAGGGCGCCTAGGGAGGAGGCACTGAGCCAGCCTGGGGAAGGGCAGACTTTCTGGAGTGAGCACTGGTAGTCAGGTGAGGATGGAGGGGGTAGCACTGGGCAGGATGCTCTAGGCAGGTGGCGCAGCATGCGTGAAGCTGAGGGAGGAGGAGGCACGTGTGGGACGCTGGCTGCAGAGGAGACACGCACAACCCAGGCATGACCAGGCCCTTCCAGGCTCGGGCCCTGACCTTATGCCACTGAGGACAGAAGACACAGGCTCCTGCCAAGCTCTGAGCCTTCCCCTCAGCCTGCGATCCTTCCCTGCCACTAGTCTCTGCTTCCCCATGTGTCAGACAGGCCAGTGGCCCTTTGACTGGCTCTTTGAGCAGCTGTGAAGCCATCCTGAGGCAGAGGAGTGAATGTCCTTTGGAAAGGCCAGAGTGCCATCCTGAGTGATGAACTGAAGATATCCTTGGCTTGGACAGAGCCTCCCCACTCTGGCATGCCCCGTGGCTTAGTTGGCCAGGAAGGGTACAGGGAGTGGTAGCCCCCAGGACGAAGATTGTCTCCAGGCAACACCTGGCCTCTGCTCTAGCAGCTTCCACCAAAACCTGTTTTTAAAGACCTGGGCCTTATGGCTCAATGGCCTCTACCCAGAGGATCTTAAGAGCCACCAGGGAAGACAGAGAGCCTCAGGTGCCCAGGAGCAGCAGCAGTCTATTGACTGCTGTATGCCCGGGACCAGCCTAGGGACACTGAGAGGGTCCCATGCCATGGCACAACCCTGAAATGGCTCTGACCTTGAGGGCCTTTCAGGATGGCTGCTGGATCCTGAGCAGCCTGAGGCAGTGTTTCCCACATCTACTCAGTGCTCCGAGCCATTCACTCAACCTCAAGGCTTTCAGATATTACTGATTTTCTGAAGGCCCCAAACAGAATACTTGAGGTTGTGGCAAAAATGGAAGCAATCATTTTGAATTTCCATCCTTTCTTTCTCCTTCTCCAAACCATGCTGTCCTCTTTCTCCCCTACATTGGGAAGAATGGTGGCCCTACTGCACTTCACACAACTCTGGGAGGCAACATTCCAAGCAATTATGCCCTGGGACTACGCTGGTGCAGGCTGTGCACGCCCAGCCCACGTGCCCACCACCCACCCTCTCTGTGGCTTGGTCTCTGGGGACCTCCCAGTGGGTTGGTGACAGCTGCATCTTCCCAGTGCCCTCCCTGCTCTGCTCTGCTCTGCCCGCTTCTCACATGCCCTCCCCACTCCATTTGTGCCCTCGGTGGGCTCCTTCTTCCTGCCTAATAAATGGAGGGGTGGGGCTGGGTCTCTTTGTCTTTACTCACACCTCAAGCACAAACACCCCACCCCCACCCCATGTTCAGTTCCCATCCCCATGCCGATGCCTTTGGAATTGTCACCTTAGCTCAGCTCCCTTTGTCCATCCACCTATGGCAGCTCCACCTAACCCTCCACAGAACCCACCAATGCAGCTCGCCCTCTCTCTGCGTCTGTCCTGGGCTCCCACTGGCCCTGCTGGCCCAGCCAAATCACCCTGTGTGAACTCTTCTTCCTCCTCATCCTCCTACAGTCTCTATAGAGACCCTGATGTCACCTCCTGGACACTCACACCTGTGCCAGCAGAGACCACTGTGTTCTTGCTCCTTTCTTCTCACTGCAGCTAAAGTGACGTGCCCACACCCCAGGGCTGACAGCTGGAACCTGCTCCCAAGGACCCACCTGAGGGAGGACTGGGAGCTCTTCAAGGGCTGGGCTAGGCCTGATCCATCCTTGTCCAAGAGCTAAGCCTGAATCAGGCACACTTCAGTACCCTGCAGTGATTGTTGAATGAAGGAGAGACTCAACCTCTTACTCCATATCCTTTCCATGATCTCATCTTATGCCCAGGAGACCCAAGTCCCCTCCTTTCATAGCAAAGCCCTGCCCTACTCACTGGTGATGCTCCTTTAGATTCCGCCAATCCCAGATGCCTGGCCCTGGCAGCAGCCCCTGAGCCAGGGTGCAGCTCATGCTGTCCTCAGGGGCTGGTAGACAGTGCTTAGGCTTGCCTCCAAGGTCAGAAATCCTGAAAAAGGACCACACCCATCCCAGAACCTGCAGAAAGGTTGTGGAAAGTTTCCAAAGGGCCCCATGGTGCTGGGGCTCATCCAGCCTGGCTTGTCCAGGCTCCCTGGGTCTCCTGGCCACTGCTCAGCAGCTCTCTCCAGCACTGACTTCCAGCTGTTTTCTGGCCAGCACTCTGCAGGAAGACATGTTCCATTTCATCTGCTGAGGCTCCACAGACAGCAGAAGGAGGAGAGGGAGAGAAAGGATCATGGGCGGTGGGCCGGGGCGCATGGAACCCTGGAGACAAAGAGGGAGGTCAGGAGAGAGTAGAGAGATCGCAGAGGAGCATGGAAGAAGAAGGGAGCTCTGGGCAACAGGTGGACAAAGAGGAGAAGGGGAGGTGGGCTAGAGATGGACGGCAAGAGACAGGGTGTAGGGAGAGAGGGGAAAGAGCGATAAAGGGGAAAGGAAAGACAGAGATAGAGGCAGAGACAAGGACAGGGCAACAAGATGCAAAGGTATAGAGAAGGAGAGGGAAAAGGAAAAAGGAAGAGGAGAGGGAGGATAAAGAGAACCCGAGGATAAAGAGAACCCAGAAGCTAGAGCCAAGGGCATGGTGGAGGACAGACAAGTCATTGAGGCATCAGGGAAGGCTTCCTGGAGGAGGGGCAAGTTTGGCGGGGCTGCAGGATGGGTGGACATGGATGGAGACATATGGGGGAACGGGATGGAAGGAGGAAGATGTGTCCAAAGGGCTCCACAGTCTTCAAAATGGTGAGGCTGGGTTGGTGCCTATCTCCTCTCAGACAAGCCAGGGTCCCACTTCAAGGGCATTTACTTACAAACAGGAAAAGCTGCCCTGCTCAGCGGTTATAGGCCCTGTGTGTTTCAGAGCAGACAGCAAAGTTCACTTTTACCGGGTGCAAGCAGGCCTGTGCTGGGGGACAGTATCGGGGGAGTAGAGTGCAGGCCAGACCTAGCCCTGAACATCTGCTGGGGACACCCTGACGCCCCTCAGTGATCCTCTACTGGAGAAGGCAGGTAGGACAGAGCGGGGACAGACACCTGGCTCTTTAGCTGACTGGGTGGCCTGGGCAGATTCCTTCCTTCTCCGTGTTTCACTTTCTCCACAGGGTCCTGGGCCTCCTGGTCTCCTCGGTCTTCGAACCTCTGTGTTCCCTCATGTGGTGACCACTGGTGCAAGGTGCTTTTCAAGTGATATTTCATCTCATCTTTGTAGCCACCCTTGGAGGTGCCCTTAGTCTACAAATGAGGAAACTGAGGCTCGCCCAGGGGATGGGACTTGCCCAAGGTCATACAGCTGGTAAGAGACACAACTGAGGACCAACCCAGCGATGTCTCAGTTCACTCCCAGCTCCAAGACATCCACTGTGAACTATTGGCAGCTGCAAGAGATCCTGAGTTCATGTCTGGGGGCAGGAAACTGTCAGAAACCCGTGTACCTTCCAAGGTTCAGCAGATTGGAGAGAAAAGTTTTCTAGTGCTCAGCAAGAACAATACACCGATTAACAGGGCAATTTCAGGACCGTTTTGGGAGCTGGGTGGAGAAGGAGGGAGAACCAGATGTTCCTACACAGGCTCCAAAGAACTGCAGGCTTGCCTGGGCCAACACACATGTTTTCTCTCCAGTGAGAATGATGGGTTTCCAGTTTTCTCCTCCTGGAAGAGGCATCCCAAGCCCGTATTTATGTTCCGTCTGAAATTAATGCAAGGGAAACTTCTAAATGTGAATCTCACTGCCAGAGCAGCCTACCGGATATCAAGCAACAGTAGGGTTTGTTTTCCCAAGGAAGTGTGACAGGAGGGTTGGATGGTGGGCCAGCGGAGGGCTGGACAATTGGAGGCATCCAGGGCTCTGGTCTCCCAAGGAGTGTGTTGCAGGGAAGTGGCAGACCTGACCCGTGCTTCCATCCTGTTCTCCTGCTGGCCTAGGGCAGAGCTGGGGCTTCTGAGCTCACTGAGGACTAAGATGACTCCGTCTCTCTACCCAGCTGGTGCCGGGAGCTGTGCATCCCCCAAAGAGATGACCACGTGGAAGGGCAGGCCCCAAAGGAAACACTTACAGGACTATGCTGTGCAGTGATGGAGGGGAGCCAGGGACCACGAGGCTGAAGAGAATGGGGTGGAACCAAAGGAGGAGAGGAAGGCACAGGAGGCAGGCCAGGCACAGAGCAGAGAGAGACTGTGTGGTGTCTGCTGGCACCAAGAGGGGTTCTGCAGTTGGACTACAAAGTGAGGTGGGCTTCTGAGATGGATGGCTGGGGCACGGGGGACGAGCCCTGGGATTCTGAGTGCTGTAGGACAAGGTGAAGGGACACCTGTCAGGTGGGACTTAAGAGTGCAGTTGGAAGGGAGGGAGGGCTCCAGCCCCGGAGGGATGTAAGGCTGATCAGTGCTTGTCAGCATGCGCCGGGCAGGGCATACTCAGACATCCTATAGGGACTGTGATGTCTGGGTGGAACTGGAGACCCACCTCCCCAGCAGCCTTTACTTCCTGTTCCTCTTGGAGGCTGCTGGAATGGAAAATGTCAGAATCAAAGAGCCCTAAGAAGTCCCCGCCAACACTGCAAAGGTGGATGTGAATCCCAGGGCAGCAGCCCCGCCTCCCACTTGTTCAGCACTCAGAATATGCCAAATGCCTTGATTCATTTCTCATTCAACCTCCCAACAATCCTGCTCAGGGCAATGGAATTTGCCTCATGTCACACAGGCAGAAAGGGGCAAAACTGGGCTTCGGCCCAGGAATGGCACAGGGTGTGTCTGTGTCATGGCACTTTGTAGAGGGAGCTGCTTGCAGAGGCAGGGGCTCTGGGCCTAGGGAGGCTCCTTCTGGAGCAGCGTCTGCCCTGGGACCCCTGTCACCTGACTGATGCTTGCCCAGGCTGGGGTTCTTCCTCAGGACCTCCTGTAGGTGTGGACTTCCTCTTAGAAGCATTCTTCTTGGCTCTTCTAAAATCCTCAGGGTTTGAATCTTTCATCGCATTTTGTTTGTTTAGAGGCCAGGCAGCGGCCTGCCTGTGAGTGTCCCATCCCAGGGTGATGACATATCAGCCCTGGAGGTTATGAACAGCCTGGGCCCTGAGGGACTAGCCCCCCCCAAACTTGCCTGGGATCTATTCCATGTCAGACTGTGCCAGGCCCTGGGACCCCAAGATAAGTCAAGGTGGCCCCCTTTCCTCTTGGGCAAGACTTCTCTCAAAATAGGCAATGGCTTTGCACAAGACAGAGCTTGTCATGGGTTCTGTGATTGCAGGGTTCAGTGCCCAGTGTAGGCTTCACTGTGGCTATGGGGATCACTCTTTATGACATCTGGAGACTCCTTTCCTCAAAATACAGCACCTCAGGACTCCCTGGGGCAAGTGACAGGGCAGGGACAGGCCTGCCACTCCTGAGCCTCATGCTTGCTGGGAGCTGATGCTGGCTGTTGGGATTTCCCACTTCTGCCCCCCTCCAACTTGGGGGTCCTTCTCTTTCCTGAGCAGGAGTCCTGTCCTAGGAGGACTGTAGGCTCTTGGGACAGGGGCTCCTGAAACAACAATGGCAGTACCAGAGGTCACAAAGATGGAGTGAGGATGCTGGCCATGCATGTAGTCCTAGCACTCTGGGAGGCTGATGCGGGAGGATCACAAGTTCAAGCCCAGCTTGGGCAACTTAGCATGACCATGTCTCAAAAGAAAAAAAAATGGTTGGGGATATTTCTTAGTGAAAAGGCTCTGGGTTCAATTCCTGTAACACACACACACAAAAGAAAAAAAAAAGGAAAGAAAAAGAGTGATGGTGTCATGCCAGGCAAAAACCATTCAGTGCTAGCCTCTGACTCCCAGGCTTGTCTCAGAGGGGATCCGAGGGCTAGGAGACAAAAAGTAACTGACCTGGCCTCAGTCTAGCTTTGAAGCCCATGCTTTTAATCCATGACCTCGTCTTTTCTTGCCTTCCCCATGCTGTCCAGCAAGAATGTTGAGCCCAGAGCCATGATTCACAAGCCCTTCTCCACTGACAGCACAGCCCCAAGATGCAGCCAGGACAGGGGGCATTCTGTTCCCCTCCACTCTCCCTGTTCCACAGAGGGGTCATGGGGACAAACTCAGAGGAGACGTTCCTCTGTCTGGCTGGATGCTCTGGGCTAAAAAAGGGCAGTGTCTTTGGCCAAGGATAGTAGTTCATAGCACGAGTGCCAGCTGCCAGATGTCTATGTGCTGGGGTGGGGCTTTTGAAGCCTTGTCCTTGGAAACTCTGAAACACTTCTGAAGGCTGTGGCCTTGAGCTCCAGCTTGGGGAGTGTGGCAGACAGTGGGTGCCCAGGAGAGGAGAAAGCAGATGATGTGTGCTGCCTCTCATCCTTACTCCTTAAAAGGCCCTACGGGACCCTTTAATGATTCATAAATATGATGCTTGGGTGTTTGTGTCATCACATGAAATGTACCTCCCTCTATACCTTGTTACATCATCAGCACATTACCTGCTTGAGGTCAAATATAAAATAAAATAAAAGGTCCTGAGTGGACCACGGCTGTTCTTCTGAGACCAGCCACGAGCTCTGAGGCACTCCCATTCCTGAGCTACTGAGTAGAGAACCAGGGGGAGAAGGAGGTGGTTGTAAGTCTTATTCTGAGGACTGGGGGGACGATGAGAGGAACTAGAAGTATGGTTGACCCACAAAAAGGAGATTTCACAGTGCTCTCCTTCTCCAGGAAGCATTCTCTGACCTCACCTGCTTCCTTCTGTCTTTTCTAGCGGGCAGGGCACCGCTGGGGCTGGGCTGGGAGGGGCCTCCAGCACTGCTTCCTCTAAACCGCTCACTGTGCAGATGGGGCCAGAGGAAGGCTCTGAGAGGGCCACAGGGAAGGTCTCTGAAAGCACAAAGTATGCAGGATACCAGCAGCTTCCCCTTTCAGGCCTCATGTCCTTGACTTCACTCTCTCCTGCCCTTCTTTCTTTCCCTCCTCTATGATTCTCTCCCTAAAAATCTTGCTGCTTCCTCTCCCTAAAACCTCTCCTGCTTAGCATTAAATCCCTCCTGCTCCAGCCTCTGTCTCTACGGCTTACTCAACACGACCTGGGACTCTCCCTGTAGTGGGTTCCAGATCTTTTCATTTGCCATCCAGCCTTATTTTCCAAAGGGCGGATCTGATACTTTGCGAGTCCCGTCATACACAGCAGATGTGGGTCATAAGCCTGCTTCTGCTGTGGAGTGATGCAGGGGCAGAGGACAAGTCTGCTTACAAGCTTCCGGGTCGGTGCATTCATTCCTTCAGCAAGTGAGTAGTGAGTACCTTCTCAGTGCACGAGTAGAGCACTAAGAGGGGAATCTTGGACCACTGTGGGAGCCCAGCGGCAGAGGACAAGGGCCTTCTCAGCAGAACAAAGGGCCCAAGCAGCAGCTGGACAGATTTTTAGGGAGGCTTCCATCAGGAAGAATGGCCTAGAGAACCACCGTCGTTTCTCTCCAGTTCTGAGGCTCTGGCTTCCAAGCTGCCCCTCCACACACGTGCCTGCCAAATGGAATAAGAGGTACCAGCCTGTCTCCCTCCAGGAGGAACTGAGGATGTGGGGGTCAGATGAGCTGATGACTATGGGCGTTCTTCGAGGGGGCTGGTGTCACTTCTCCAGGGAGCAGTGCAATTGGTATTAATTAAAAAGATGTTAATGGTGTTTGGAAGGTTGGGGTTCTATCTCTCCCCACAGTCAAGTTTGGATATTAGAGTTTCCCTGGCCTAGCCCTGAGTTTGTCTGGCTCATGTCTTTACTCTAGATCCTTGAATTCCTATACTACTCATTCTATTCTCAGGAAAAAAAAAAAACTAAACTAAAAACTGGAGGATTCCTGGATGGCTGAACAAGTAAAGATCCCGAGAAAACCCATTTCCTTGAAACTAGGGATAAAACTGTCATTTTTTTCTAGTGTTGAAGACAAACACTCCTGTCCACCTTCACAAGGGCTGTGGCCCAGGAGACACCATGTGACTGAACAGAAGGAAGGCGATGGTTCAGGTGTCTTTCTAGAACACCCTCCAGGTGCTGGAAACCTTGAGGCATGTGGGCTCTGTGCACACAATGGGGGGTCACTGAGCAGTGGGTGCTGGGATGAATCAGGAGACAGGCCTGGGGGACAACATCTGCCTTTACACCTCGGCTGTTCGGTGCTTCGGGAGAAGATCTTATGACCTGAAACTTGGCAGGGTCATGGGCCCTCCTTCCTGGCAGGGGTGTGGCAGGTATGTGCCCGAAGCCTGATCCACAGCAGCCATTGGATCAATCTGGACTCTTCTCGCTGGGGTCTGATGTGGTCTAATCATTCTTTACAGCACCACACTCCAAGCAGCCCCTACTAATCAATGACAGCTGGCCCCTGAGTTAAAGTCTATTTAACTTTCTGTCCTGGTCAGGTCTTGCGGCCAATCTTTTGCATTTATATCAAATGTTCTCCTTTCTTAAAACCAAGAACCTTCTTATCCTCTTCCCTTTTCAGGGCAGGTGGCTGCATCTCCCACTTTAAAGAGTGGCGCTGTGATTAGAAACCATCAGCTGGGAACCTGCTCACCTTTCCACCTCCAAGATACCTGCCTGCTGGCCTACTTCCTCCTTCCCTTCAGTTTCAGGTGAGGAAGTGCTGCCTGCTACCCAAGGACAAACTACCTGAGCTCTAGTCCCTCCTTTCCTGCCTTCTTGGAACATCTCTCTTCCTATGAAGCAAACTCAGCCATTCTATTGGATTCTTCCATCATGTTTTAAGCGTGTTAATTATTTTTCATATTTAAAAAAATGGTGCACAGTGTTGCATTCCAATAATCCCAGCCTTCTGGGAGGCTGAGGCAGAAGGATCACAAATTTGAGCCTAGCTTGGACAACTAAGTGACTTAGTGAGACCCTATCTCAAAATAAAATCAAAAGGGCTGTGGTTGTAGTTCAGTCCAAAGCCCCTAGGTTCATCCTCAGTTCTCCAAAACACAAAAAAACAAAAGAGAAGAATAGTGGAGATAAATATAGTTACTAGATTTTTATTTTGCCAAGTCAGGACTTTGAGACAACTTTCTGCCTTCTATGACCATCATTTCTGTAGATAATTTCAGAATGTAAGATAAACCTGTATATTGTTAAAAATTTACCATCATATACTTATTTTTCACAGTTACTGGTAGATCAGAAGAAATCCAAGGACACCCCCTCCCATCTCCAAGTGACTGAACCGATCCTGTGGGGCAGGGCCTCGGGCTCAGCTCAATGCATGTGCCAGCTGGGAATGGGCTTCTCTCCCCACAGGCCAGCATAGCCCATCCACAGAGCAACCTGCATGTCCCAGAGCACCTGGGCTAGCACACGAGCCACAGCCAACTCCCTGAGAGGTGGGGCTTCCATCTGAGCCCCAAATGCTATCTAGCCTGCTCTGAATTTCACACTTACACCCCAACTGCCTCCAAGCCTGCTGAGTCATCTCTAGAAGAGGTCACAGTGCCACACTGCCAAAACATCACAGACACCGAGAAGAGTGTTTTTCTGTGAGAAGTGTCAGCTAAATAGATACTCTTTTGCACACAACTGCCAGCATTTCTAGATGTATACAGCAAGGATGCCTTATGCAGGAGAAATGGCCTGGCCAAGAGGCCAGGGTTCAAATAAAAGTTCTGCCTGCATTCATACCCTCTCCACCTTAGCTTTCATCTGAGAAATGGAGATACTGTAATAAAACCATCTAGTGGTGTTGTTGAAGAGCTTAGAATGGCACTTAGGAAGGATTTTATTCTAAGAATCACTCCATCATGATAGACAGTTTTAATCCTATGATCTAAAATGAGTGAGTCCAGCATAATGCAAAGAGGCAGCCATTATCCCCATTTTATGGATGACAGAGCAGGGCCTTAAGGCGAATGGCTTTCCTGGGTACCCCGGCTGATAGCTATAGTGCCATGCTTTGCAGCCAGCTCGCTTGTCTCTAAGACTCTTTCTCTATGTACTGACGTCCCGGGAGAGCAGCACTGAGGCGGGCTGGGCTGTCCTCACAGGCTCTCAGGGGATTCTGGACCTTGGGTGGGTAGGGGTGAGTCTTAAGAAGCCCTGGAGGAGCCAGGTGAAGGCTCAAGCTTTTACTTTTGCTTGCTGGGTTCCTCTCAGAACTATGGGCTACAGAGCCTTCAGGGCTTCAGCTTGACCCCCCAAACTGGGACTGTGGTGAGAGGGCAGAACTGTGTAGGGCCTGGCTTGGACACCTGCTGCGGTTGGGATGCCCGCGAGTACATTGCTGTTTCCTATGAGACACCCATGGAGTCTGGCTCTGAGAAACTGAGAGAGAGCTGAACACACCTAGAACTGGCTAGATGTCTTCCTAGCAGCATAGACCCTGCCTCTCTTCCACAGCCTTGGGAGTCCTCTGCTTTCTCAGAGGACTCAGCAGGGAAGGAGCCACAAGTGGCCCACTGAGCCCTCAGGGTCTCTGCTTAGCAGTCCGGAAAGGCTCGGAGATGGACCTGAAGAGGCAGCAGACCGGAGCGAGAGGAAAGGATGGGGTGATTGCAAGTGGTAGTGCACAGAGGGAGTATGTGGCCCTGCACATAAATCCTGCAGCTGTCTTCGGGTGGGGACTCGGGAGTGACATGCCCATCAGAGCAAATGAGGCAGGCGGGCTCCTCTCACTCGGATTGCTTGTGGACATGAATGTGCCACAGTTTACTGACTCTAACAGTTCTGCTCTGCTGGCTTGGTGCCCTGCGCATGGTAACACATGGTCTGGGGCCTGTCGGTTGGTCCTGGATCTGTCTCCATCTCACAGTGAACTTTGCCACGCTCCTGCTCCAGTGGGCCTCAGTTTGCCCATGGCTATAAGGAGGTGGGCAGGCTGTCAAGTCCTGGGTTGAAAGATTTGCTGCACAGAGTGGGCCATTTGTTCCAGGTGTGGCTGAGCTTGGAGAAGCAGCAACCACCAGCAGGCCCGATCTGCACATGGCTTCAGAGCTGTTGTTTATGGATGGATGGCGGGGTCCCGAAGGGCCCTGGCTGGGCTCTCTGTGCCCTGACTTTTCTACTGCTCTAGCCTAATGAGCACACTAGGCCCAGAGGAGGCCAGGATGGGAGGCTGTGCTCAGCATTCATTCATCTGTTGATTCTTTCACTCCTTCACTCTTAGCCACGCACCAGGTCAAAACCCGGGGCACACTTCCAAAGGCACGGTGATGACTAAGTGGAGCCTGCCCTCCCACTGCCCAAGGGGAGAAAGACAGCACCATTCGCCAGTCAGTGTGGGGAGCAGTCTGGGGCTGGAGGTGATGGAAGCTTGGACCGAGACAGTAGCAGGGTGGGCAGACAGAGTGAATGGTGGTCTTTCTGGTGCCCATCAATAGGACCAATCAGCAATTGACTGAATTTTGGAGAAGGAAGACCCTGGGGTTAAGGATGGTGCTTTCAGGCTCACCTGGTGCTTGAGTGGGCATTGATGCCCCATGGACTTGAAGTTTCAGGAAAAACAAGTCAGTTTCCAGGGCTGTCCGTGCTGCTGATTTTCATTTTTCTAGTCTCAGCTTCCCTAACTGTAGAAGGGAGCTGGTTCTGGGGCTCTCTGGGCCTGGGTGACTCCGTCCTGGGCCCTGGGGCAGGTAGGGTGGGGGGTCCACCCAGTCAGGTGAGGCAGCCGCTTCTCACAGTGGCTGTACCCGCTGGGGGCTCCTCCTAGGCCTAAGAAGGCTGACTCAGGGTGGCTCCCCTGTGAGGCCAGCTGAGGCTGTTCTAGTGCAGGGTGAGCCGGAGGAGGAGGGAAGGCAGGTGCTGGGGACACTTCCCTGAACAGATCCTCAGAGCGGTCCTGCCTCATGCCAGGCCTATGGCAGGTGTCCCACTGCAAAAGGGTGGCCCGATTCTCTCCAGGTTTTCAGTCAAGGTCCTGCTCCCACTGGCTCTTCCAGAGCCCCCTTCTCTGACATCTGCATGTGGAAAACCCCTGGAATCCTAGAAAATCCAAGCGAGTCCTTGCTCGTCCTGTTCAGATGAGCAGACTGAGGCTATGAGAGGGGAAGGGACTTGGCAGAGGCCGCCATGGGCCGTGTGAGCTCCAGTGTGAGCCCAGAGCTCTTTCTGTCCAGCTGAGGTGGCCCTGAGGAGGCTGCCCCACAGGGCTGGTATGCATGCCTGAGCCCCTCTTATGTGCCTCTACCGTGCTGGGGTCTGTAGAGGAGGGAACGGTGGCCTAGGTGGATGTGCCTCTGGCTCCTGCCCTTGGAGTACTTGAGCTTAAAGGGGGCCACAGACATCAAATAGTGGACACATCTCATTAAGAAATCAGCATGTCCACGAGGGTCCAGTGGATTAGGCTGACTGCTGGATGTGGAGGGTGTGTGCGCCTGACAGACCAAGAAAAGAGAGGCAGGGGACAGCAGCAACGAGTGTGGCACAGGCATGGTGAGCACAGCTATATGCCATCTCTTAATTCTCACAAGACAGGAGGTGAATCCTTTCAGCCCAAATGGCAGGCAACAAGAGCAAGGGCCAAGATGGGCTGAGTACCCTCCTCCCTGGCCAGGGCTCCAGTGGCCTTGGTCATGTCTCTGTTGAGTGTGGCCACCTGGGGTTTGAAGGAGCCATGGAAATCCTCCTGGACTAGGCACAGGTCACTTCCCTGGCCTACAGGAACAGTTAGTAAAGAACCTTGACCATATTGGGGAGCTGCTTGGGTCCCAGAGCTGCCACCCAGCACTATGCAGCTGTCCTGCACCCTCCTGGGACTTGGCTTTTCCTTGATGGAGTGGAGGTCAGGGGGCCAAACCTGCTCCAAAAGCGAAGAAGCAGATCTTGTCCTCGTTCTCCTGCAGCAAGGCCATGACCCTCTTCCCCATGCGCTCGTTCCTCTTGTAGATGAGCTCCTGGCGGAAGTAGCTGTCGATCTCCTGGGCTGTCACCTGCTCATGTGGTGGGAGGGTGGTGTTGATAAAGTTGGGCAGCTGCAAAGGCAAGACAGAGGCTGCCTTCAGTTCTTGATGGGTGGGGCAAAGTGCACGCTGGGCAGGGTTGGCGATTTACCTTTCCTGGGCTGACGGGACATCATGTTGTATATGTGTTTCTCATCTATCCCCAAACCCACTGGGAACAGCACTGCTGCTCCTGCTTTACAGGTGAAGCCAGAAAGAGTGGAGAAGATCCCAGGACATGCAAGTAGAGTGGCTGAATGCCCCAGCAGCTGGACTCCCACGGACAACTCCCATGTGTCTGTCTGGTTTAGCTTCAGCTCCCAGAGGCTGAGGTCCGGGGAGACTGGGACTCAACAGCTCTCATTTCAGCCCTGAGCCCAGCACTGGCATATGCCAGGAATTCAGATCAGCAAGAGGGTATGGAGAGTCAGCCAAACTGTCCGGTGTAGCAGGAAGGCCATGGGGTGGGCTTAGGCTGACCTGAGCTTCAGCCCCTATTCTGATGCTATGTGGTGCTGGGTCAGTTATTCACTTTCCTGAGTACTAATTTTCTCATTTATAAGATGGCACTGAGATTTTTGTGAAGATTAAATGAGATAATGTGTGCTTCAGAGGGTGCCACACTATAGAGATGGGAGGAGTCATCCATCACCTGTGGTTTTTCCCATGTCAAAGTTAACATCTACCCACCCCTGGCTCCTCTACCTGCCAAGAAACAACCCAACCCCACAGTCTCTTCCTAAAAACTAACTCCAGGACCACGGCAGCCCCCAAGATGATGCTTATTCAACATCTTGCCTTGGAACTGAGCAACTTTCCTAGCTCTGGGCCCTGCACCATCACCTCCCTTGCACACCCAGCCCCATGGACTGGCAACCACCTCATGGATGTGCTGTTGACTTAGGCAGAGGGCTTCCAGAGTTCAGGGATGGGACCTTCCTCATTCTGGGTCACAAGTGCTTGGCTGGGGCTATCAGGTGCCCTTGGAACTTGAACATGAGGTCATGTTGCCCCTTCCTGACCTCAGCTGCCCTTCTCGTGTTCTTCCCTGCCAACATTTCACCCTTGCAACCTGGATGGCAGGTCGAGATGTTCCAGCATCATCTCCTCTAAAACACATGTGAGGCCATTAAAGAAACCACAGGACTGAGTCATAATGTATCTTCTCTCTCATCACAACCTGTCAGTATCATTACAACTTTCAAGCTCTTGCTCACGTGATGTCTTCCACCTTTCATTCTCTCTTCTATTTCTCCAACTCCCCTCACCCAGGCACACAGCAGAAGACACCAGGGCTAACTGGCTGATGGACAAGGTTGTTGGATGGTGTCGACTAATTTTCTGCAGGTTTTAGCTGCTAGAAAGGTCAAGCAGCCCAATCACATGGCTTCTAGAGTCACCACTGAGCTGCTGACACTCTTTCAGAGGAAATGGAGGAGGTAACAAAGACTGAACCCTAAGGGACTGAGGAGGCTGAGACATCTGCTGTGTGCTGGCTGAGGATCAGTGGGTTTCTGAGTGAGAAGTGCACTTTGGGCTCCTGTTAGAAAAGTAGGATTCACTGTCTGGATGAATAAAACAATGATTTGACTGGTGTCTCCTGACTTATATAACGTATGACTTGCATAGCTGTATGTAGGAACACTTAGTTCCCAATGGGCCAGCAGAGAGCTGGTGCCCAGGGACTTTTTGTTTGGCCAGTGGATAAATGCGGCATGGAGTTATTACCATCCTTGTGAATTCCCTACTAAGGAAGGGGCGACAGGCCACCCTGACAAAACAGGTCATGCTTGACTTGATCCAGCTATAGAAAACCCCAAAGGCGTCTGTGTGGGAGAGGAAACAGAGAGGCCATGACGCGCAACGTTATTTGTAGAAACATGACTCTTGAAGGCCACTCTCCATTTCATGTGTGGGGGTGACAGTTCGAGACCATGTTGTACCGCAAAGAAATACTAGTTCAGTGGACGAGTGGCTGAGTGAATGAGTGGAGAGGCGGTAGCAACAGAAAGATTAGGCAAGTCCTCAAAGTCCGATGGTGGGGATGACTTAGGTTGGAATCGCTCTTTTGCTGCTTACTAGCTAATCTTACTAGAGAGTTACTTGGCTGCTCGGAGACTCAGGTTCCAAATTGGTAATATCAGGGAAATATACACTTTTATAGGAATTAAATAAGTTTGTTTTTAAATTGCCCAAGTTGGGCTCAATTTTTTTTATTTTATGAAACAATAAAACAAAATTTCATAATCAAATAATAAATGGATAACAATAGTTAATATACTGTGAATTGTTATCTTCAAACTCGGTACTCAGAGTACAAGACATAAAGCAAAAATATTCTTACAAAAAACAGATAACACAAACTTTCTTTTCAATAAACTAAAATAAACTAGTATTATAAATGAAACAATTAGCATATATGTTGAAATATTTTTTAAACAATGGAATTTGTATTTTGAGAAAATAGTTGAACTCTTAATTTGTATTTATCTCTCTTCTATTATACTCTCTCTTTCTCTCTCTCTCTCTCTCTCTCTCTATATATATATATATCTTTCTCATATGGGATAAACTATCTGATATTTGAGCTTGTGTGTCTGACCTATTTAATTTATCATTATGTTCTCAAGATGCATCCATTTACCTATGAATGCCTCAAGTTTATCTTTCTTTCTTTTTTTTTCTTTCTTTTTATTTTTTAACAGAAAACCACGTATCATATCCCTTTTTACCTCTCACACTTTTATTACAATGGCTTAGCATCTATCCTATTTCAGCATTTTGGATTTCCTCCTTGTTTTGTTTATGAAGGCAACAGGGTCTGATAAAGATAATGCTGAGGAAGGGATACGTGGGGTTAAAGAGAAAGGGAAAATGATTATATACAAACTCTACAACTGACTTCTAACATGAGCCACCCAACTGAAAGCAAAATCTCTCTCTTTACAGGATTTACCAAGCTCTTATTAATGTCAATGTGCCTCAAGGCACACATTTCCCTGATGCCAACTCACTTTTTTGGGCTGGGGTATGGGGTCGGATTTGGCAGCAAAATAGAAGAACAGAAGCAGCACAATTGTCTGGAGAAAGGAACAGAAAGTTAAATTAAACTTTTTTAAAAATGTTATTTTATTGGTACATTTTAGGTATACAATATAATGACATTCATCACTGGAAATTTGCACCTTTGCATAATCTCTCTTGGTTCTTATTTTTCTCCCGTCCCCTGCCCTCCCTTCAACCCCTCCATCACTTACAAAGACTATTTCAAAGACTTTGTTTCCATTTTTTAATTTTCTCATATTAATTCTATTCCCTTCTATCCATTCCCCTAACCCTTCTACTTTCCCTTCCCCTTTGCCCCTTTTCTTCCTATTTCACA
>NW_004624859.1:4894644-5032218 GCF_000247695.1 Heterocephalus glaber | reverse complement strand
TGAAGAGTTTAAACAATAGTGGCAGTAGTTCCTCTCTAAATGTCTTCTAGAATTTAATGGTGAAGCCATCAGGGCCCAGGATTTTCTTAGTTGATAAGTTTTTAATTACATTTTCAATTTCATTGGTTGATATTGGGTTGTTTAGAATATTTAGGTCTTCTTGGTTGAGCTTTGTTAATTCATACATATCTAGGAATCTGTCCATTTCTTCTGTGTTTTCCATCCTATTGGCGTATAGGTTTTGGAAGTAGGTATTGATGATCCTCTGGATTTTTGCTGGGTCTGTTGTAATTTCATCCTTTTCATTCCTAATTGCATGGATTTGGGCCTCTTCTTTCCTTTTTCTGATAAGATTGGCTAAGGGTTTGTCAATTTTGTTGATTCTTTCAAAGAACCAACTGTTGGCTTCATTAATATTTTGTATCATTCTCTTAGTCTCCATTGCATTGATTTCTGCTCTGATCTTTATAATTTCCTCCCTTGTATGGGCTGTGGGTTTGTCCTGCTCTTCTTTTTCTAGAAGCTTGAGGTTCAGCATCAACTTGTTTAATTGGGCTTGCTCTGTTTTCCTAATTTGGGTATTCACTGCTATGAATTTCCCTCTTAAGACTGCTTTCATTGTGTCCCATAGATTCTGATATCTTTTATTGGCATTGTCATTTAATTGTAGGAGCTGTCTGATTTCTTCTTATTTTCCTCTGTGACCCATTGGTTATTCAGAAGTGTGTTGTTCAATTTCCATGTGTTTATGAATTTCTTGTGGTTTCTTTTGCTATTGGTCTCCAATTTCATTGCACTGTGGTCTGATGATATACAGGGGATAACTTCAATTCCTTTGCACTTACTTAAACATGTTCTATGAGTGAGTATATGGTCTATTTTGGAGAACAAACCATGTGTAGCTGAAAATAATGTGTATTTTCATTCTGTGGGGTGGAATATTCTGTAAACATATGTTAAGTTCATTTGTTCAAGAGTTTAATTGAGTTCTAGTATTTCATTGGTTGTTTTCTGTCTAGTTGATCTATCTCTTTGTGACAGTGTGGTATTGTGCTCCCCCACTACTGTTGCATTAGTGCTTATTTGATTTTTCATGTCCATTAGTATTTGTTTTATATAGTTGGGTGCACTAGTGTTTGGTGCATATATATTTATGATTGTCATCTCTTCCTCTTGGATTGTTCCCTTTACAAGGACATAGTGTCCTTCGTTGTCTCTCTTAATCAGTGTTCATTTGAAATCCACTTGATCTGCAAAGACCATGGCTACTATTGCTTTTTTTCGGGCTCCCCTTGCATGGAGTATTTTTTTTTCCACCTTTTCACTTTCAGTCTATGAGTTTCTTTTTGAACTAAGTGTGTTTTCTTGTATGCAGCATAGTGTTGGATCTTGCTTCTTGACCCATTCTGCCAGTCTATTTCTTTTGATTGGTGAATTGAGACCATTAACATTGATGGTTATAAGTGATATGTATTAACTTATCATTTTCATGACTTTTTCTTCTTGTTGGATTCTCCCTCTTTTGGTTTTATTTCTTGTTGTGCCTGATTGATTCATTCTGCTGGGCTCTGGGGTTGTGATCCTCATTGTCTTTTGCTAGGATATTGTGCAAAATTTTTTGGAGTGCTGGTTTGGTATTCATGAAGTTCCTAAGGTACTCTTTGTCATGAAAGTATCTTATTTCTCCATCAATTTTGAAAGATAGTTTTGCAGGATACATCAATCTGGCTTGGAGGTTGTTTTCCTTTAGGGCTGAAATACATCAGTCCAAGCTCTTCTTGCCCTGAGGGTTTGCATTGAGAAGTCTGCTGTGATTCTGATGTGCTTTCTTTTGTATGTGATTTGTTTCTTTTATCTAACTACTTGTAGAATTTCGTTCTTCTGTTGAGTTTCTGGAATCTTAACTATTATATGCATATGTGTAGATTTTTTTGATCAAAGCTAAATGGAGTCCTATATGCCTCACTTATCTGTATGTCAAGTTCTTTCCCCCTGCTTGGGAAGTTTTCTGCCATCCCTTCTGTGAGCAGTTTTTTTGTGTGGTCTGTACTCTCTCCTGTTTCTTCATTGACTCTAATCAGTCTTATGTTATTCTTCTTTGCATCATCTAGCAGCTGCTGGATTGATTTCTTGTGGTCCCTTACTACTTTAAAGAAATTTTTCTTTTCTGGCAGTAATGGCAATCTCATCTTCTATATCTGAAATTCTGTCCTCACATTGGCTCATTCTGCTGAGTAAACTTTCAATGGAGTTTTTAATCTCCCTGACATCTGTTTGCATCTGTTTTATGGATTCCATTTTTTTCCTATGTTGGGATTCCATCATGTTCCTCAGCTCCTGTATTTTTTTTATCTGTGTCCTCTCTAGTTTTATTAATCATATCTTGCACTATGTGCACAATCTCTGCTGTTATTTGAGAAATTATTTTTGATTTCATTTTTTCCAGATCCTCTTTCGTTGCCAGTTCAGGGAGTCCAGGTGGTTGAGTATCAGATTGTTCCATCTTGTTTCCCTTTGGGGTTGCCTTAGGTGATCTGGAAATCTGGTTTTGAGACTTATATGTCTTCTCATTTGTGGGAGGGGGGTGGTGGTGTGCTACTGGTGCCTGCTCAGCTCACCTCAGCACTCGGGCAGTGGTACTGCAGCCCGGAAAGTTCACCACCTCTGCCAAGTTTATTTTTCTTATGGAAGTATAATACTCCAGTGTATATAAAGAGCATATTTTCCTTATCCATTCATCTACTGATGGACATATATGCTCTTTGTAAAATATTACATATTGTACTTCTATAAACATGGGTATACATGTATCCCTATAATATGATTGTTATGACTTTTATCTAGATATCTCCCCAAAGCCTCTTGTGCTCATAGTCAGGGCTAGATCTAGGATATGTGAATAAGGAATAAGAGTATGCAATAGGTAATTTAGTCTGCTGATTGTTTTAGCATAGTTCTGGGTATGGATAATAGGGAGACCCACCCTGGGTGTGGGTGGCACCAGTAAATAAGCTTGTAGCCTAGATAGAATAAAAAGGAAAAAGAAGGCTCACTGCTTCTTTCTACCTGCCCTGCCATACACTATTTCTTCTCTGCTATGCCCCACTGCCATGCCACCCTGCCTTGGAGCCACTCAACTGGACTGAAACCTCTACAAACTGTGAGCTAAAATAAACCTTTTTTCCTTTAACTTGTGGGTCTTGGGTATTTTGTTCCAGCAATAGTAAAAGTAACTAAGGCAATGTGATTTTTACTCTTTTGGGAAGATATCTAAAAGGAGAATAGCTGGGTCTAAATGAGCTTTGGAAACTGCTTAGCACAGTGCATATCACAAAAGAAGTCTTGAATAAATTGTCAGCAATTACACACTTAGCCTAGGGCAATGATGACTAACATTTTAGAGAAGAGTGCCCAAACTGCAAACCACAAAACCCACTTACTTATTGCAAAGTGCCAATACTGCAATTAAATCTGAATTTTGAGGTTATAGTTTAGAAAAAACATCTCATACATTAACATCTTTTGTCTACAAGAAAAAGAATAACCTGCCATAGGTTCACCACCACTGGCCTAATGGATGGAGCTGGCTTCATCACCTTCCCCTGAAATGTCACAGGCTGCTAGTGAAGGGTGGACTTGGGCAAGGGGTGGAGATGAAGATAACAAGTAGATGATCATCAGAACCATCAGAGAGCCAGGCAGGCAGCTTTTTGCTTCCCCTTGCCCTCTCCCAAGGGTCCCTAAGATCTGTAGACACACTCAATCCTCCTTCCTGAACTTTATGACCAAAATGTGCTCTGGCACAAAGATGTATCTCCACTAATTCCTTAGGGAACTGAAAAATTGAAAAGGACAAGAACCAAAATGTTAAATTTCAAAGGCATGAAAGAGTTGGGCTAGACACTCAGGTTCCTCAGTTTGTCCCTCTGCAGGTTTGATGTTGATAGGTCGTGGCTCTGTGCCAAGGATGGGGCCTGGGTTTGGGCCAGGGTTGGGATGGATGCAAATTAATGATATCATTAGGCTTGGCAGGGGGCTTAAATTACCCTTGACAAGTTTAAGTGCAGGATGCATGATAACATTTTAAAAGAGGACATGTAAGGTCCCCAGGGTCCTAGAGAGTGAGGTCTGGGATGGAGTGAGACAAGGGGCAGGGCTCAGCCAGGACTGATGATCAAGTGCTCAAGTCTGCTCATGACACTAATCTCAACAAACCCTTTCCTTTACACATCCATTCATTCAGCTGAGACCTACTAAGAACGTCCATGGATCTAGCCCTGTGTCATGCCAAGGCCCAAAGGGCATCCTCAGACTGGGTCTGTTGCCCTCGATGAGGCTCACAGCCCAGAGTGAGAGTCAGAGATGCCTACAAGAACACTGTGGGGTGCAATGAGGAACGGGGACACCCAGGGGCAGGAAAGTTGATAGTATGCCACACGTCTTGGCTTATCCAAGACAGTCCAGCTTCATAGATGGAGATGGCTCCACATCTGCCAATTACTTCGATCCCGAACTACATTTCACTATCAGAAGTATCTGAATTTGGACAAGACATATCTGTGGCTGCTGTATACCTCAGGTTGTCTGGGGGCCCAAGCCAGTCTTCCCAAGAGGGCTTCTGAATGGGCTGCCTGTGCTGGGCAGTACCATGACCTGGGGCTGTGAGGCCAGGGCACAGGCACTTCTGAAGGTAAGAAGAGTGGGGCAGGAAGACAGGCAGGCCAAGTGTGAGGTGTCACCAGTGTTATCAACCTGGGCCCTGCATCTGTCTTACCATGGCCTCCAAAAGCCACTTCATCATCCTTTATGGTAGAGCCTGAGGCATTTCTCTGACTACATCACTCCCTGGCTTGACTCTCCAGGACCTGTATCCTCCCCAGACTTTTTCACCCCTGCGCAGCCTGTTTCTACCTGCAAATCACATTTTCAGAAGTGCTCTAGTTTGTTGGCTTGGCACCCCATGCCTGCATCCTCAGCAGGTAGCTTCCATTCTCCAAAGCCCTCCTGATTGCAAGCAGTGTGACTAGCCCTGTATCCTTCATATACTCAGCTCTTCACAGACTTCAAGGCCTCCAGCTGCAGATGCAGCACTACTACAGCTGGACCCACATAGACCCTGGTTTCAGCCCTGATACCCTGACTCTGAGCTTTCCTCTTTCCTACATCTGGGATCAGGGCTTCCCCTTAGCTAGGGGCCCAGTCCTGCCTGTGCTTCCTGTGTGGAGCTGGGTTGCTAGTCTAACCTGGGTGGGCCGAGCCATGCATCTTCTCTCCCACTTTAGGTACAGTAACTGATGGAGTTCCTGACTGCCAGGGACAAATCTGTGCTTCAGTCCAGCTGAAAGAACATCTGAGCTTGCCACCCCCACCCTATGCCTCCCTTTCTTTGCTTAGGGTCAACTGCAGCCTGGACAGGGCCTCCCTGTGGCTGGCCCCATCACAGCCAGCTCATTCTGAGCTGGGGTCATGCCGCTCTGCCACAGAGCTCCCCTGGCCTCTCCCCCAGTGGATGACGCAGGGCAGACTTCCCACAACATGAGTTACTAGTGAGAATCCCGCAACCTTTGTGGTGCCAGGAGGGTTCTTCTGTCCTCCCTCACTTCCTCACTATGGAGTCAGAGCCCTGGGAATCCTGAGCTCCTGCAGCTAGGCCTCCAGCTCCTTCCTCTTTCACTCCCTAAGCTGCTCCAAGCACATGGAACCTATAGTGGCTCAGACCATGACGGCTCACTGACAGTCTCTGTGCCAGGTCCTCAGGGGCCCTTGGCAGTGGGGAACCAGAAATGAGCAGCACACCCTTGTGCTCAGGAGAGCATGTCCTAGAGGTAAGGGTGGCAGGCACAGACAGAACATCCTGGTCCTGGCCCTCCATGCCTGCAGCCTGAATGAGCTCTCGGCCCTCCCCTGCTACCTGTCTCTGGCTTGCTTGCACACGGCTTTCTCTGCTGGGACGTCCCTTCTCCTGTCAATGGTCAACTTCAGGTCTTCTATGGCCTCTCACCTGGCAGAAATCTTTCCTTTTGGTCCAACCTCGTCTGAATTAGCTGCCCCTACCACAGGCCCTAGTAGCACTGCTGCTCCCTCGATCAAGACTTAAAGTGAGCTGCCAGGACTTCTGGACTCCTCTGGCTCCCCGGGACAGGGTGAGCCCCACCAGGGCCATTCTGTCTGGTTCCCCACCACATTCCTTTGCATAGCACTGGGCCTGGGATTGACAGCTGATTTCACCCATTCATCCAGCCAGTATTAACCCAGTCCTAGCCTGGGCCTGTGACCAGCCAGCTGGCAGATATCAATGAATATCAATGAACAGACTCGAATCCTACCCTTATGGAGCTCTCATTCCAGTGGGAAGGAGTCCCATAAGTAGTCTCTAGTGGACATGTCGGGATATGTCCTGTGGGTGGATCTTCCAGGTCAGGGCAAAAGTAGAGGACAAGAAGGAAATGAGAGGGTGAGACTGGGGGTCAGGGTGCAGTTCGAACAGGGTGGACAGGGCAGCCTCACTGAACTGAGGTTTTTTGAGTAAACTGGGGGCTGGGGAGCGGGAGTGGCCCTGGGAAGGGCACTGGGTACAGAGGGAGCTGTCAGTGTGAAAGTGGAAGCAAGTGAGGCGGGTTCCAGGAACAGGGAGGAGTCCTGTGCCGCTGCGGGGTGTGTGGGAAGAGAAACCTGGAAGAGCAGGCACAGGGAGCAGGGACAGAGCTCCAGGCACACGGGCCATTGCAGAATCTCTAGCTTTTACCCTGAGGGAAATGAGGAGCTCAGGTAATTGTCCTGAGGAGGGGAGTGGCCTCTTCAGCCTAATTCAAATGCTTCTTGAATGAATGGCTAGTGAAGCACCACTTCTCAGGAAGCTGGGACCACAGGTGCCTGGGGATACTAACTCCATCCAGGGACCAGGAAGGTGTCTCAGAGCAGGTATCATTTGACCTTGGCCAAGTGGAGGACCCCAGGGGAGGGAGGAGCCTATGGAGAGGCACAGAGGCAAGAAAGGAGCAGCTACATCAGGAGAAGAGCTGATCCTCCACAGGTTCCCAAAACAAGCAAGGCGGGAGGCCTGGGCTGGGACAAGGCCGGCCAAGGTAGGTCCCAGAGGGCCTTCAATGCTAGGTGAAGGGTTTTGGAATTTACCCTGGACCCCTACTGGTTTAGTGGTAATGTTTCCTCTAGGACTTAGATCTGGGCAGAAAGCCCTGGGCTGGACTCAAGTCCAACCTCAGAATAACTAAGGGCTTTCATTTCCCTAGGCCTTAGTTTCCCCAGATGTTGAACTGAACCTTTTAGAGGGCTCCCTGGCTTCACAGGCTAAGCATCCAGCGTCTCAGATCCTGGAGTCACACAGACTGGCTCAAGCTGCTGCAATTGATTGCTTGGTAATCCAATAGCTAATAAACTGTGTGGCCTTGAGCAATCTCTTCCCTTCTCTGAGCCTCAGTTTCCCCATCTGTAAATGGGGGTAACAGTAGCCCCTGCTTCTCATGGCTGGAGAGGATAGGTAGGTTCCTGTGGGCCCGGCTTGGAGTCTTTGTAGCTGGTGGCCCAGAGGCTATCGGGCTGTGGAGTGGAGGAGCCTCACCTGGGATGTGTCATGGTTGAAGATGACAGCATTGAGGTCTCCACAGTTGTAGTGCTTGATGAGGTCCTCCGTGGTGTAGGGCGCCTGCAGGCTCCCGGCCCGCACACTCTCGTGCTGCAGCAGGGTCTGGTTCAGGGCAAACAGCACCTGTCCAAGGGAAAAGAGGGCAGTCAGGGTGGTGCTCAGGGCTGGCTGTCCTCCCGGACTGGCCCTCCTCCCTCTAGACTTGGATGCAGGACCCACCATGAGTTGGCTCAGCAAACACATCCACACTTTCTCCTCTACCCTCCACTCTGGGCACTGGCTCTTGCTCTGATCTCCAGCCCTTGTGCACACAGGCCCCCTCCTGCTCCTGGTCTCAAGAGCCTAACTAATGACGGGCAAAGCAAGGACCCTGCTGTGACTGGGTCTGAAGTTTTGGGTGAGTTTTTCTCTTGGTTCCTTTGTTTTGTGTGCTTAGAAGGATTCTGGGATAAGCAGGGTCATTCATTAAAAGCACATGTCAACAAGGCAAAACAAAGACAGGAATAAACATAAACAGAAGTCCAGTTAGGCACCAAGGCTCACCCTAAGGGCCCTCTTCACCCAAGGAAGGCCTGAGGGGCTGGGTCCTGAGAGCCTAATCCACACTCTCATTCATCAGGCATGTGTGTCCTCAACTCTTCTGTCTTACGGCCACTGTGCCTGGCCCTGGGGATGCAGCTGTCCACAGTTAGAGCTGTCAGGGGTCAGGGTCACCTGCAGTGCTATGCAAAAGTCAGGCGCTCAAGCTCCACCCTCTAAAATCAGAATCTCTGTTTTCCATAGGCTGCCTGGGCATTTCCTGAGCAGCCCAACTGGCTGTGATATTTGAGGGTCATGACTCTCATGGTGCCTAGGGTACAAAGGCCCTGGAAGATTGCCTAGTCCTGTATTCTCATTTTAGATGAGGAAACTGAGGCCCAGGAAGAGGAAGGCATGTTCAATCCACGAGGCTGGAGCTGGAGCCAGATTCATGGGAATAAGTATCCCAAAAGCCGTTGGTCAAGGGGAAGGGGAAACCAGATCATTAATGGTTATTTCCACCAGTGTGCGGAAAAACTTGTGATTCTCATGCAGAATGATAGAAGGTGATCTTAGGCCTTCTGTTCCATCTACGTCCCAGCTGCAGCTGGTTCCCTCAGTGCTCAGGCTCTGCTCATTCTGTTTGCACAGTGCCATGGATGAAAAGGCCCCAAGCTCTCGGCTCATGCCTTTTCAGGCCCAAGCATCTCCCACTGGATCCGTTACAACAGCCCCTCCCAGCATCCATTCTCTTCTGTTACAGTCATCTTTTGAAAGGACAAACCAGATAGCTTCCTTCTTTTTCTTTTTTGTCCAAAATGTTCAGCATCTCTCCTGTCCTCAGGTCATAGGACTAGCTTTCAGTAGAGCTCCAAGGTAGGCACCTGGACCCCACCGTGGTCAATAACCACATGTCTTACATGGCCTTCATGCCTCTTGTTATGGTTTAGAAGTAAAATGGCACCCAAAGCCTCATTGTTTAAAGGTGATTGGAGCACAGGGCACTATACTGATTTGCTAAATGTGTTATTAAGAGGTGGAGTCTGGTGGAAAGAGGCAGTTCACTAGGGGCATGACCTGGACAGGTATATTGCCCTCCTGGAGCCTCCCTTTTTTCTCTTCTTCCTGACCATTGTGATGTGAGCAGCTTTCCTTCACCCAGCCCCTTCTACCTTGCCATTTCTGCTTGGAGCCAGCCAACCAGGGACTGTAAAAGTGAGCCAAAAGAAACCTCCTTTAATTTATGAGTGTTGAGTATTTTGTCCCAGCAAAGAGAAACTGACTAAGATATCTCCCAGTACTAAACCACTCCACGTTGTTTAAACAAAACAATGTCCTGCCTTGGTCCCTCTATATGCCCCCTTCTGTCTGCTGGGAAGATCCTGCCCTTCCATTCTCTATTTCCCACTTGCAAACTCCACTTGGCTACCTGGGGTTCACCCAGACTTCTTCTCCAGGGACGTTCTCTGCCCACCTGATGGCTGGGTTAGGCTCCTCCCTTTGGCTCCCTGGGTCTCCATGGGAAGTAGCTGAAAGATTAATAGCCTCCAATCTTTACCTCTCCTTGCACTCATGCTCCTTGCCATGGGATTTTGTAGCTCCCTCTCATTTTAACTTTGGACTCTCTTCAGGCAACGGCATGGCAGGAATCTTTACAAAGTAGGGTGTCTCAGTTACTTTTCACACTGCTGAGTCAAAATATCCAATGCCCAGAAGTTAAGGAGAAAAGGTTTATTTAGCTCACAGTTTGTGGAGGTTTCAATTCATAGTAGGCTGGCTCCAAGGCAAGATAGCATGGCAGAGGGGCATTGCAGAGGAGAAACAGTTCATGGCAGGCAGAAGGCAGGAAGGCAGCAAAGCAGTGAAGTAGTGAGAAAGCAAGCAGCAAGTGGCCATAGCAGTCTACTTTCTGTCCCTTACATTGTATCTAGGCTACATGGCTTTGGAGCATTAGTACTCACACCCAGGGTGGACCTTCCCATTATCCATACTCAGAACTATGCCAAACCCAGCAGTACACTAATTTAGTAATCACATACTCTTAATTGTAGCTGGATCCAGCCACCTCTGCAAAAGCCCCATCTGTGACTACATGAAACTTTGGAGGGACATCTAGACATAAGCTACAACATAGGGCAAACGCTTGTGTGCTACTGCTTCTTCACATATGTCTGCCATGGCCTTGAGAACAGCACAGGTCAGCCTACTGTAGGATGAGACCTAGCCTAGCTAATAAATAGGTGGTGACTCCCAGACGTGTGAGCCCAGGAAGATCAATAGAACCTATCCACAACTGGCCCTAGCTGAGTGAGCAGTAAACCCCACTGTTGTTACACAGCATAATTATGGTGACAAGTGATTGATGTGTTATACTTTCTTCCACCATGGTGTGAATATTACCTTATCATTGCTGTTTAGCTCCAGCCCCTCAGTAGGCTATCAGCTTCTTGAAGTCAGTAACTGCAGCTTATTCTTGAATCTGTGCATTCAGGATTGTGCCAGGTAAAGAAGATGTCACTTCTTTCCTTCAGTGTCTGGACATCTGCTGTGGCCACTTTATAGTTCAAGGATGCTTGCTAATCCCTTAAGAATAACCCCTAGAACTCGGCATTTTTATCTGTGTTTTGAGGCAGGATACTACCATGTGGCAGAACTTCCAACCAAGACACATAATCTGAATTTAAAAAGCTCCTAAAATAGGTATGCATGCCCTGGCCAAATTGCTGACATAGGCATCGGGGCCAAGCTTGTGCTTGTGAGAGCCACTCCACTCATCCCCTCCCAGTTTGTTAGCAGCTAGGCAGGAGAGCTGGATGTATGGGATGCAGAAGCCCAGGCTTCTCTCCCTAATGAGCTGGCTGGAGATGAGGTCAGACCTCCACCCCCACCCCATCTCAGGGCCTTCTCCAGGCCTTTGGGCTCTGGCCACCACCACTGAAATCTGATCTGCAGCCATCTGGTACAAGGTGTCGATGGCAGCATGGTGGCTGGGGATGGATTACAGGAGGCAGTGGCCCTGTTACTGTGGACATTGCTATGGCAACAGGCACTTCCTCCCACACACCCATGCCTTGTACGAAAGTGACCGTGTCAAACTGATCCCGTCTCTTCCTCTGAGGGCCTTGGACACAGACTTCCTGTGACCACACCAGGCCTCTGCACACACCTGCCTGGCTACTTCTTGGATCAGCTTGGCCAAAGCACTGTCTGACCTGCAGTGAGGTCATTGGCCTAGGTGTCAGAAGACCTGGCTGGAGGGGAAATGGCTCCCCTGGACCCTTCTTAACTCATGGAGTCACTTCTGCAGTTATGTGGCCCTCACACTGCTGGGAGGTGTTCTAGAGGATTAAGTATATTACAATCTGTAGGGTGTTAAGAACAGTCTTGGCAGGTAGTAAGTGCTGAATATGTGTTGGTTTAATAAAACTTAGTAGAAAATAGACCCAAACATTCCCGGCTTAGAGCTCAGAGCACGGAGGGGCCCTAGAGGTCATCTCCAGAGGAGTTCAAACCATTTTTAGCCATGGAATCCTTTTTTGTTGTTGTTTTCCAAAGGAACTTTACTCGGAACTCTAATGTGGAGCAGATAAAAATGGTAACTTGGCTGATTGATGTAAGGGAGACAGGCCAGGTCAGTGCCCCCTGTATCAGGAGCTCCATGCTTGGGTACCCTGGTGTCCACCTTGAGAATCACTGATCTCCCCTATGGCCTCATTATATGAAAGAAGAGAGGAGATAGAGGTCCCAGAGCAGGTAGGCTTGCCCAAGGTGACACTGTGAATGGAAGCAGAGGGGGGTTCAGTCTGAGTGCTCTGATTCCCAGCTCAGCCCTCTGCAGGGCCCCAAACTGAAGGTTGTGGTAGGATCTCCAGATGTCCACTGGCACGATCCATGTTTCTCCACATCCACTGTCACACACATTTTCTTTCTAGACCTCTGTGAAATAGCCAGGAATGTTTAGTATTGGTGTGCTGCAGGTAGGAAATTATGACTAGGCCATTTAAAGGGTCATCAGTGTGCCCCATCTGGAGAGTTACCTCTTAGTTACAGCTGCCCACTAGGGCCTCCCTTTGCTCCCTCAGGAGACAACCAGCAGTGATAGTGCCCTCATTTTCAGATGGGAAGCCAAGGGGAGTCAGGTCTAAGGCCACACAGCTGGTGAAGGCCAGAGCTGGGGCTTGAAATTCACCTATTTGGTTCCACACCAGGTTCCCACACCAGGACTTCAAAACATTATGTTCTCCTTCATGAGCATTCTTGGTGCTCTCAACCAGAGGGAAGCTATGCTCATTCATTCATCCATTCATTCAGAAAACTGACTTTCAGCTACCTCTCAGCAGGGATCTGAGTGTGTGGATTTTTGGATGTGGTTTCCAACTACATGGACTCATTTTAAGAGAAGAAGTGTCCCTGGCCATCACTGTAAGGGTTACAAATGCACAGACTTTAAATGAAGTGCCAGCCCTGACTTCTGCCTCCTTCTCAGTCACCCTGAATTCCCCAGTCTGATGCTGCTCAGACTCCCAAGCCACCTTAGAATAACAAACCTTTCTCACACGGAGCCTCAGAGCCTCGGTGGCCCATTGTAGGATAATGTTTATGATAAGGCTTTGACATGTAATAACAAATACCAGGCCAAGACTTGAGCTGCCTATCCCCCCTTGTGCGGAGGCCTGGCCATCAAGAGCTCCTGTGCATCTTAACAACCCCCTTGGCCAAGGCTAGCCAGGCACAAGGTGGCCCATGGCGTCTGGCGAGTGTGGGCCAGGAATTTAAATATATCTGCGACTGTGGCCTCAGGATGGAGTTAGGCTGGCGCCAGGAGAGTGGGGACAGGTTTATTGTTCCAGAGCAGTCAGTCCAGTAAACAGTTCTGGATGGGCTGGAACGGTAGACTCTGAGGCCCATGCTCACTTGATAGCCCAGCAACGACACGGTGAGCTGAAGGCAGCAGGACCCACTTTGTCAGGAAGGAGATTTAGAAGGGGCCTCTTGCTATATGCAATGTCATTATTGACACTGTTACAAACAATGTCATTAGAAAAATCTCAATATATAGCAGTTGGAGACACAGCAATGATTCTGCTGACCTGGGAGCTAAGACTGCCTTCTGCCATACTGGATCCTCAGGCCCAAGTCCAGAGACAAGAGTGGTGTGGCAGGGAGGCTGGGGTGTGGGTCCCGAATACTGAGGGGGACTGGGCTGCTCCTCCACAGTGGAGGCAGGGAGAGTCTGTAGAATACAAGAGATCTAGGGCAGCTCAGTACTGCTATGTGATAAAGTAAACTGAAAGCTATATTGCAATCCAGGCAGATCTACAAGTGGCCCAGACCCCTCAGGAATGGAAGCTTATTTAGGTCACCAGCCAGGTTCAGAACCACAGCCAGCTGAGGTCCTTGCTGAGGACAAAGGGACCACAGAAAGGTAGTAGAGGACAAAGACGGTTATAAATACCAGATACCACCACGTGGGACCAGTTATGGGAACCAGGATTGTAACTGTCATGAGGTTTCTTCCTTATTTTGTTATAAAGATGTTTGTGTATGTGTGTGAGTGTGTGTATATCTCAAATATCTTCCCTTTCTTCCCTCTCGTTTCCTTATCAGGTAACATAGATATATTGATTTTACATCACAGGATTTAAGTCTTATTAGCTTTACATCGTAGCGTTTAAGTTACAGGATATCAAGGGGAAGAATAAGTGAGTACAAGCACTTTGTATCTTCTTCTGGGGAAGGATTAGTACATTTTTGATTGTACACAAAGCGCTGCATCACATGAGGCCAAACTTCAACCTTGTCACTGTATTGATTCAGAGATTAAGTATGGTTTAAGGTGATGCCCATGGGCCAGAGTTGACAAGGGGTAGACTTATGATGGTAAATTTTGTGTGTCACCTTGGCCGGGACACAGTCCCAGATTTAGTCAAACATTTTTCTCAATGTTTTGGTGGAGAAATTTTTCAGATGAGGTTGAGATTTAAATCGATAGACTTTGCGGAGGGGAAGATGACTCCCCACAATGTGGTTGGGACTCATCCAATCAGTTGATGGTTTTAAGAGAAAAAGTAGGTACCCTCTCAAAAAAGGGGGAATTCTGCAGCAGACTGTCCTGGGGCTTGAGCATCATCATCAAATCTTTCTGGATTTCCCACTGCCAGTCCACCCTGCAGATTGTGGACTTATGTGATGGTTGGTTCTACAATGTTTCTCAAAGATCATGTGCCAGAGGCTTCATTGTTAGCTAATGGGCCTTTGGAAGGTGACTGGATCATGAGGACTCTAACTTCATCAGTAGCTTAATTCATTAATGGATCATCACCATTTGGTGGCATTATTGGGAGGTGATGGAAACAGGAGGTAGGGCCTGGTTGAAGGGAGGGGGGTGGTTAGGGTGTGGGCTTGAAAACTAGATCTTGTCTTGTCCCCAGCCCTTTTCTCTCTCAGGCTTTCTCTCTGTCTTTCTACACACACACACACACACACACACACACACACACACACACACACACAGTCATGAGCTGTATGACCACATGTTGGCCAAGGACGGATTTAGCATAGGGTGAGGACAATCTCATAAAATTATAATGGAGTCAAAAATTTCTCTGGTCTATTGTTTTTATTGTGTCTTTTTTATGTTTAGGTAGCAAATGTGTTACAACTACCCACTTCATTTGGTACAGTAGCAGGTAGCACAGGTTTGCAGCCTGGGAGTAACAGGCTATGTGTATAACCCAGTGCATAGCAGGCTTTGCATTCCAGGTTTGTGCAGGTCCATGCTGTGGTGAAAACTGCCTAATGATGCATCTGTTACATTCTTTCATTAAGTCACACACACACACACTCACAAGACTGTATAGTCAGCGATAGATACAGATATGTATACATGCATACCTTATATCAGTTCCCACTTCTCTGGAGAACTAACATAGTAGGTGTTACAAAAAGAAAATCAAGCAGGACAGGGGTCATGGAGTAGTTGGGGAAGGAGGAGTAGCAAAGGCCCTGTGTGCATCTGAGGAGAAGCAGAGGCCAGGTGGCCAGAGCTGAGCAGACAAGAAGGATGGGGAATGATATTAGAATTGATGAGCAGGCCAGATTACAGGGACCACTGTGGAGACATCGGAAACTAAATCTCGCCATAATCCTTCTAGATAAGGGTTACTATTCCCATGACAAAGCAGGAAACTGAGGCCTTGGAGATGGTGAAGTCACTTGCTCAGGGCCCCATGCTAGAGAACCAGAACTGGTATTCAAACCTGGGCATAGTTGACAGGTCCTGGGTTCCCTCTGCCCTCTCAGGGTCCTTACTGAAAAGCCATCTCCACACAACCACTGGTAGGAAAGGCAGACATAAAGATACTGGTGGGGCCAAGTCCTGAGCCATCACTTGGAAGGAGAAGGGGTGAAGGAACCTAAGCCAAAGGTTGCTGTTGGAGCCCAATGAAGTAACCTTTCATGCTGTGTTCACTCTGCCCAACTGAGGGAAACTGTGCTGGCCCCAGGTCCTTCACCTATGTGGCCCTCTGCCTGGAACCCTCTCTTCCTTTATCCATACACACTCCCGTGGCACCTGGCTGCAGAAGCTCCTTCTCAGGAGGGTCTCCCTGAGCCATGAACTGGGCAGGTCACTCCTGAAGTGCCCCCAAAGCACCTGACATTTCCCAGGCCATGACACTCCCCATTGTTTTACAATGCAGTGCCTGCCCTTTCTGCTGGACAGTGGATCCTACAAAGACACTGTCTTAGTCTTCACTATTTCCCTATAGCGAGCCCAGTGCCAGACACAGACAGTCCATGCTGCAGAAATACTTGTAGAATGAATGAATGAATAAATGAATGGAAAGTCCAGTGCATCGTCTGTCCCAGGACCGTCTCTCTTCCAGACCCCCTGCTCTTCTAGAACAGCTCCCCACTGGGACCCAGTATGTGCCATGGCATGGAGCTGAGTGGGGTTGAGTGCTCTGGACCTTGGCTAGACTCATCTGTCAGCACCCTGGGGAGGGGTGGAGAGCAGCTCTGCTTCACAGGGAGCTTTCTCTGGCTTGGGGACATTTACTTAAAAGTTAGAGCCTGACAGGCTCCAAATGCTATTTATTTATTTATTCATTCTCTTTGCCCCATTGACAGCACCAAAGCAGTGCCGACTACTTCCTGGCTTCCTGCTCAGTGTTCTTCTGAGTCTCCATGGCTTCCGGCACAGAATCCTGTCTCCGGATATGAGGCTACTGAGCAGCAGGCAGCCAAATAAACACGAGGTTTCCTGGAGCCAGAGCCTGGCTTTGGGCTGGGAGAGGGGCAGAGATCTAGCTACCATTTGACTCTTCACTGTGAAGTCATAGGCAAGTCATTTTCCTTCCTTAGGGCTCGATTTACTCACCTGTGAAATGGACCAACTTAAACATCCATTGAACAAATAATTATTGAGCATTTGAGATAATATATAATAATTACTGCGCATACTAGGTGCTATGCCAGGCCTGGCACCCTTTGGCTTACGTTCAGCACCCCCCTTCTTCCAGCAGGTCACTCAGGATCTGCCCCATTGGTCTATTTATGTCTGCCCTTCCTACCAATGACTGGGTAGAGGAGCTTGGCAGGTTGGGCTCAGTGAGGGCAGAGGGAACCCAAGACTTGTGAGAAATACAACAAATAAAGCTTCCTGCTCTAAGGGAGATTTCATTCCATTAGGACAAACTTGATAATAAGCAAAGTGACAAGCAAACTATCTAGTAGGTCAGAGTGTCGGTAAGGAAAAAGTATGGCACAGGAGTGTGTGTGTGTGTGCGTGCAATAAAAGACAACATTTTAGATTAGATGTCCGAGTAAGGCTACCACAGAGTGTCAGTGAGAAAAGGCCCAGAGGAGATGCAGGAGGAGCTATGTGGAGATCCGAGCATGTGGGCAGAGCGAAGGGCAAGTACAAAGGCCCTGAAGCAGAAGCAGACCTTACAAGCTAGAGGAGCAGGAAATCTGGAGTGACTAGAGAGCACTGATAGGTGGAAATATTCACAAAGGTGTGGACAGAGGAGTAGGAGCAGTGGGAACATTTAGGGGAAAGGGAGGAAATGGGAATCTGAACACAGGCAGAACCACAGGCTTTGGAGAGGGAGTCCAGCTACCACTGGCCATGGTTTGGACCATAGCACCTGTCCAAGAAGGAGGAAGAAGGTGGGTGGAGGCAAGAAATATTCCAACTTCCTTCCCCCTGTGGTACCCATCTATCTGCCAGTATATCCCACTGAAATCTGGCAACAGGGAGCCCAGGTGGTCTGCCCAGGTCAGTGAGAGCCAGGGTGAATCCACAGACAGAGGGAGAAGTTCCAGCACAAGGCTGAGGGGCGTTGGTGAGGTGGGTGGTAGGGGCAGCTCTCTCTGGCCCTGTGGCTCTCCCTGCCACATGAATTCACAGGGAGCCTGAGTAGAGGAATGCTGGGGAGCTATGCTGGTGCTGGGCTCCATGGAGGCAGGGGTGGAGTGGGGAGGTCAGCTGAAGGTGAGCACAGCTCTGCCTGTCTCCCTTCCCCCCACCATCCTCTTCTGCCAACCCCAGCCACCACCCCAAGAACCACAGACTCAGACTTGAGTACAGATGGGCCTGCTCCAGGATGCTACTGGGTGGACCTAGCAATGGCGGTCACACCCTCCTCCTGCCTGAGGTGGGGGCTGGTTTCTCAGTGCTTTCCTGGGCGGGCACTGGGAGGCCTGACTCACCGAGCTTCCTTTCCTTCTCATCTCTCAATGCCTGGCTGCTCCACCCAGAGACCACCCTTAAAGATCTCAGTGTTTCTCCTCTGTCCTTCAAGTCATGCCAGGAAATGCTCATAAATCCTGAGCCACCCACATGATGACAGCAACATTCTGCCAGGCAGGGAGGCTAAAGGCTGTGGGGCTGTCCCAGACTGGAGGTCTCCAGGAAAGGTGTTCATGTGGGGTCTGCCTTTGGGAGGGAGAAGGGGTCCGTTGATTTTCAGTTTTTTGGTACAGATAAGACTCAAGAGAGACCAGAGACCTAGATCTTTATGCTGTAGGTTCCTAGCCCAGACCAGCTGGGCCACCCTGATGGGCCACCGGATCCTTCTGAGACATGAGGTGTAGGAGAAACTGTCTTACTCAGCCCTGGAAGTCCTACTCATGGGGCCAATCTTAGGACAGGGCAGCCCACTGCCTCATGACTTAAACTAACCAGTCTGTGGTTCCAGGCACTGTGCATATTTATATTATTTATACCAACAGCATAAGTGAGCCCACTTTATAGACAGGGAGCCCAGGGCTCAGAGAAGTAAGTGCCAGTCACGCTCCCCCAGTGCTGGGGTCTGTGTGGGGAGGGGCGTGCTCTGCCACTGTCACCCACCACGCTCTCCCTTCTTCCCCTCCTGCTGTGTCTCCTCCTGCTTCTCTAGGAACCACTGCTGATCTAAACTGAATACACTGCCCATGAGGAGAAGAGAGCAACGTAAGAGTGGGAAGTCCCAGTAAAGCATTTCTATACCAATCTATTTTCAGTCGTAAACTTGGAGCAACTTCAGAGTGATGGAGGAGATGGAGAGAGAGAGAGGTAATTGTAAAGCCAAGTGATAAGCTAATGATAAAAGAAAAACAGAGGAGGTTTGGGACCTCCCAGGGCGGGTTTCAGTGCACGAATCAAGGGGTCAGGCTGAGCTGAGAAGGATGCACAGGGCGGAGAGGGAATGAAAATGTGTTCCTGGGAAGTGCAAAGTGTGTGTAAAAACGGGTTGGGAAGGGTCTTTAGTCTCATGCCTGAGCACAGGTCTCTGCCTGAGCAGCATGTACAGCCCTTCTCTTCCGGATCTTCACTGGAAACGGGTGGGGAACTAGAGCAAGCTAACGGAGGCAGAGGAAGGAATAAAGCTCCACATGGGAGGTGGTCAGCCAGTGGCGGTCCTGGGCACCATCATTGGGATTGTTAGTGAGCAGCTGCTTCTACGGGCTAGAAGTATGCCATTTTTATTTTTCCTAATGTCTCAGACCTGCCCTGCTGACACAGCTGCCTAGACTTCAAAAGACAAGTCTCCATTTTCATTTGCAAAATCAGTATGAAATTCCTAGAGGGCCCGTCTAATTCCTTTGGTTTGACCACACAGCAATTACCAATTTGTGGCAGGGTGGTGGTGGTGGGGGTTGAGCAGGCTCTCCCTGGGTGGGAGGACCTTTGCTCTGCTTTGGTGTTGGGCAGCCACCAGGGAGGGACGGATTACAGTGGGCACCTTCAGGGGACAGAGCGGGGTGGCGTTGGCTGTGTGAGCACTCAGTCTGGATGACAGACATGAGAAGACGCCTCTGCTGTGGACGGCTAAGCCACCGTTACCAGGTAGCTGCAGACAGGGCAGGGCTCAGACCAGCTTCAAACCTGGCACCTGCTATGTGCAGGCTATTTCAGTGCTCTGGTTCCTTCAGAGATGTGCTTCGAGGATGTGGCCCTCAGTTTATCCATCCATCAAATGGAGAGAATATTTGTCCTGCTTGCTTGAGACTAACATTCTTAAAATCTTGGAGTATTTATTACCCTTCATTAGAACACACACACACACACACACACACACACACACACACACACGCTTCTGTTTCCTATGAGCTAGGGTGGGTCCTGAGAGACTTTGCTGCAGGTGTATTGAGGAGGAGCCAGAGGCCAGTGTGAGTGGGCTGAATTCCTACTGATTCCTCACGTTCAGACCCTGTGCTGACTTCCAGGGCCACGACTGGAATCAGCACCCTTTCCATCCTTGTCGTTGTGGACACACAGCCAGGCACTGGGTGGAGCAAGGGAGGAGGCACCCTAGGAGAACTTGCCACAGGTTAATGCAACACTTGCCAAAGCTGTGGCTAAGGGTGGAAAAGGTGCTATGGGAGCTCAGCAGAAGGAGTGGGGATCACAAACAGGGGACTCTTAAAGGAGGTGACTACCAGGTTACCCTTCGGGAGCATGCATCTGACACACAGAAGAGAAAGGAGAGGAATTCCAGGTGTCAGCAGCCTGTGTCAAAGGGACTGGGGCTGGATGAGGCTGGCAGGCTCTGGGCTGTCAGATTCCCACCTGCTGGACTGAGGCTGGTGGGCAAGTGGAAGAGGGTGTAGGATGGAACCGGAAGTTAGTAAGCAGGGTGTTAACAGTCAGGTTTTGGGTTTAGAAGCTGCCCTCTGGCTACTGCATTGAGAAAGGATTTGCAGCATAGAGGATGGGCAAGAGACAGCCTCAGTCTTGGGCCAGGATAGGGTAGGAGGCCCTGCCTTGGCCCCGGGGATGCAGGATGAAGTTGGAGCGTTGGGCAATCTCCTGGCTTGGGCAGCTACAGTTCTCCAACTCGGGCCTCTGAGGCTTCCCTGAACCCCTCCACTGCGCCCTCGCTTAGGCCCCGAGTTGGACATGGGCCCTCACTCCCTCCTCCTCTACTTTTGAAATCCCAGTCCCCCTCAGAGGAAGAGCTGGATGAGGAGGGGCATGCCCAGAATGGCAGCAAGGAAAGAAAGCTTAGTGGAACAGCACGGGACCCTGTGCGCTGGCAGTCCAGGGAGTAAACAGCTTTCCCAGGTGCACTGAGGGAGGCAGCTGCATCAAACTTGGCCTCACGAAACATGTGACAAGGTTGGAACACAGCTTCTGTTTCTGACTGTTTGAACTCACAGGAAACACTTCCTGGCAACAGATGGGAACCCTGGAGACTGGCACTGCCAAGGGACACTCAGATGACGTAGTGTCTTCACATCCTGCATGGGGCTCCTTGTGATGCATGGGGAACACAGCCTCAGAGGGGGCAAGAAGGTGCCCAAGGTCACACAGCCAACCAGAGGATGCAGAGGTGAGGTAAGGTGGGAGTGGGCATCTGTCTGCTTCCCTTGGTCAGCTCAGGTCTCCTATGCTCCGTAGTCGTAGTCCTCCCACCCCCACCGCAGAAAGGGAAAGTGTTTGTAGACCCAAGGCCAAAGAATGTGAAAGTGAAATCTGAGCCTTTGTCTTGGGAGAAGAACACAGAGAAGCCAGACACTCTGGACAAGCAAAGATCTGCTTACACTGCAGATGGGAAGCTCCATGCAAGGCTCATTGCCGCGCAGGTCTGACCTGGGAGGACAGGCTGAGTGGGGGCAGCAGAGGACTCCCGAGAGAGCCAATTAAAGGGCCAATCTGCTTCCAGGACCCACAGGAGCCGGGGGTGGGTGGGGTGGGGGAGGATCACCTGCCTCAGTCCTTAGGTCTGCCTGGAATTATTTTGCCTGAACCTGCCACCGGCTCCTGCCAGCGCAAGAGGAGACCTTGCTGGCCCCCACTTGTCCACAACCCGGCTCCTCGTGAAGTCTCATCTGTTCTCCTGGCTCTGGTCTGTTTCTCTCTTTTTCCGTGGGCTCCTGCATCCAGGAAGCACAACCAAAGGCCAGAGTCTCTGCCTGCCCTGGGACATCTCGGGCTCTGAGTGACTAGAGGGAATGTGCTTGTGTAAGAATGTGCTTGTGCAAGAGAGAGAGAGAGAGAGGCATGAGAGGAATGTGGACTGTGCTGGGTGCTGTCCCAGACACTAAGAGGACTAAGTGCAGACCTACATTCTCACAAGCAGCTGACGTGTGTGTTTGTTCCTGGCCACAGATGTGGAGGGGCCGAAGGTACTGAGATTAATGTGACTCAGGCCCCATCTATCCACCTCCATTGCAATCTTGAACTGACCCCTGCTGGGTTTGTGTCTTCAAGCTCCTCCCCCTCCTCTCTGCCCCTTTGACTAGGGCTTCCCTGGACACTCTGCACCCCATGATCTCACACCCTGAACCCCAGAGGACAGCTACATCTTGCATCTGAGCATCCCTGACCTGATGCAGGGCCTACTAGTTCTGGCTCTAACAAGGAAAGAGGATGCCATGTGTTAATCTTTAAAAATCATAAACAAGGCCATGGCATTCCCAGGCTTAAATCCTTCATGGCTCCCCTCTGCTTTAGGAAGAACAATAGGTTTCTTCAAAGTGGCCCCCCGCAGTATTTGGTAGGGCCCTGCCTCTCGAGCCTCACCTTGCTCCCCACTCAGTTTTTATCACTGTTACGTGATGCTGCAGTTTTAAAATGTGCTATTTCTCTCCCACTCAGGGCCTTTGCATGTGCTGATCCATTGGCCAGGTATGGCCTTCCCACCATCCCCCGTTTGCCGCAGAAACTTCTACTTCTATTTAATTAGTGTGTAGGTTCAAGCATAACTCTTGAAAACTCCTTCCCCGGTGCCCCTATTAGCTCAGGAGTTCCCTTCAAAGCTCTCCTACGTCTTGTTCCCTTTCTTCCAGATACTCATAGTAGTTTGTCTTCATACATGTATGTGGTTAGTATTTATCTAATGCCTGCTTAGTTTAATAATGATGCTAACTACCACTGATCATTTGTTCTATGCCAGGGATCGTGCAAAGTCCACCACAAGTATTATTTCATTTAAGTCCCACAACTCTGTGAATTAGTTCTAATTTTTATACCCATTTTATAGATGAGGCACAGAGTGATTAAGGGACTTGCCTCAGGTCACACAGCAATTAGGTGGTAGATGGACAAGGATAACTTGTCAATTTTAGTTACATCCAATGGCTAAAACCGTCTCCTGTCATCTTCTGCTTTGCTCTTCCTCACATCCCCCAGGACCTGGTGCAGGGCCTGACACGTGTAGCCACTCAGTTGAGGGAAGAGATGGAAGAGGACATGGCGGGAAGGGAAGCAGGAGGGGACGCTGTGCCAGGGGTCCAGAGGAGCAGCCCCTAGAGGCCATGTCGTCTTGTCCCACCAACACCAGTAAGTGTGATTTTTCAACAGGGGGTAGAAGGGGCCACATGGGAACCCAGATGCTCAGGAGAGCTGGGCAAAAGGCCAACACAGACCAGTGCCTCGGGATTAGAGGGCCCAGGAATGGCGCAGTCCAGGGCTTCTCAGCCATGTTTTACCAAATCACAGCCCTTTCCCCACCTCCTTGGGCAGGGGCGTTGAGCCTCAGTTACGGGCAGGGGTTATCAGTCTACGGATGGACGGGGACACTGTCTCCTGCCCGGCCCATGCTGGTGGTGGGAGTGGACTGACTGTGGAGAGGACCCTTTTCATGGTGTCCTCGGCCTCTGCCTCTAGGAGGCCCTCTCTGCGGAAGGAGCCTACTCCTCTCCGACCTGTTTCGAAGACCACGTATGCTGGGGTGCAGACGAGGCAGGGTCCTCTACCCTGCCACACCCAGACCCCAGCAGCCTCAGCCATTCTCAGGGCCTGGGAGGTCAGCAAGCCTGGGAGGCTTCCACCCCAGCTCCCTGGGCCCCCTTTGAAGAGGATCAGGTTCCCCCACAAACATAATTGAATGAAAATATGAGAGAGAAAAGGTCTTTGTTCTCCCATTTACAGTGTCAGAAAATATGTAACAAATTAGCCGTTTATGAGGTAAGAGGAACGCAGAAGTGGTGGGTGGGGTGGCACAAGGGGCCTTTCAGCTCTGCGTGGGGGGCTGTGGGGAGCCAAGCTCAGGACCCATCAACAGTGTGCGGTGGCTGCTGGCTCAGGGCAGCCGTGCAGGCAAATGTGGTGCCAGCTGGTGGGGACCAAGATGGCTTTCAGAAGAGTGGGCCCCATTTCCCAGCCTGCCCCAACAGCTCCCCTGTTCACCCTAACCTTTCTTCCCCACCATGACTACTATCTGGGAGGGCTGGCCTGACGTGCTCAAGGCACAGATGCCTATGTTGCAGAAACCTCCGTGGCTTCCCTGATGGGTGCTCTGAGCCTCAAGACAGGGGATGTGGCTTTCTCTCAATTACCTTTGATTAGCCCAAGCACCAGGTGGTCACAAAGGCCAGGGGTGGGTGCGCGCTGGGTAGGAAGGAGGTCCTCTGCAGGGAGGGGGAAGGCCGAGTCCCTCTGCGGTCTTGTCCTGGCCTCACCCAGTATTCAGAATCACAGGGGGCATGGGATGAGAGCAACCGGAAAGACACTCTTGGCTTCTCATGTTGGCGATGAGGTGGGATTTAACATTGCCTGGCTTGACCCCCATAAGGCTCTGTGTGCAAGGGTTCATAAGCCCGTCACTCACATTTGGTGGCTTTAGCATCTCTTGTTGTGAGATTTCTGAGTCCACGGTCAGACTGCATGTTTTTAGAGACTATGTTTCCCATTCTTGGTATAGTGGCCGGGCTAGGTGCATGGATGGGACTCCTGCTGTCTGTGGCCCTGGGGATGGGACTTTCCAGTCCCTACCTGAGCCCGGCACTCAGCCCTGGCTTCCCTTCCAGTTGGTCAGGGGTGGGAGGCTCATGAGGATGGCTCCAGATCTTTGAGCAGAGAGGCCAGTGAGATCATGGGCCCATGCCGGTCTAGTGGGAGGAGTCTCTGCAAAAAGCGGGGTGCCGGGACCCTGCATGAATATCCTGAGTGTTTGGTCTGCAGTCACAAACACATCGCTTTCCTGGATCTGATTTTATTTATTTTGATTGGATCTTAACAGTTCTTTACAAGGCTGAAACCGAAGCTGCCTGGGGTCCTCTGGAGACTTGCTAAAACTTCAATTGCACCCAGTTTAGTGGAGAAACTTGAAAGTTAATCAGTGGTGAGGGACAATTTGCCTCATTATTTCCAGCCCTGGAATTTGGCCTCAGTTGGAATTCTGGGCCTGGTGTGGACACGGTGCTCTTCGGTGAACACAGCAGGGTCTGTGGCCTATTGGTTTGCTCATGCTCATGCAGAGCCTGGGCTATATGGGTCGATACTCCCTCTGAGGGTGGGTAGTGCCAGGAAGGATTTCCCACTTGGGGAGAACAAGGACTCCCATCCCAGGTTCAAGGCTGCTGCCCCAGATGGGGGTGGATGGACCCTTTTTAGATATGGCAGTCTGAGGGCCTCTGAGGGCTGAGCCCTGCACTGCCATCTGGGGAGGCAGAGTTGGAATCCAATGCAGCTGCTGACCTTGGAAGGTAGGCCAGAGACTTGGGGCTCAATTCCAGTGCCCATCCCACACTCCTGGTCTCAGGTCCCACCTTCCCTCAACAGGCAGGAAAAACAATAATATTACTGTATACGTAAACAGTAATGTTAAGTTCACAGATATTACTTAGTAAGTACTGAGACTCACATACACAATCTCATTTCATCTACCCAAATCCTGTGAAACAATTATTAATATTCCAGTTTTAAAAATAACAAAACTAAGGCTCAGAGAAACTGAGCAACTTGTCAAGGTCACACAGGTAGTGGTAAGTTTTGATTTCAGGCCTTTCTTTCCTCCTGGATCTTTTGACGTGCCCTGTCCTTCCTTCCTCTGGGGATGTGTGCTGGGAGGCTGCCCTATCTGATGTTTGTCCCCCTGCTCACTACTTCAGTCATGTAGAAAGTCCCTCAGCCAGTCCTACCCCAAGTGCACAGGTCCGTAAGCTCTGGGAAGAAATGTGTTCCCGGCTGTCCCAGGAGGGCTGCTGAAGCTTCAGATGTCATTTTCACTCTATGGTGCAAGCAGGCAGCAGGCATTGGGTAGCTGTGCTGCATAAGGCTTAGTGCTATAGAGTCTTGAGAAGGAGACAGTCAGGGAGCAATCAGGGGCTCTGTGGCTGAGTCCACTGTGCCCTGCTCTGGCAGATCAGTTCACTTCCTCAGTATCTTCATCTGAAATAAGAAAGCCCAGGGCTACTTGAGAGATGGTGGGGACTGCAGGAGCTCGACTCAGCTCAGGGACTGGGCTGGGGGAGCAGAAATCAAGACTCTCGAGCTTGGCACTAGAGGGAAGCTGCCTGTGTACCCAGGATAGGAGTTACCACGGTGATGTCCCTGCCAGGCATGCCAGGGTCGTGTGACACCTCTATGACCTCATAGCGGCTGCCACATCCCCAGACTGCTCTAACTTCTACACAGTGCTTTTCCCAAGGAGTGGGAGCCTGCCAGCCTGTCTCCGGCCAGCCCACCGCCCCTGGAACTCTATTGTACCCTGTGAGTCTAGAAAGACCTGCAGAGCTTAGGGGAAGCCAGCCTTTCTCCAGACCACCCCCCAACCCTTGTCACCCTTTCTGTATGCCCTTCAGGCTGTCCTCATCCCTCTTCAAAAGCAACGGATGCAGACATCTGAGGAAGCAAAATATTCAACAAGGGTTGGAAGGAACAATGAGGCGCCGCTGAGTAACTCTCAGCCAACCAGAAAATGTAATTAACCTCACGGCCCACCCAGAGCACTGTGTCATGTGTGTGCTCCCTGCTAACACTCACACGTTGCCATGCATGTGTGCACTCCCAGTCTCAATCCAGACTCCAAATCTCCCTGCAGAGCTCCTTGCCCCAAGTACCTGCATACAGGCTCCAGGAGTGTGCTCACACTTTGCCACTCTCCCCAGCTCCCGACACACACACCCACAGGCCTCCCTAGTCTGCCACTGGTCACCTCGGAGCTCTCCTCCCTCCTGCACACCCATGGGCTGCTCCCGGGAAAGCCCACATCTGTGCTGGGTATTTGCGACCCAGAAGTGAGGTCATTGCTTGGTTTCTGGATTCTGATGTGATGTGAAGTCACTTCTCTTCTATCTTGGGCTCAGACCGGCCCCTTCCAGTCCACCGCCAACTGAGCCATCCTTTCTCCTCTTAGGCAGTGGTGAGCTGGGGACAGATTGTGCTGTGGAATTGAATCCTGGCTCACTCAGTGGCCTTGGGCTAGCTTCTGGGCCTCTCTGAGGACACCTGTAAAATGGAGATATCTTTCTTTTGGGCTATGAAGGTGATCGTGTACATACTATGCTTTTCTTTTCTTTTTTTTTTAACCCTTTTAATCCTTCAGGACAGGTGCTATTGTGATCCCCATTTTAAAGGAAGCAGGCACATAGAGTTGCACATAGAGTGGCAATACTCGGCTGGGATTATCCTTAGCAGCATTACCCTCCCCTAAGATGTCTTTCCATTCTGCTTCTGGGAGCCAAGAGTCAGTGGTAAGACCTGGGGGCACCATGGATCCCCTGAGGCAGGTGGTCTTGCAAGGGAAAGCTGAGGCCCCATGCAGGAAACCACATTCTGAGAGTGTCACCCAGGCCTCACCCTTGGATTGCTGAGCCCAGAGAATCTCCATCCTATCAGCTGCCCTGAAGGCCCATCATCCCAGAGCTACACTCCTCTACCTGGAGGGAGGAGTGATGAGACCTGATGCTGGCGAGGCCATTAGTGAGCACACAGAGGCCAGCCCCGAAGGGCCATGGTGTGAGAAGGTCCTGCTGTTGCTCACATGTTTCCTGGGACACAGTAGGTTTTCATCTGGGGAGACCTGGTACAGGCTGGGAAGGCAGATGGGCAATCTGTAGTTGCACAGGGGAAACAGACAACAGAAAGTCTGCCAAGTTGCTGCAGTGTCAGCACATTCTAGACAATGCACTGAAAAGCCCATCCTCGGCTTCACTTCCAAGTGAGAACAAGGGCCTCACTGCCCCAGTAGGGTCATGCCAGGGTCAATGACTGGTGCACAGGCTTCAGGTGATACTGGGAGGCCTCCAAGCTCTGCCAGCACCATCCTGCCGAGGCAGGCTTCTGCCCTTCCTGACCTCTCCTCCCCAGAGCACTGGCCCTTGCTTGCATTCTCTGGTAATGGGAAGCTCACTAGAGCCCCAGGCTTTGAGAAAAGTCCTTTCTTAACAGGCATGCCTGGTTCTAGAGACTAGATATACCCATTTGCTGGGACAGATGGAGCAGGAGGCCCTGGTGTTCTGGAGGAGGACAGGACAGCCTTGCACCAGACGGGAGCTTTCAGTTAAGCAGGACAGGAAAGCAGAGACCATGGCAGAGGAGCAGCACCAAAGCTGCAGAGGCTGTACAGGTCCTTGTTCCAGGGAGCCATGTGTAGGGTCTCAGTGGGGAGTTCTGAAGTCTGAGTGTGAGTGAAAGTGCACCCATGCCTGTGTGCGTGCATATCTACCTCTGATTGTTAAGAGGGCACACGTGACATAGTGAGACCAAGACTCAAGTCTGAAGCTGGCAAACCTCTTGTGCAGAGCTCCAGTGACCACCTACTGACCATGAACTTCATCTCTTAGGAGCTCTGCACCCTGCAGGCTCGCTGGCCATTACGAAGTCCAATGGGTGGCTAGGGTCACTATGCCCATGTCACAGACGGGAAGCTGAGGCCCAGGCACACAGCTCACGGGTAGGCAGAGGAAATGGCACTCAATCCCATGTCTGCCTGACTCCAAAGGCCATGTCCTGTCCACGCCACATCTCAAACTCAAATAGAGGACACAGGCAGAGGACGATGTGGGAGAGAAGTTCTTGCAACCAAGAGGCTACACAAGTGGGACGAATTACTAAGGGTGATGTTTGAGGCCCCTGATCCTTTAATAGTTTCTTTCCTTCTGCTTTATTCCATTGTTCCCAGACCCTGAGCTTCCTGCAGAGCAGCTAATCGTGGGCAGTTACCACAGTGGCACATCATAAACAGTCTGTAAAAGGCCCAGGAGCTCCGCTCACACCCTCCCAGAGCCACAGACTCCCCAGCACATCTGCATACACATGGCTGCCCAGTGGAGGAGGCCAGCGTGGCCACAGCCAGCCCAGCCACAGCCAGCCCGTCCAGGGCCTATCCGGCTGTGTCTTCATCCTGGTCACAGACCCTTCCCGGGAAGATTGAAGGGCCATTTTACTCCTGGGGGATTGCAGGCTCAGAGAGGGGGGTCTTCAGCAAGGCCACAGAGTGAGCAAGCTGCTGGTGAAATGGTTGTTGCACAGAGTAGGAACAAGAATAAAAGTTGAACCCACTGGGCTTCTGTCTGGATGATTCTTCTGCCACACCTTCACCTGGTCAGCACCTGGACTGAGCATCCTTCCTCTATGGGTTTTCATGGATCTCTGGGATTGGATTCTGGGCCCCACAAGGACAGGAACACAGGGGTCCTGGGCATAGCTCCCAACACCCAGCCTGCCCAGAAAGACTCTCACTTCAGGGATCACTGTCTATACACACAAGAAGGACCCCACCCCACCTTCAGGGAAGAGACGAGGAAGATGCTGAGTTCTCCAAATGTAGCACTTCCCCTTTAAGGGAAACGGATCCTCTGAAGTTGTAACATCATGTGAAGCCTTGGACTAGGGGGGTCAGGGGCCTGAGTTCAGGTTCTGTCTCCACTGCTAACTTGCTGTGTGGCATTGGGCAAGTTCCTACTCTGCATATGCCCCCATGCTCCCAGATGGTAGATGCTCAGTAAACATTTCTTAGCCCACCAGCAGTGATTCTCAGTGGGGTGAGTGAGGTGTCAGACTGGGCTGGGCTTGGGTGACAAGGTCATGTGTAGTCTGAAAGTTAAGCAGCTCAGCTGCCTTGAAATGGCCTGTGGTGTCTCCATTCATCACACACAGGGCAGGGCAAGAAAGGCTGGGCTGAAGCTAAGATAACAGACTTAACCGAGAGTGAGGAAGTACCTGTCTAGATAAAAGGAGAGTTCTAATTTTACCACTGAGTTTGGCTGTAGTTTCATTCATGGAATATAATTTCTTCAAAATATATTTAATTCATGATGCGTAATGCATTTTATTTATGTATATATATTTATTTAACATGAACAAAAGAGACCCTGAGATGTTCACGATGAGTTAGAAGCAGCCATAGTGTCCAAAATACAAAGAGAAAGAATTGAGAAATGTTGTCCTGGGAGAAGAGATACTTCCAGAGAGCCAGCCTTGCAGGTGATGCTTAGGAGCCACTGGAATGTGCCAGCCTGCTCCTGCACTGACCATCACAGTCATGTGCTGCCGCATCTGGGGCCTCATCATCCTACCCGGTCAGTCAATGGGTCCGAGCTCCATCTGAGGCTGGGTGAGGAGGTGGAGGACACTCCTGGGGCCCCTGATGAGGACTGCTCAGAATGCTACCCAGGCTCCTCTGGTGCCTTTACCACCATCCAGCCAAGCAGACTCCAGCTGCTGGGCTGTGTGACTATGGAGGCTGCCCCTGAGTTCCCCAAGCCACTGGCTCAGCCCTCCAGAAACACAAGTGGATCAGGGAAATCTGAAGGGAGCACTGAAAATGCTTGATCGCTCCAACAAGAAGTACATTTTCAGCACCCGCATGTGCTCTGCAAAGGGACCACCTGGATTCAAACGCCCGTCACCCTCTCTGTCTGTGAGGCCTGTGGCAAGTCCCTCAGTCTCTGTGCTCTGCCTTCAGGCCCTTAAATTGCCACAACATAAAACATTTGGAGGTGGAGATGGGGCAAAGGAGACACACAAAGGAGGTCCTGATGGCCCAGTGCTTGCAAGAAGTCTTCTCTTCTCTCAGGCTTCTAGAGCAACTCCAGAAAGGGTCTATCAGAAAGGAATCATGGGCACAGCCACTTGTCACTACTCTGAGACAGGGAGCAGAAGTGGGCAACAGCCAGCCACTAGCACTTTGGCTCACACTGAGGCCCACTTCCTGACCTTTCTAATAGGAGGTATTTCAGTAAAGATTCAGCCACCCCCCCCCCCCGAGACTGCCCCTTCAAAGGTGCCCCTCAAAGCCCAGGCAGGTGAACCGGGATGCTGGGCCTCCAGGAGGCAGCAGTCCCCGCAAGTCCAGGTGAGCTTTGCTATGGTCCAGCTTGGTGACCTTGGGCTGGGAGCCTCAGTTTCCCCCCATAAGTGGGGGAGTAGGGAACAATCCAAACTTCCTCATAGGCTTGACTGAGGTATTAAGCCAAATAGGTGCTTAAACACTCAGCACAGGCCACACACACAAAGATGTAACCTAATGGGAGATGTCCCTCTTTCTCTCCGGAACCCCAAGGTTCAGCTTCTGTTTCCTGTTACCCCATGGGATAACACTGTTCCTGTTCTGGCTGTCCCTGAAGTTCCGAAGTCCTGCCAAATTTCCTCCATCATCACAAACAAGGCCCCGGAACTGAAAATCTGCTCCACACCTGCCATGCGCCACCTCTACCTGGAAGCCCATGGAAGTAGTTTAATCTGTCATTCAGCCCCATAGCGTGGGGGACAATGCAGGCACCCCGAACTCTTGCCCCTCTGCCCTCTTTCACTGTGCCATCCACCATGAGTGGATGGCACATGACAGCTATTCTTTAGAACTTGCAGCCTTTGAGGAACACAGAACAGGCCCTCAGCAAGTGGTTCCTTTTTGGGCCTTGAAGGCAGAGGCCAGAGGTGTGAGCCCCCTTATTCAGTGACTCTTTCTAAATGGCCTCTGGCTCGGATATGGGCTCCCATCCTCAGCCTTTCTTGAAAGTCTTTACTATTCTAGATGGACTGGATTTTACCCAGTGACAAAAAGAGCCCCGACATCAGGCATCTACAACCTCAAAGGTGGCCCTTAAAAGATCAACAAGTTCAGCTCTCACATGACCGGTGAAGCCCAGAGTGGTCTCATAGCAAACAGGCAGCAGAGGCATCAGGCCAAGCCCCATGCTCGCTGGTCCCTTGGCCACAGCAGGCTGCCTCTGTCCTGTATGTGCCTTCTGGGCCTTTCTGTCTGTGACCATCATCATGGAGGCTATGACAGTGATGATGGAGATTGTCACTGAAAGACAATGCTCTTGTTTGATGCCTGTGATGTGGGCAGGAAGGAGCAGGTCATGGCAGCCGAGGAAACCGGGGCTTGGAGGGGGAAATGACTCAGAAGGGTCCTATCCCTTGCCTTGTCTCTCGCTGAAAAGTTCCATTTGGACCATGGTTTTAGGGGTTGCAGTCCACAACTGGTGGACCCACTGCTTTTGGGCCTCTGGAGGGGGTGCTGGATGGCAATGGTGGGGCGCACATGGTGGAGCAAACTGCTCACCTCATGGCCACCAGGCCCCGTCGCCTAAAAGTTCCACTGCCTCCTAGCAGTGCTACCCTGGGGACCAAGCTTTTAACACATGGGCCTTTAGGGAAACATTCAAGTTCCAAATTCTAGCATCCAAATTCCAAATTTGTAATTCAGATTTACCCTCTCAGTGACCAGCCCCCAAGAGACTCCCAAGTCTACCTCTTAACTCTTCAAGCCACAGCTGAGCCCCTCCCCATCCTTGTCTCCTTCCTTTCATGCTCCATCAGTTCTAAGATCCAAGTTGGAACACAAACACCAGGCAGAGTCAGCAAACATTCCATGAATAAATTCATGCGTGACATTTAAGACACTCTGAAAACTGCTATCAACCGCACAGTCCTTTGCCACATCCCACTGTTCTCAGGATAAAGTCAACTTTGTCACTGAGCATCAGGGAAAGGCCTTCATAGGCTTTTCCTTCTTACCCGTGGTTATGCTCAAACTGTACTGGACTTCTTGAAAGATCTTCAAAAATGTCAAGCCCTCTCTGGCCTCTGAGCCTTAAATTTGCTTCTGTCCTCCACTCCAGCCAGCCTCTTCCATGCCTCTCTTCTTGATTTATTTCTGTCCATCTTTGGAAATTTCATCACTCCTGAGGCCCTGTCCTGTCTGGTTAGGAATTCTGTGCTCACATTGCTCTCTCTGAAGCCTCTCTGCCCCATCTCAGGATGGCCCCTTCAGGTAGCACATGTTCCTGCTTGTATATGCCTAAAAGTTTATCTCATAGAACTAGAGAATAGCAGAGAAGAGTGGTCAGCAGAGACTGGGAAAGGAGTGGGGAAGGGAAGGGTGGAGCAAGATGGGTCCATGGGTGTAAGAGTAATGTTACACAGCAGAGCAAGACGACTACAGTTAATTGGCAAGAATTAATTTCATAGCTCAGAATAGGTAGTAAAGAATATTTTCAATGTTCCCAATACAAAGAAATGACATACGTCTGAGGTGATAGATTTGGCCGTGACCACGATCTGATCATTACACATTGTATACATGTATTAAAATGTCATAGTACCCCGGGCATTTGCTAATTATAAACGTGCAATCTATTTGTCAATTGTAAATTAAAATAATACCTTAGTGATTAGCCTATCATTTTTAATCTTGAGTCAGCTTTTGCCTAAGTGATAATAGTAATAACAACACAAATTTATTATAAATGAAAAAGAGAGAAGAAAAGAAAGGAAATCTTTTAGCTGAGAATCAGAAGAGGACCTGGGTTCTAGCTCTGGTTCTGCTTTGAAGCCATATCACCTCCCTTCTCCAGGGCCTGGGGTTCCTCTCCTAATGAAAGGGACGTGACCCTGCTGTGTGGGCCTTTGAGGATCAGACAAGATAATAGTGGAGAAAGGGGGTTGGAGAGGTACAAAGCTTTTACCAGACATATAGGATGATGAATATTATTCAGGCACAAAGGAGGTTTCTCCAAGGCCTGTTATCTCTTCTTTATTTTCTCTCAAGGAAATGGCTCCAACCAGCCCGCCTGCATTATTGTTGGCACTGTGAGCCAGGGGAGAGGGAGGCAGAGAGGGAGAAGGAATCTTTAAGAGAGACTCTCTGGGGGACACTAATATTTTTAATAGTTTGTGGGTTATGAAGTAAATCTCTGTTCTCCGTATTATATATCTCAGCCGAACCCAAAGAATGTTTCCAGCGTCTCTAATGAAACTGAAGCAATAACCCAGCAGAGAGGGAGAAAGAAAGAAAGGGAGATTTATTTGCAGAGATGTTTGCTCAAAGAGAGGGGAAAGTGGCATGAGGCAGGGCCCCCCCCCCCACTCAGCCACATGCCCCCAGGCCCCGTGTGCCCTGCTTGTGGCCCTGGCCGCTGCCGGACTACCTGTTCTCACCTTTGAAGAGCACAGGCAGCCTCTTCTCCCCACTGTTGAAGTGGGGGAGGCACTGGGGCTTCCCTCTCATCATCTGGAGAGGAGGAAGCTCTCCAGCAGTTGGAGGACTGGCTTTTACAGCACGTGAGCAAGCCGGCTGCAGCCCGAGCCTCCTCGGCAGGAGAGCTGAATTATTAATAGGTCCTACCTAGGCCTCAGGAAAAATGCATGGAGTTTAAAAGGTCAGTGTGAATAACAAAACCAGACTTTCTGGGGAGTCAGAATGGATTTAAAATACACTCCAAGGAGCCTGGGGTTCCTTTGCCATGGTGTGCGCAGCATGACAGTCTTTGTGTGTTCCCGGGCATGTGTGTGTATCTCTGGGCTCTGGGGACATTTGTTAGCTCTCAGAGAGCGTGCAGCAGACCTCACCCTCACAGGGTGTGTGCTCTGGGCAACATCCAAGTGCCAAGAATGGCAGGTGACTGAGCTGCTGTGCTCTGGGTTCTCTCTCTCTCTCTCTCTCTCTCTCTCTCTCTCTCTGAAAAGAGGAGTGGATCCTAAGGACCACTGCAACTTGGAAGTCAAAGCAGCAGAGGCTGGGGAGAACCTGGCCCCTGCCCCACAGGGAAGCAGGTCTGAACCCAAGCTGGCTATGCACTGGCTGGGTGAGCTGGTGCAAGCTCTTGGGCTTCGTGTTATAGTTCCCACCCCTAAGGGAGCTTTGAGGTTGTGGTGAGTGGATCCTGGGACATGCCTGGCACACTGAATGAACAAGGTTCTTTCTCCTTATGCCAGGTCTCCTTTCCAAAGTCAGTCATCACCCATCTTGTACCTGTACTTTAGAAGGTTCATTAATTAATTAATTCATTCATTCATTCATTCATTCAACTATTAAACAAGTATTTGTTGACTATCAACTGTGCCAAGCACTGTTCTAGGCACTGGGATATAGCCCCAAACTCCAGCCCTCTGGCGGTCATGTTTTAGACCTAATAGTTGGGTCTACCTGTCCCGGGGTCAAGTGGGTCAGACACAAAGAGGACAGATATGGGAGATTGGTACCAGCCCTAGTCTTGGATCCAGTCAGACTGACACTGACATTGATGATGGATGAGCTAAACCATCTCTCAGGACCTTGGTTTCCTAATCAACAGAATGGGGATGGCAATAGCAATCCTCTCTTTCTGGAAGATTAAATGTATGGAACTTGTAAAGGCTTAATAAATGCTTCTTTGTGAAGAACTAATAGGTGCAAAGACATTTGTTAACTTTAAGGGGCTACAATTCTTCCTTTTCTCTCTCCCTTCCATACTCTTCTGCACCATATATTAAGAATTTATGTTAAAGGGCTGCAGTGGGACTCTTTGGAAACCCTAGAAAGTCCCAAGAACTCTATAGTTGGGACTTGGCATTACTTTAACACCTACTATATCCAAGTCCTGATGCATGGTGATGAATCTGGCAATTTGCTTGTCCTTTATACATTCAGTTTGTTTGGGGAGACACAGCTGTCTACCGACTGTCACTAACTACTTGGGGTTATCAGTGTGAGACAGAAGGAGACACTGCAGCTTGTGGGATGCCCTGGAGGCATCTGAGTCCACTTTGAGGAGTTGGGAAGATTTTGTGACTCCTTGAAAAAGGGACCTCCTCCCAGCTGCCATAGTCATAGGATCTGTGCTAGGTTTCCATCATATGCCAAAATACCTGACAACAATTCAAGGAAAGATCTATTTTGGCTTACAGTTTCCGAGGTTTCAGTCCATAGTTGGATGACTGCAAGGAAGAAAGATCATGGCAGAAGAGCATGATAGAGGAAAGCTGCTCATCAAGACAGCCAGGAAACATCAAGAGAGCACGAGAGCCAGAGAGGAAGGGGTGGGGGAAGATATTGTCTCCAAGTCATGCCCTCATGATCTACTTTCTTTAACTTTTGTTTCCATAACCTCACGTTAATCCATCAAGTTATGGTCTCATTAGTGGATTAATTTACTAAGGTAGAGCCTTTATAGCCACACCCAGAAGTGTACTTAACTAATTTCCTAGGCATCTCTCAATCCAATCAATTGACAATCAAGATTAACCATCACAAGTTCCTAGCCCCAAGAAGGCCCGTATTTTATTTAATAAGAACCACTTTCTTCTATTACAAATATAGAAAGTAGCACCATGTAACTTGTGTCACAAGGCACACTTATGATTAAGTAGTAGAACCCACCAAATTTGACTCCCAGACTAGGAACTCCTTGGAACTTACTTTTCAGAATACCTGAACTTATCTAAGTAGAGATGCCTGGACAAGGCAATGACTTATTGTTGATGGCAGAATTGCAGGCATGTGTTTGTTGAGGGCGGGTGACAGTAAATCCTGGAACCAGGAAGGAACCAGGGAGTCCTGATCTGAGTTTTGATTCTCCAAGGGATTCCAAGTCCCAGTTTACTTGGTCTTGAGCTCAGGTTAGCAGAGAAAAAGACATCCTACAAGTGAGAACAAGATAGTCTGGGTTTAAGATAAAGTCTCAGGTCATATTTGGCTGAGCACAACCAAAGGTATAGTTTTGAAGGCAAGCTAAAATTTAAAACCTGAAAAACAAGTCCTCAAATGGAGCAATGACTTTTAGTTGAATGGAGATAACCGAGATCATGGTCAAAGGTCTGGCCAGGGAATGACCACTTGCAGAAGAGGTTGTGAAGTGATAGAAGATGCTGGATGAGTGGAGGGCCCTTCAGTCCTTCTCTCTTGTCAGCCATAGTAATCCAGGATTTTATTTTTCTAATTATATTTACTTTAGTGTAAACTGATCATGTCTTTCGGAAGTCTCTTATAATTCTTATTATCATAGCCATGACTTTGGGCCCTTAGTAGATCTTCAAAGTGTTGGCTTTTGTGTTCTTCTCGACCCAACTTTCCCTTTCATGTCCGTATATCCTGCTACCAGGAGAAAAGAAGAAGTTCGACACCAGTAAACCATTTCATGGATAAAGGCCTCTGAAAATTACCTTCTTCACAAAAGCCACAAGAGTACTGGCAAACATGGTCAGAACCAACTTTCCAGAACTCTGGGAATTAGCCAAAGGCTTGCAGCATTCCAGGTTGTGTTTAATCAAGAAAAGTATCTAGACCCAGACCTTGGTAAGAACAGCAAGCTTTGTGGTATGTCAGCCTTCCCCATTCCTCACATCTTATCATCAGCTGCCTTGAAAACCAATCCCTGCTATCAAAGTGAAAATCACAGCCTGGCAGTCACTGCAGGGAGCCAAATAGGAGGGAACCTCTTTGAAGCCTTGTTTCCAGAGAACTGCCACTATTTGACCTGGTGGTGATTCTCTGGAAGATTCCACTCTGCAGGTTGTCTGTATTTGATCTGACTCAGACTCAGAACTTGCTTAGTACTAACAGCCTTTTCCCCAGAGGTGTTTGTTGAAAACAACCAGAGGCAATTGTTTAATATCACAGCAGCCCAAGGCATGGGATACAATAGATCAATCAAAAAGCTTAAAAGAAAACTTGAGAAATGAGTTGCCCATAGAGGGTGGGAGAGCACCAACATATTCCTGGGAATCTTGAAATCAGCTTGCATGAATAGGGTAGTGTGGCTGCCTACAGCTATGGACATACTCAGAAAAAACCTGAAATGTCCCCAAGATCTCACCTCTGGCCAGGCAGGAGGCTCTGAAAACAAGATGTGAAGGTCAAAGAAGAGTTACAGACTGTATGGATGGGTGTTGATGGCATGCTCTAGCATACAGAGAGATCTTCAGCAAACACTGGGAGACTTATTAGGTCCAAACACTTAAGGAAATTTCTGTACAATTAATCATTTGGTGATCATTAGCCCAACTGAAAAGAGACGTCAATGCCCTGTATGATAAAGACTAGAGGCTTTGCAAAACTTGTTTATAAAAGTCACCAATTAAACAGTATCAATAACAAACAGCAGGAACAACAACTCCTAAGGAAGGGGAGAATGTAATTTCCAGGTTTTCTGCATTATACTGTATTATTTTAAATATCCAGTTTTCAACAAAAAATTACTAGGCATACACAGAAACAAGAAAATATGACTCATAAATAGGAGGAAAAATATAGTTAATAGAGAATATCCTTGAGAAAGTCCAGAAGTTGGACTTACTATTTAGATTTTAAATCAGCTATTTGGAATATGATCAAAATATTAAAGAAATTTGTCAAAATAACTAAAGTATGAGAGTGATGCCTCACCAAATATTGAGTATCAATAAAGAGATAGCCAACACATATACATATATATTATGAACCAAATAACATCCACATATTACAGAGTTGAAAAGTACAATACTGAAATGAAAACTTCACCAGAGAAGATGGTTCTATTGAGATTATTCAGTCTGAGGAACTGAAAGTTCAGAGAATGAAGAAGAGACACCATCAAGTGTATCAACATATGTATAATGATAATTTAGGAAGGAGAGGAAATAAGCTGAAAGACTACTGAAGATACAAAGAAGGAAATTTCTCAAATTGGAAGAAAAACAATCTACACACTCAAAAAACTCAATTACTTCCAAATAGAATAACTTTAAGATACCTACACCCAGGCATCATAATTAAACTGTCCAAAGGCAAAGAGAGAACCAGGAAAGGAGCAAAAGAAAAGTGACTCATCATGCAGCCCAATTATGGAGGCCAAAATATAGCATATTCTAGCTAACGTGCTAAAAGGAAAAGAATGTCAATGAGGAATTCTATATCCAGCAAAACTATCCTTCAGAAATAGAGAAGGAATCGAGACATTCCCAGATAAACAAAAACAGGATTCTCACCAGCATATTTGTCCTACAAGAACTAGTAAAAGATTAGGAATCCTTCAGACCAAAATGAAAAGACACTGGACAGTGACTAAAGTCCACAAGAAGAAATAAAAAGCAAAAGTAGCTATATAGGTAAATATAAAAGATAGTATAAATGAACTTATAAAATTGTAACTCTTTTTTCTACTACCTAATTTAAAAGGCAACTGCATAAAACTCTTATAGATCTATGTTGATGGGTGTTATAATGTATAAGGATGTAATTTGTATGACAATAGCAGCACAAAGGAGTGGGGAGGGAAAAGAACAATACAGAAATAAAGTTTTTGTGTGCTATTATAATTAAGATGATACTATCTGAATTTATAATTTCCAGGGGAACGACTAAGGTAATAAATCAAAATGCAAGTACACATGGGCCTGGGTTCACATGACAGAGCTGTCATTTCATTCAGATGCACTTGGGCAAATCACTTTCCATTTTTGAGTCTTAGTGTCCTCATCTGTCAAAGGGCTGCAATTGTGCATTATCCATAGGTTTATCCCTCTCTCCATAATGTAGCACATGTGCTATGCATATTACACTGATCGGTACTGGACTGTGGGAGGACATTCTGGTGGCCTGCCTATGAATCCTGCTCCTCAGCCTTCTTAGCTGTATAGTCTTGGGCAAGTCATTCAACCTCTCAGAGACTCAGTTCCTTTCATATACCGAGGCAACCGTAGTCCCTAATGTGGAGATGATCAGCAAAGGGCTTGGCATGGTAGGTATCCAATAAATGTTGGTGATTACTTTAATCATGAGCAATCCAAGGGCAGGGCTACCCTCTGCTATAGACTGATATTTGTGTCCCTTCAAAGTCTGGATGTGGAAATCTAATCTCCAGTGTGATATATGAGGGGTGAGGTTTGGGAGGTGATTAAATCATGAGGATGAAGTCGCTAAAATGAGATTAGTACCCTTATAAAAGATACTCCCGAGAGCTCCTTTGCCCCTTCTGTCAAGAAAGGACACAGCCAAAAAGTCTTCTCTGAACCAGGAAACAAACTCTCACCAGATAACCAATCTGCCGGTACTTTGACCTTGGGTTTCCCAGACTCCAGAACCATGAGCTATAAACTTCTATTGTTTATAAGCCACCTAACCTGTGATAGTTACAAAATCCTGAACTAACTCAAGCACCCTCTTCCTCATCTCAGGGCCCCCAGAGCCTAGCATAGAGTAGTTCCTTAGTAGATGGGGTATTTGTTCAAGTGAACTGAAATTTGTTATCCCTTCTGTCAATCAAACAGAAGTCTAAGAGCCTGTGAAAGTTCACATAACAGCGGAATGGGCTGGGGCTCAGAAGCTAGAGCTGGACTGAGGAAAAAAGTGGCTGATGGGATCCATCTCTCTTCCTTGCTGGGCTCTGGAGTTCATGGCCAGACTCTGCAGCACAGTGGACTCCTCAGCAGGAAATGTCCTAACCTTGGTCCCCAGAGGGATCAGATGTGCATTTTTCCCACATTAGGACATCTTGCTAAGAATGGGTCTGGCCCTGAAAGATATTTGGGATTCAAGGGTGACCAGGTTGGTTTAAAATCTCTTAAAGAGACCAGACCACTTCATCCTCCCTTGGTCCTGCACCATCGTTCTCTCCTTCACAGCAATCTTACCTCCCATCTCTCACTCATTCCCATCCAGACTCTCCCCGTTTCCGTTCTTGCCAAGGTCTCCAAAGCCTTCATGCTACTGAATCCTCCTTGGTACTAAGTCTGGGGTTAGTTACCTCCTCAATGGCAATGACACCTGTCCCTTCAGATCTCTTTGGAATTCAGCAACAGGTGAACCTAGCTCTTAGAGAAGGCATCTTCCATGGCCTCCCCACAAACACTAAGTCTGGTGGGTGAAAAATCATCCTAAAGGGCTCTTATTGTACCCAGTTGGCACAGGGCAGCAAATGAGCGGCAAGGGACTCCCAGTGCTGACTGTAGGGAGATTTCTTGAGGCTCTCCTATATGAAACTCACAGCAACCCTAGAGGACAGCTACTGTCACAACCCCTGGTAAATTCTATGAGGAAACAGAAGCACCAAGAGACTAAATAATGTGCTGAAGTCCAGAGTAAGAGGCCTGGGCCAGGACTGGCATCCAAGTCTTCTCAAGGAAAAGCCCACACGCTCCATCACAATCCATGCAGCTGCGCATGGGAAGCTACAGCCTGTGCAGGCTTAGGGGGCCAGCAGGCCATGCCTGGTACAAGTTAGGGCTCATTCATGCAGCATCAGGAGGAAACAGGGAGACCAAGGAGGCAAGAGTACAATTTGTTGTCTGACTCTGCCATTGTCCTCCCTTCTCCCGTTGCCCTCCCTTCTCCCGTTGCCCACTTCCAGGGACACTGGATTGTCTTGTCAGACATATCTGTGGCCAGCATCTGAGCCAGGCTAACCTTTCCATTCACTCATGGACCTGGAGGGACCCTAGAAAGAAAGCAAATGTTAATTGATTTGCTTGGAAGATGGGTCAAGGTTGATCCCTGAGTTCCGAGAGGAAAAGGAGAGATGCTGAAGCAAAAGGCTGCAGCCCCAGTTGGCTGCTGCCTGAGTCAAGTTCCTGCCCTTGCTACTCCCTGAGAACTGTATGTGCTAAGTGGGCACTGGGTAGGCACGGAGACCATCAGTTCTATTTCACTGTCCCCCTGGAGTAAGCCACTACTCCAATTCAAGGCCTATGGGACAGGCCACATGGAGTTCAGTGAGATCATGGATGCAGAGCACTGTGACAACAGGACCTGCTACACAGGCGGAAAGTGTCAGCTGGGAGGCTACAACCCCATGGCAGGGTCTTCTCAAAGAAGAGATCACTGTGTAAAGGACAGGCCCTGACAGACACAATGGTGATCAAGTGGAGGGGTGGGCAGCTGACATGCTCTGTTCTTTGCCTCTGCTGCATGTTCCAGGAGCTTGGCCTCTCCTTCAGTCTCATCCCCCTTGCTTCCCACTACACAATGTGCAACACGCACACACACACACACACACACACACACACACACACACACACTAACCAGTCTCCCAGCTGACTAAGGCGACCTCTTGAATGTCTCTGATGCTGCAGCTTTCTCTTTCCATACTGACACTGTCTGATCTCAGACCTTGTGGCCCTCTACATGGGCTGGTGGATGGGGCTTTTCACTGCCACCTGAGGGAACTTTACAAAATGCAAATCATACCTCTGATGAGGAGGAAGGAGAGAGTGCACAAAGTGAGGACATTCAAACCCAGTGGCTCTGGAGCAGGCACATCCCTTTTTGGGATATGTGGTGACTTGGGCAATCCACAGTGCTTCTGCCACCACCACCACCGCTACTGCAGCCACCAGCAATGGTGAGCCATGTGCTCAGCATCTTCCATACCACTTTTCCCCCTGCAGCTCCCCAGCCAGGAAGCAGAGGCCCTGTTTTCCTGGCAGCAAAAAGGTGAGGATGAGAAGCCAGGACATGGGCGGTGTGTGGCAATGTGGCAACCAAGCTTGTTGCTGACCCTGTTGTCACCCTGTCCGTAAGTCCAGGTCGGAGTGGACATCTCCCCAGTAGAGTTCCTAGGAAGTCTGAACCTCCTCAGCTTCAGTTCTGGACTCTGGGTGAAGGTCAGGACCTGGCCAGTGTCCCAATTTGCTGAGCAAATAATCTGGGGATCTTGTTTAAGTTTCCATCAGGTCATAAGAGCTCAAGTGGCAGAAGGAGACCAGAGGGCAGGGCTGGCAAGCTCACTTCACAGATAAAGGAAGTGAGGCACCAAGTTATTTTATGAAGAGCATGTGCTTCCCGCAGCAGTCCTTGCCTTGTATGTGTGCGTGGTGGTGGGGAAATGGGGAGTTGCTTTATATGCTATACATGGCTGCTGACATGTGAGAACAAGGAGGTGCCCAAGCCCACTCTGGGACTGAGCTACATTCAGTCCACACTTAATGGCCATCCACTATGCGCAGAGCCCTTTCACTGCTCTCGCCTCCAGCGTCTTCAACAAGGCCCCTGTTCATTTTCAGAAGCAGAGATGGAGTCTCTAAAAGCTTCTGAAACTTATTTAAGGACATACCAGTCAAGCTGGTAAGTGGCACAGTCATGATTCCGACCCTGAATCTGCAACCGACATTCATTTTTCTCTGTGCAGAGTTTCTAGGCCTAGATCCTTGTCCCTTCCCAAAGCAAGACAGGGTCTGAGGTGGTATCCCGCATGCTGGAAACAGAATCTGGCAGATCCACGGGGATTAATTAATTTCAGGCCTATCTTCGGGGTGGCCCCGTCAGCTATCGAGGCTGCTGCATACCTGTTGATTACATAATCCATAAATACATTTGACATCTTTAATTGGAATCAGACCCCCCAGGCCCTGCCCATAGCTGAGTTATGAGCTCCAAACTCTCTGTTGGCAGAACTGAGCTTCTGCCTGAATTGGGGCCCAGGGAGGAAGAATCAATTTGGGGTGTGATGACATTTCTCAGGGATTATAAAGCAGACAAAAATTCACTGCTTAAGTGTGAGGATGGGATGGTCCTTAGGCTCTGTGACTGTGGATTACTTCCCAATTCCATCTCCCCACCCTCCACAAAGCCTTCTTGGAATGCTGGGCTGCTGGACTCACATGACCATAGAACTGTTCTCAGAATCCCTACTGAGTTTGACATATGGCTTCTGTACTTTATTGCTGGCATCTCATACCCAGTCTAACTTACCCAGATCATCTCCTAAGATAGACCAACCCCGTCCTCAAATAACACATATACCAGATGCGCTAGCAACGAGAGAAGACTCCCTGCTTCTCTTTGTACAAGATCTTCATCTCTTCCTTAGCCTGCAGGGGCATCCAGGCCAGAGTATGAACCCTGAGACTGTCACTGTCATTGACCACTCACTGCTTTTCAGGCTCTCTGAGAGTCAGGTAGCAGCATAGGCTGGGGAGCTGTCCCTCCTGAAGAACTTCCTGTCTAGAGAAGCCCACAACCCAGTGAGAAAGTGAGGACACGGGTGCTGAGTCATGCACAAGCCAGAGGTAGTGGACTCAGCTCAGGAAGGAGCAGATGGAGGGAAATTCCCAGAGCCAGTGAGCATAAGCTGAAGCCAGTTTCCCTGGACAGATCCTGCAGGGCCTTCCAATCTTCTGCTCTGCCTTGCTTGATAATAAGGCTGGCCACTATGCACACTTAAACAAGAAGCTTGCAGAAAGGCACTGGCACAATGCAGCTGTCCGATATAAGGTTCCCTTTCCAAGCTTTCCCATCTAGACTCACACGGAGAATGAACATTGGCAGGGTAAAATGGAATCAAGCGCAGAGGTTGCCCAAGGTTGGAGGTCACTGGTGTAGTCTCTGGTCACCTCAGACTTTGCTTGGCGACCTCCAGGACTCAGGGGCTCACATCTCCACTTCCTATTGGGAAGCTCTGCCTCAGGGCAGGAGACTCCACTGATCCTAGGCTGCCTCTAAAAGTCCCGCCCATCCACTTCCTGCCTTGCTTTTCTCCCTCTGGCTGGTTCCGCAATGGAGGAAGCTTCCAGGTGACATGGTTAGGAAGTCCACACTCTGAGAAAGAAAAGACATGTTCTAAGGCAGGGCAATTATGTAGCCAGAGTTACAGTTAGTCCACAGGGTGGCCACGTGCTGACGTGCAACCTGGGCAAGTGATGTACTTCTCTAAGATCCATCTTCTTCCTCTACAAGGTTCACTAAATCATTGCTTGGATGATTCATTCATGGGAAGATGTTCACTCCAGAAACTGTTTTAGATTCTGTGCATATGGCAATGAACAAAATGAACTCTTCAATTTGTTAAGATTTCATTGTTGTAGAAGAGATAGAAATTATCAAACCAGTAAATGCACTGCATGTTGGGTGGGGAGAGCCACTATGGGGAAACGCACTTTAGGGGATGGGCAGTCCAGAGGGCAGGTGGGCGCTGTTCTAGTCAGTGTGGGCAGAGGAGGCTTTACTGACAAGGGGAAAATGGAGCATGGTGTGCAGGGGCTGGGTGAAAAGCATTAGGGGAATCTGAAGAACGCTCTAGACAGAGGGAATACTCTGAGGACAGTGCACGCAAGCCTGGGAGTCATGTAGGGCCCAAGTCATTCTGAGGACACAAGCTTTCCTTAGAACAAGGAGGGAGCTGTTGGAGGGGGTTTCAGCCAGGGGTGATAAGATCTCATTTACATTTTGTTATTTGTAATATTATTATTGCTGCTGTTATTATTTGGTGCTGAGGACCTAACCCAAGGAATCACACGTGCAGGTAAACACTACCACTGGGTCACATCCCCACTCTTGCATTTAAAAAACTACCTCTGCCTACTGTTTGGAGGACAGAATACAGGGACAAGGGTAGAAGTGGGGAGCCCAGGCAAGAAGCAACTGTAATGGTCCCAGGGGAACAGCAGGCCTTGGGCTGGGATGTGGAGGGTGGGCATGGGCAGTGCATGTTCTGGATACACCTGGAAGATCGAGCTTTACTGGTAGAATTTATGGATGAACTGGGTGCAAGGTGAGAAAGAAACAGGAGTCGAGGACTGAGTCTGGTTGTGTTGGCCTGAGCAGTTATGGGGAAGGGAGCCCCATTTCCTGGGATGGAGAAAAAGTGGGAGGAGCAGATTGGGGTGGAGGCAGGGAACAGTCAGTGCTTGAGGTGCTTATTTGCTGTGGAAGAGGCCACAGGACATAAGAGTCTGGTGTTCAGGAGGAAAGTCCAGGATGATGATGTGAATTTAGGAGATAACTTTAAGGATGAACAAAGACAGAGGAGAGAAGTCTGAAGAGGCAACCCTGGAGCATTCAGCATTTAGAGGTGAGGGTTAGAGGAGAAATCCACCAGGAGAAGGTGCTAACCCAGGCAAGGGCTGCTGACAAGCAGGCTCCCTTGCAGGAGAAGGGAGATGAGATGTGTGTAGACCCTGCAAAGAAGGAACCAAACACAAGGTAATTTACTTCTTTCCCATGATGCCAGTTCAGAAGGGGTCTTTTTGGAAATGGAATGGCCAGGGCTGTTGGATCTCTTTAGATGGGCACCCAGCCTCAGGCCCTAATTTGGGGAAGAAAGCCCCCATAGAAGCTGCCTTAAGTCCAAACTCCTGGAATGTCTTTGAACCCCACAAGAAAAAGCTAGATCTCGGAAGCAGGTAATTTCAGCCAAGTGCACTGTTTGCTTAGAGTTTGGGTGCAGCAACCAGGTAATTACTCAAGTAAATCATGTCACCGTCCCCTTCAGCCCCGGTGCAATAACACCACGCTGACCACACTTTTAAGAGTGATATAAGCCTCTGAGAGCGAGCTAAGAGGTTTTATAGGGCACCCTTTGAATGGGCCTCTTTCTGCAGAAGCCCACAAGAGTCGTGTGTGTCTGTGCCCGCTCAGCGATGGGGAGGGAGGGCGGCTCTTGGGGGCCCCCTTCTTAGACAAGGTCCATAGGACTTGGGACCAGGCCAGGGCTGTCTGACAGCCCAGCTGGGAGGTGGGAGAGGTCCATCTTTTCTGTGTCCTCTACTCACGTTATTGCACTGTGTTTTGCCCACTGCCCTGAAACCATCCAGTCCTCCAACTGGATCGGTTTCACCAATGTCTAATAGTCCAGGCTCGATCTGAGTGCTTAGAATTCCAGCATTCTAAGGCATTCACTCTCCAGAACATGTTAAGTAAGGATCAGCAGAAGCTCCGCTCCAAGCCCAAGGCAGGATGAACTAAGTGCTTCACAAGGGGCAAACACATACTGTGGTGGGGTCACTGAGGAAGGGATGATGGATTCACCCGCATCAGCTGGGGCACAAGGATAAGGTTTCCATAGCCTGGACTGGGGATAAAGGAATTCCAGGCAGTGGAGGCACAAGGAGCAAAGGCCTGGGGGCTGAGAGTAACTCCAGTCAGACAGTCACAGAAGTTTAAGACCCCCTTGACTTAGAGGCTCAGAACCTATGACTCTCAGGTTGCTTGAGGCACAGACTAATGGGACCCTGAAATGTAAGAATTGAGGCTCTTTGTGAAAGACAGAGGAATACCCGATTAGATCTCTCCCCCAGGGTAGGAGATCCTTTCACTGTTTGCCAACAGGCTGCACCTTCAAGGTGGGTGGGGACATTGCTGAGGACTCCATTCTGCACAGACACCTATCTGCTCAGCATATTTGTCCCCATCCATCAATCTCTAGATGATGGCCAGGTGCATGCTCATGACCGGCCTTGCTCCATCATGTTCCAAGGACTCTGCCCCTTCCAATCTATGAGCAAATTTCACTTTCCTGCCTGGGCTGGCCTTTGGGTTGTGTGTCAGGGAAAGTGGTGGGTCCACTAGTGTGGTAGTGATTGATAACCAGCTAGGATCTCATTTAGGAACTTGGTCCTGGGTCTAACCCTACTGGCCATGTTTTACTTCCATAACCCGTAATTTCCTTTTCTTTAATAATAGGATAATAATGAAAACAGCAATAGTAAGCAATTGTTTTGCTCTTACTAAGTGTCTGGCACTCAGTTAAGAGCATTACCGGCATGGCCAGGTGTGGTGATGCATACCTGTAATCCCAGCACTCAGAAGGCTGAGGCAGGAACATCACTGTGAGTTCGAGGTCAGCTTACACAGTGAGTTTAAGACCAGCCTGAACTACATAGTGAGACCCTGTCTCAAAAAGACAAAACAAGCAAACAAAAAGAGCCTTTTACTGGGATGATCTCTGCTAAGGCTCATGACACAGGCACCATTATTCTCTTCACATTTTAGGGAGGTAAGATAATTTGCCCATGGCCACTCGGCTGTAAATGGTGGCACTGGGAGCTAGCCCTAGGAAATCTGATTCCAGAGCCTGCTGTTAACAACAATGAGAATAATAATAATGTAGACTATCCTTTCCCGGGTACATGTACAGCAAATTCATTATACAAGTGGGTGTTTCAAAGTCTGTTTTTAGGGACTTTAGATACAAGGCGTGTGACTACATGCCAGAGGCAGTATGATTGAAAAATTGTTATTTCTGTGTAAAGAGGAATACAGTTTTGTAGTCTGAGTAAATTTTGCTTCTTAATGTGTTTAATCTTCATTAAACTATAAGCTTCTTAAGGAAAATGAACATGTTTGAGTTCACTGTGGAGCCCCAGGAACAATGCCTGGTATGTGGTTGGTGCTCAGTGAGGGCCTACTGGATGGGCTGGGCTTTTGCCTGGACTCACACAGTGGGCTTCTTCTCACCAGGGCTGACTTGCACACCCTGCCAGTCAAAGGTGATTGGGCATTTGCTCAGGGGATCTGAGTGCCTGGCCAGGACTCGGAATGGCCAGTGTCTGGCTTTAAAGCAGTACTTTAACAGCTGCTGTGCAAAGGTTCTTAAAGCCCCTCAGTGCAGGAACTTAAAAAAAAAAGAACCAATATATAGGTAAGATGGGGTTAATACATTCAGTATGCTCCCCCCTTCAGTTAATTAGAAAACTTTATTACAGGAAAGTCAAAGCTGCTTTTCTTTCCAAGGGAAATGTACCAACTTCTGAGAAGTGGGAAAGAGGGATGCCAAAAGCTGCTTCATGGTCATTTCTACCTTGCTTTGCTCCAGGCCTGCTGTGCTGACATGTGTGCCCCATGGCCCATCTAGCTCCCACTGCCCCTGGACAGTGAGAGTAAGCCAAGAGGAGGAAGAATGTGCTAGGAATCAGAAGGCATGAGTTCTCATCCTGTTCCTGCAACTTGTTGGGTGAGCACTGTTGTCATTCCCCACTGTTGAAGGGGCTCATAGCCGTGCCCATCCCCAAGGTGCAGGAAATACGGAGGCCAAGTCTCAGGGACTCCATCCATCTGGTCATATTGGGAGACAAAAAGAAACATTCCCTGCAGGAGCTTATTGGATCCCTTAGACTAAATATCTGGGAACTCTGGTTTCTAACAGTTTGAACCTTCCCTGTTGAAGAGGTACATGCATAATGGGTGACCAACTATATGGGGCTCCAATGCCCAATCAGACTGGGGACAATTCACATCCTATAAGACATTCTGGCTTAACCTAGTGCAGTCCAGGTTAAGTTAAAGTGCATGCACAAACACACACTCAAAAGTGAGGGCTGGGTGCCCTCTGACTCTCAGCTCTAGCTGCCTCCCTGGGGAAAGAGGCATGTCCAGATGAAAGGAGGGAGGGGGAGATTCATGGGTGAGCAGGGGCTTCTCCCAGGTGTTTCTGCTCCCACCCCCTCCCCCGGAACATCTGGAGAAGAGGCATTGGCTTTGGGAAGGGAAAGAGAATAAGGGCTTCTCCTGAAATGAACGTCCTCTTGGGAGTGTTCTGGGGGACCTTGGAGATGGTCCTGCATTCAGGACAGCTGGGCCCGCTGCCAGGCCCCCAGCTGGGGAAAAGGGACACACCTCAACTAAGAAGTCCTTCCTAGCCAGGAAAACTGGATTCATCCTTTGTTGTGCTCTTTGCAAGCAACCCTGACACTGGGACTGGTTACCTCTGTGTTCTAAACTCAGCAGTTAGAGCTCTTCCGTCTTGAAGAGAGGTCACCCATAATGACTTTACCCTTGTGCTTACAATGCCCAGCACAAGCCTGGCTTGGTAGATATGCTTTAGATAAGGGGTAGGGTTGCAATGAATTAAAGACTTTCTGACATTCTTATGTAGACTGATTCTAAGTAGTACCTTCTCATTGGATAGATGGGGAAACCAAGCCCAGAGCCAGGTAGTGGCTTGGATGAAGAAGCAGCTGCAGGAGTTGGTAGCAGATGTGGGAGTGAATGATACTCCCTCACACCCACACCAGTGCCCTGCAGCTCCTGCACACTGCTCTCAGCTTCAGGAAAATGTTCTCCCCCACCCTGCCTTAATCCACTCAACTAGACTGTGCACAGCCCCGTCAGGAGGGGAAATGTCCACATTACGAAAATCATGTGAAAGAAATTATGGATGGAAAAATCATTACCTTATAAATCGGCCAAGCTGTTCAAAACTTGTATGAAACAGGGCATATAAAATTCATAAGGCACGTTGGGGCTTTGATAGTCCCTCATTACAGCCTTTAGACTCCAGTGCAAAATGTCCTCACCCAGAAAGGGCTAATTTTCCTTTAATAATGACACAGGGTGGGGCTGATGCCATAAATTCCAGCTACCTGAGGGCCTGCAGCTTGGGACAGATGCTTTTGAGAGAAGTATCTCTCAAGGCTGTGGTGTCTCACCCCTGTTGTACTCTGCTGTCCCTGAGGGAAGAAGAAAAAAAGAAGTTGGCCTCCTCCTGCCCAGGCCCAGCCTTCAGAGGACAAAAACACAAAGGATGGGGAGGGGGTCGAGGCAACTGTTTCTCTGATGAAGGCAAGATCTGAAACAGTCACTATAATTCAGTTTAATAGGCAGTTGAGTGGCAAGGAGAAAGGGATCCACAAATTACTGCTTCAGTTTTAGGTGCGGTTCCTATAATGAGAGCGGCATGTACTATACTGTCCACCTCTCTTATAGCCAGTCTGTGACCAGAATCTGGGCTAAGGCTGTGACCAGGATTAAGGCTTAGCCTGTGCCTAGCAACAGGGCTCAGTCTATGGCTGAGGTCAAGATTCAGGCTGTGACCAGGGTAAGGCTCAGGCTACAGTAAGTGGGCAGAACTAGATCCAGGTCACAGGCTTATAGGGGATTCAAGAGCATAGGGTCACAGACCTAACAACAATCAACAGAGGCTGACTCCTGAACTAAACGTGGCTTCTTCCCCAACATTTTCCCTTTTTAAAGCTATGATAAGCACCTAGAGTTACATAAGCTCAGAAATCTTCTAGTTTAAATTCTCTCCTTGGCCATGGTACAAATGAGGAGTGACCTGGAAGAGCACGGAAAGTATATTCAGATTAACTGACCCTTAGCCTCACAGAGCTGCCCTCACTTCCTCCCCTGAAAAACAATGAGGCTCCATGGTCCTAATTCCTGGCTCTTCTTGACCATGTGTCCCCATGAGAAAAGGAAAGTGAGGGTTTGTCTGTCTTCTCAAATATGCTCATGGCCCTGAATATCTCCCCTATGGACATGGCTTCCTGAAATGCCGGAATGACCTTTATTTCTTTAGGTTCCCAATGAGCCATTCTTCCCAGCTATGTACCACCTTTGTAAATTTCATGCGTATTGCTCTATTTGACTTCTACAGCAGCCTCTTAGTTCTGGATGCAGACAAGTAAATAATTGAGGACCTGAGTAGTTAAGTGGTTGTTGCAAGCTGAGTTGTGTCCCCTCCTATCCCAACTGATATGTTGAAATCCTACCTCCCGGTATTTCAGGACGATTGCATTTGGAGATGGGGCCTTTAGAGCGGTAACTAATATGAGGCCCTTAGGGTGGGCACTATCCAATCTGATTGGTGTCCTGAGATTAGTATACACAGGCTCTAGGAGTGTGAACAACAGGACGACCATGTGCAGAAGCAATCACAAGGCTACCCTCTGAGAGCCAAGAGGGGAGGCCACAGGAGACACCAGCCCTATCAGCACCTTGATCTTGGACTCCACTTCCAGAACAATGAGAGAATAAACATTCTCTTGATTAAGTCACCCTGTCCATGGCATTCAGGTACAGAAGTATGAGCAGTCAATCCAGTGGCTTACCCAAGACATACCAAGATGAGACCTGAACCTGAGCTTTCTGATGTGCAGTTCTGAGTTCTTCCTCACTGAGCTGCAGGTACCTCTCAAAGCCCCCCGTAGCTAGTGTGTAAGTTCTAGGATGACAGGAGTTGCAAGCTCTACATCTCAATTTTACACCAAGCACCAGTGATCTTTCCTGTTTCACTGGGAGATGGGATGAAGTAGCAGCTCTGGAAGCCTGGGTGGGGATGGGCAGGGCAGGCCTGGCCCCTGAACACAAATTTAGTTCCTATTCCTATTTGTTATAGTTGTGGTCAGCACCCGGCCTTACACAACTGCCTTCTTGCTCAGGCCCCTCCCCTACAGCCAAAAGTAGAATCCCCCGATGGGCCATTTGGCTCAACTTGGGGTTTCACAGCCTGTTCCTTCCAGAAGAAGCTGCAGGCTCAGCCAGCTCTGGCCCACAGACTCACAGGAGAACTGCAAAAGCTGAGGCACTCACTCAGACCGAATTCCCCTGCCTTAGGCTTTAAAGGTACCTGATTAAACAGAAGAAAATCAATTTCCCACCCTCATCTGGGAGAGGGGTGGCCCACAGGCAATTGTGTCACTGGGGCACAACACAGAAAGTGTGGCTTCCAGGGGACCCTTCCTCTAGTCCCAGGTCCTCAGAGGATGCTGCAGATCCACAGGAGTTGGTCCACCTCCTCGGCCAGGGGCAAGGACAAAGGCCTGGATACAGAGTCAGCAACTAAGATGATTTCTCATTGTCAGTGCTGTCAGGTGAGGGACTCACTGTGCCTGGCAGTGTAGAGCTTACTGTCAAAGGTGGTACATAAGCTCCAGCTGGAAGTTAAGGAAAGGAGCCAAACATCATATGGAACGCTAGCCAAAATGACCCTAATGATCTCTTCTAGCTTGAAATAGCAAAAGACTAAGAATCTAGATTCTTCCATTCAATGAACAGTCTCTGAGTTCCTAAAAGGCCTATGTTGTGATGAGTGAGCCTGGAGGGGTTTAAAGAGAGATGGGAGAGAGAGGATGATAATACTCCAGCATCCTGTGTAGTGACAGGAGGGGCACAGGATGTACTATCCATGCCATGCAGCACTGACTCACCCTGGAATCCTCCTAGCCAACTCCCAATTGCTGGCACCCACATTTCTTGCCCAAGGCTTTCTCCAGCCAGGCGATTCCACCCCAGGCCAGTGCTGGGGCCTGAATGTGGCCCTCTGGACCAGCCCCTGACCAAAGGTGGAGTGTAAGGGCCCTGGGTCCCAGCCTTGGATATGACAGTTTGGAGACCTGTGTTCTTTACTGTTTCTAGACTATCCCAGCAAGTTGAGTTCTTTTGCCTAAGGGATAACTTGCCCAAGTGATAACACCCTCCATTGGCTTGCTTCCCCACTTCCATGGGTTCAAGTTCACCCAAACAACAATTTGTATAGTATTCAAATCCTTCACTCCAGATCTACCTCTGAGCCACACAATCTAAGACAATGGGATATCCCTAGTCCTCCTCCATGAAGTGGAGTGGGAGGTTGTGGGCAGGGTCAGCTTCCCACAAGGATTCTTTTACTAGCTCTTCCAGGAAGAGGGGGTGTTTTCAGGTGGACAAGGGCAGCACACAGATGACATTTGGGGGAGGGAACTAAACCTGAAGGGCCAGACCATGAGGAGGGAGGCTACATGTTTCCCACAGGACCCACCCTCTTACTGCCCAAGTGCCCCCTTCCCTTACTGCTCTGTTCCGTGCACTCCTGGTCCAGATGGATCCTAATCTCAGCCCCCTGCTTCCCTCCCCTCCTCTGGGAGTCTTCCCTGGCCAGCTGGCTGTCTGCGGCTGCCTTGGGTTCTTCTGTACATGCGTTCCCCTTCCCACCCCATGCTCCATCACCCACCCCAGCACTCAAGATCTCAAGACTTGTCAGCACCTAAAAGTAATGAATGAATAAATCATCAAAATGGGAAGCTGGCTTCTGAAATATCAAGCTTCTGGGGGTCTACGGCAGGGGTCCCCCAACTTCCATGGCCTGTTAGGAACCAGGCTGCACAGCAGGAGGTGAGTGGCAGGCAAGCAAGCAAAACTTCATTTGCATTTGTAGCTGCTCCCCACTGCCCGAACTACTGCCTGAGCTCCACCTCCTGTCAGATCAGCCACCACATTAGATTCTCGTAGGAGCATGAACCCTATTGTGAACTGTGCATGCGAGGGATCTAGGCCATGTGCTCAGTATCCCTCCCTACCCACATCCTAAACCTTCCTGTCTGTGGAAGAATCATCTTCCACAAAACTGTTTCTTGGTGCTAAAAAGATCAGGGGCACAGGTCTATGGAGACTCAGAAGAATGTCTTTAACCCTGCAGAGCTAAGTTCAGAGCATAGTCAGAGTGGGCCATGAGCGGGGAGCGAGGAGGAAGAGAGACAAAAAGAGGCAGAATAATTACTGAGACCATGCTCAGCAAGGAATGTAGAGCTTCTTGGTACTACACTTGAGCAAAGCCATGTTGGATGGCTCTCTAGAGGCATGGGCTTCTGTTTAAGTCCTTCTCGGTCACTTGCTTGGTGTCCCAAACTACACAGGAGTGACAACCTCAAATTCACAGGGCCACTATGAGATTTGGTGAGGTGGGTGCGTATGCATATAGGCCTTACAGGTGCTGACATATGCTCGGCCCTCTCTATCCACTGGCTCTGCATCCACAGAATCAACTAACCAAGGGTTGACAATACTTAAAGAAAAATATTGCATCTGCACTGCACACGTGCAGACTTTTTCCTTGTCATTATTCCTTAAACCATACAGTGCAACAACTACTTACATAGCATTTATATTATATGAGGTGTAAGGAATCTGGAGATAAAGCACAGTACTCAGGAAGATGTGCATAGTTTATATGCAAACACCGTGCCATTTTATATAAGGAACTTGAACCTCCCAGGGCTTTGGTCCACTGGGTCCTGGAACCAGTACCCTGTGGATACGAAGGGTGACTGTGCTGGACCCTAGGAAAACTCTGGCCCTGCATCACTCTCTTGGTCCTTCCCTTTAGCCCTGGGAGGCAGGGGCTGTGGATAAGGAAGCCAAGGCTAAGAGAAGGCGAGGGAATAGTCCAGGACAGCTCAGTTACTATGTGCCAGAGGTGGGACTTGAACCTATGCCATCTGGCTCTGGAGTCTATGCACTTAATCAGCGTGATTAATATAGCAGGCCCTTGACAAGTGTCTTAGAAATGACAAAAGAGCAACCAGAAGGCAGTGCAAGCAAAAGCAGAGGAAACTGTCAAGAGACATTTCAGCGCTCTGTGCTCAGGGCTAAGCTGGAAAAGCAAAACATAAAGATAGAAACTGTCCAAAGTATAACCCCCAACCCAAACACCCACAAGCCACAGCTGTGGCCCCTGGTGGGCTGCACTTCCAAGAAACCTCAGGTGGGGGGGTTCCAGCTCCAGCAGGGCCCAGACAGAAGAGGCCAGGAGGGGGTTCAGCACAGGGTTGCTTGGTGAGGCCGGAGGGGCTCCCTGCCCCAGGGAGCCACACTCATAAGGGCTCTAAGGCTGCCTTTGTTGCTGTCAGAGACTAGGAATTCTAGGCCAAAGTAATCTAACCAAGCATGAACAGAATTGAGTTTTGCCTCCCCCACCTCCCAACTCACTATGAGATTCATTTTCATGATCTCCTTTGAATGGTGTGAGCCTGTTTCAGAGAGCTGAAAATGGGTCCCATGTGGTCACACAGCGCCAAGAATATGAGCCTCCCTGCAGCCCGCTAAGGCCACCCTTGCTGGTCGTGTCTGGCCAGAGCTCTCCGGGAACGTCAGCTCTCAGCAGTCTCCACAGATGCACAGCCTGCTGTGAAGGCCCCAGCTCCCCAGAGCCTATCTAGTTCTGCTTCAGGCATGGTTACAAAGTATTTCCTTGGATCTCTGAGTCTGGAGGCACCATTGCTATCCCCAATCTGCAGACGACAAGATGGGGTGGGTGGTGGTGGTGGTAGTGTTGAGGTTAAATGTTTTGCCCAATCTCATTTTCTCAAGTGTCTTGGGCTCAATAGCTCTTAACCATGACATTTGCTCTAAAACTGAGCATCCCAAAGTGTATTTTTCCTGGTCATCTTTAAAACAGTGGCCACAATATCTAATGAAGGACAGATTGAGTTTTCATGTTTTTCTTGTTGTTTTAAGAGTTTTGCTACCAAGACAGCCAGAACTGGTGGGGCAGGTAAAGGGGGTGGGTGGGAAGCCTCTCTCACACCCTGGAAACATGCTTGGAGAAAAGCCTTTTCTAATGAATGTTGTCTAAGCACAGCGGGCCACTGTGCAAATATCCCAAATGGACACTTGGATGGTGCTGGGGCTGAGGGCCACTCTCTGGAGAGTGGTCACACTGGGGAATGTCAAGCTCTGGGGGATAAGCAAACACAGATCCCTGGGCCTCTACATTCCTCGGTTTGCAGCCTGTGGCCCAAAGCCCACAACAGGGCCCAGCATTGTGTGGCAGTGGCCTGGGCTGGCCAAGGGGCAGGATCAATATTTGCCAGTACACATTGGGTCCTATCCCCAGCAGCATCTGTGTTTGGACACCCTGCCTCCCACTGCCCTGCATCTCTTGCCAGAGGCTCTCAGGGTCCAACAGGTCTCCTTGGGGCCAGAGGGCTGGCGCTCACTGGACGTGTAGGCAGGGGATTGGGGATAACTCTGGTGGGATTTCATTACACCTTTCCACATATTTCAGAACCAGGAAAGCACACAGGGAGGAGTTTAAAAGGATCTTTGGGAGCCCACCCCAGGGCTGCTTAGAACCCATTTTAATTAATACATGCCATCGTGGCTGGACCATCTTTGATTCCTCTTCTCTCCTTCAAGTCCCCACCATCCATCCATCCATCCACCCCTCCATCTATCCAGTATTTACTCTATTTAAATAGCTCTGTAAGTCTGTATTGTTCTTCTTTGTGACTGGCCCTGCCCAAGTCCAACCCTCTCTTACCTGGACAACAATAACAGCCTCCTACCCGGATTTCCTGCCCCTCACCCTGCAATTTATTTTCCAGGCTATAGTGACAGTGGACTTTCTGAAGCACAAATCTAATCATGTCTCTCTCTGTTTAAACCCTCAAGTGCTCCCACTGCCAGCAGAATCAAGCCTGTCTCCTTAGGCGGCTTATAGAGAGAACTTCATGGTTTTGTGACATCTTCCTTTCCCCTCTAGCCTCATCCTGATTTCTCCCCCACATTCCATACGATAGGACAGCTACGTACAAGACATTGGAGTCACAAAGAGTAGATTTCAACGCCGAACTTACTAGCTATGTCATCTCAGGCAAGTCAAATTTCTGAGCCTTTGTAAAATGAAGCAGGCTTTGGGCCACGAAGCTAGAAAATGGATGTCAAAATCTAAGTACAATGCCTACTGCCTAATGAGTCGGCAAGATCAGTCACAAAACAACCCAGAGAACTGGGAAGGAGGGACTTAGAAGATGTCTGAATGGCACATCCTCAGTCTCTCTTAGACTTTCCCAGAGCCTCTTCTCTTCCTTCCTCTGCCCTCTCCACTTCAGAGATTCTGTTCTGTTTCTATCAGGAAACGAAAGACTTGGGGATGATGTTTTGGGCATGTGAACTAAGATATCCTTCCTTTGAGGCTGTATAGTCCAGATGCAACTGTGTTTTTTCCAGTCCGTGAAACCGAAACACTTTGCTAACTGCCTAGAACAAGTGGTCATCCTCTATGAAGCGGTGGTGAGGAAGGTCTCAATCTGAGGGTAGGATGCCACAAGCTAATTAGCAAATAGTAAAGACCCTGGCAAACGTTTTAGGCCTAGGGAGGCAGCTTCAGTTTGTACTCGGGGTTACGGCAAATGTAGCTTGTTTAAAGGTCACAGAGAGGTGGCAGGAGAGGTAGAATTCAAGGTTAGACTCTGCCCTCTTGTCGCTGCGCTGGTTTGCATCTTGTCTGGTGTTTGCGGGGGTTTATATGTTAATGAGAAAGGCAGCTTATTTAGGTGAGAAGGATAGGGGTATAGTGTGGCTTTGCGGGCACCTGCACTGGGCTCTGAAGCTCATATCATCCATTTAATAGCTGCAGAATGCTGGGCCCCTCTGAGTCTGTTCCTCATTTGTGAAATGAGGGTAACTAGCCTACTTCTTGGGATGATTAGAAGACTGAACATGGAGAGACTCAGTAGAGTACTTCGCACAATGCTGGAACTTCACACCTTTCACTGGGGTTCATGCGGATTTTGGAGTCAGACTGTCTGGATTTTGTTTAAACATTTTTACTTAAAACAAAATATTTTAAACAAAAGAAAAGTACTGAGAAGTACAACACATATCTACTCCTTTACTCCTGGGCTTTAATACTCACGGAGCTACTATATTTATTTCAGATACTTTAAAAAAGTAATACGATATATAAAATCAGAAGCCCTTTGTTCATCCTTAATCCTATTTACCTTTCTTCCTCTCTGGAAGTCATCATTTCTGAGCGTAGAGAGCTTCCTTTTTGTCTGCATTTTATTCCTTTTGTTATGCATGTGTGTGGATAAACAATATGGAATATTGTGTTTTTAAATTTGCAGAAGTAGATTGCATATATTGTTCTATGCTTTTTAGTCTGATATTATCTAAAGCTAACAAGGAAAATCACAGGTTGTTGATGCTAACTGGTCTCCAGTGTTCCATTACCTGACTGTAGTATGATTTATGTATCCATTTGTCTATTGCTATGGACTACATTTCTGGGTTCCCCTCAAACTCCTACATAGAAACTCTAATTCCCAACGTGATGGTATCTGGAGGTTGAGCCTTTGGAAGCTAATTAGGCTACGAGGGTGGAGCCCTCATAATAGGATTAATGTCTTTATGAGATAAATATATATACATATATATATATATATTTTTTTTCTGGTACTGTGGATCAAACTCAGGACCTTGCGCTTGCAAGTGCGGTCCACTCTCTGAGCTTGCTTCCTCCTCTCTTTCTGCCACATGAGGACGCAGCAAGAAGATAGCCATGTGCATGCCAGGAAGTGGCCCTTGAGGACATGACCATGCTGGCACCCTGATCTTGAACATCCCAGCTTCCAGAACTGAGAGAAGACAGGATCTGTTGTTTAGGGCATTTGGTCTACAGCACTCTGTGATAGCAGACTAGACAATGACACCCACTGAGGGATAGCATTCTGGTCTCCCACCTCTACCCCTGGTTGTTTCATAGTGCTACCATGGAAACAGGAGGTGGGGAGAGAAGCCACTTTCCCTGGGAGTCAAGCCTCTTTCTGAGCATAGGGTGGGCTCAAAACAAGGTGCAGCCGTGCCACAGACTGAGACCACCTGGCTTCTCCTTGCCCTGTGTGCAAGACTATGGTATTCTCTGCTGGAGGAGGGAGGACACCGGGCAGACCTTTCGCCTGCTTTCAGTCATGGACCCTGCTCCGCCCGCTGGGGCCTTGCTGTGGGCACAGAGCCTGGAAGGTAGTAGGTGCTCAGGAAATAGTAGTAAGTAAACAAAGGTGAGTGAGTGGAAAATGACCATGTGGATCAGGAAAGGACTAGGTGCATGAATGCAGTTGGTTCTTGGTTTTAGAATAAGTTCAGGTTTACAGAACTAACTCCCTCTACCTGCCAAAGGCAGTGTAGGGTGAGTGAGAGTCTCAATACTTGGTTCTAGGCCCAGCTCTGCTGCTGTGTGTTATGGCATGGCACTTGGAGAGGCTCTGAGTCTTTCCAGCTGTGATGTCTGGAGGGTCTGAGCAGACTGCACCCCACCCCCACCCCTGGCAACACACTGTCCATACATAGACTCTCATTTTTCAGGAGCACAGTCTGGGATGAATTCCTTGCTCACCACCTATGACAAAGGAGATTTATTACTCTCACAAGCTCTTTTCATCCTACTCCTGCCCAGAGACTTTGAAAGATTTTATCTTGATAAATGATGAGGTTGGGGCCCCTGTGGGGGGCAGAGTGTGAGCCTGGAAGGGAGAAGGAAAAACAGAAAGGACCAGAGCCTCGGGGCCACTGATGTGCAGGTGGGGCTGTCACTCAGAGCTCCTCAGTGTCTGGAAGATCTGCCTGAGCAGGAGACTTCTGGGTGATGGCAGCAGGATTGCCTTCCTGACCCACTGCTCCTTGCACCTGCTGGGAAGTGGCTGCTGCAGTCCAAAAACCATGGCTTCTACTTGGCTTTGTGCATGGGACTTGGTCATCATGCAAATACTTTCTGCATTTACGTGGGCGGCCTTGGAGCACAGGAAGGATTTTGCTGACCTGGCCTCTCTTCCCTCAGTCCTGGGTGGTTGTGTCTCGAGCCCTCCTCCCTGAAGCCCCTCTCTGAGCTTGCAGTCTGCAGACTGAGCAGGTGCTGCTGCCCAGGCACAATGACCTCAGGGCCAGGCCATGGGTGCTTCTTTGGTTCTGCCCTACTGTGTGCCACCTGACAACTTCCTACTCATCTTTTTAGGCACAGGGTCAAAGACCTCTCTCCTCAGGGAAGTTTTTCCAGAGCCCATGAACCAATGACTAGCTCTAGCTCTGGATGTCCCTCTGCATTCCCCTTGGCCACTCTGTCAAGGTTTGACTTTCAACTTTTTGCCCCTCCAGGTGACCGCTGGGCAATTACTCTGAGCCACGTCAATATCCCTAGGCCAAACACAGAGAAGGCCTCCAGGAGCAATGAAAGAGTGAAGGAAGGAGCAAACTTTCCCTGGGATCCTACCAGGAAACTGTTCCTCACTTCTGTTTACTTCTTTTAGCATCACTGTGCCCTGCAGTAAATGCTCAGAGAGTAGTAACTCATAGCAGCCTTCCCTGGATCTCTGAGGCTGGAAGCACTGCTGCTACCTCCTTTCTGCAGATGACGAGATGAAGTGGGTGGTGGTCAGAGCGCTGAGGTGAAGTGTTTTTGCCCAATCTCATTTTTCTGCCTACCTATGAATTCAGTGCATTTGCACTGCATCACGCGAAACCCTTGATATCTTTTTCTTTTGTGGTACCAGAGAGTAAATGAAAAGCCTTCTCACTCAGCCACATCCCCAGCCCTTTTTTATTTTATTTATTTTGTGACAGAAGGTACCCAGGCTGGTTGATACCTCAGTTAATGCTCTGAATAACCCTGCTCAGAAGGCTTTATGGCTGCTCTTGTCAGATGCTGAAGGTCAGCCTCCGCAGAGGGACACAGAGTCCATAGTTCACTCAGCTGGTGAGTCAGGATTCAGCCCTGGTTCATCCCCTCAGTCTTGGATGGGCAGTGGTGGACAGCAAGCAGTGAGGCTCTTAAGGAGCATGTGAGGAGGTCCACAGACTGTCTGAGCCCACAGACACATCAAGGAGGGACCCTAGCCAGGGTCCTGGTGGGGACAAGTGGGGTGTTCAGGCACAGCAGGGAGCTGCTGTCTTGGCATGGGGACCATGGCAGCTCAGTCAGAGTTATGATCCTAAACCAAATCCAGCCACAATCCCCGCCCACCCACTCCACATCCATATAGCCACTCACACGCTTGTCTGAGTCCACTGGGAGGTGATTTCTGCAGCCGAGCAAGCTGAGATTTCTGCTCAGCTGGCAAAGAGCTGAGGGGCTTCTGACGGGAAGTCACCATTTTTTCCAGACACCAAGCTGCTCCCCTGAAACTAGTGCTTCATTCTAGCAGTCCCAGCTGTGCAGGCTTGATCCTTGTGTATCCTCAACCTCCCTTTCTCTCACTTCCTCTTGCCTTCTCTAACCCATCTACCTGCTGGCACCCTGCCCACTGCCAATGCTGTAGCCCTGGTGGGTACCCAGAGCAAGCCGTACCCCTGCCAGGAAATGCCACGGGCCCAGAAGCCCAGCTGTCCCATCTGCGTTCCAGTCGGATGCCAACTATGCATCCAGAATCAGGCCCGCAACTTTCTCCATCTGCACTGCACATTGGTACCTCCTCTTACCAGCTGTGTCTGAGAACAGGCTCATGTACTCCCTGACACTACCTGCTTCATTTTGACTTGTAAAGCCCTGGACATGGATTTCAGAAGTCTTCCTGCAGCTGCCGCTTCCTGGCCTAGCTCTGGGAGAGGCATCTGCATGTGCCAGCAGGCTGCTGTAGGCAGAGACTAAAGGGGACCCTGCCTTGGCTGCTGGTCACCATGGGTCACAGCCTCTGGCCCAGAATGGCCCCATTGCCTATGGGCTCTACCAGCCCAAATGGGACCAATCTGACAAGGCTCCCCCCAGCTGCCTCCCGGGATGAAGTCCTCAGCACCTTCTAGGTGTGGCACCTCTATTGGTGCTGATCTCATTCCACTGGGTATGATGATGATTGTTTCTCATGTTGGGCAACTCTTGATGGTTAACCAAACCCTCAGACATTCATGAGCTCACTTAGCACTCACCGCAACCTATCTAATCCTGTCGACAGGTATAAAATGAAGCTCAGGGATATGACTTGTCCTTTAGTGCCTACAGAAAGAAGTCTGCGTGGTGAGCTTGGATAGACCGCCGTGCCCTTCCCATGCTGGTCTCACCATCCTGAGCTAGACAACCATGAATTCAGCCACCCTGCAGGTCCTGACAGTTCCGCACATGCTGGACCCCGTCTCCGTGCCCTTGAAACAGGCTCCTGTTCCTCTTGCAGCTTCTGGCCCCAGTGTTATGGTTGCTGTTGGGCCTCCCTAGCCATCCTCCCTGCTGCAGGGGACAGCATCGTCACGATGGCCACTCTGTGTGTGAGCTGGGTGTGAGCTTCTCCAGAGCAGGCACTGTATCTTGTGTATCCTCCATAACCATCTAGGACATGGCGCAGTGCAGGCTGATAAATGCCCATGGAAGGCACAAGTGAAGAGACACAGGCTTCCCTTTTGACCCTCACACAATCCTGGAAGTGGCCTTTGCTAGAGGAAAGGCACCAATGGGAAGAGCCAGGAATCCTTCCCAGCAATCAGAAGTGAAGGTCTCTTTTCACATCAAAAACAGCTCTCAAACAAAGCTACCCAGGAGGCCAAGGCAGGAACCAAGGTCAGGCATCATCTAGCTAATGCCAAGGCCAGTCAGCGAGAGTGCTTGCTCTGTGTGAGCCAGGCATTGCCTTATTTCATTATCAGTGTGAGTAATAATGGTCCTGGAAGGCGGGTATTTTGTCTCCATTTCGCAAATAGGATAACCGAGGCTTAGAGAGTAAAGAGATGTGCCCAGGAGAGCAAATAGAGTTAGAATTCAAGGGAAGCTGCCCTTCTCCCTCATTGTCCCCAGAGTGGCAGGTCTGTTAACTCCAGGGTCAAGGATGTCATAGACTTGGCCTTTGTCAGAGTGGGGCATGATGCTGTAGGAGGAATGTGTCCGTGCCATCTGCTCGGAGCCCTGCCTTCTCCTCTGTCTCCATGGGCTGGGTGGACAATCAAGGCTCAGTTACCCTGACAACCTCTAGGTTGCCAGTTTCCCATCCAATAGCCATTCCTGAACCTGCCTTGAGTGTGTCAAGTCCCTGCTGCCCTCTGCCCTGGGAAGACCACTTGGGCTGGAGGCCTGGCCTTGGTCTCTGTTGCACCCCGATCCTGGGGGGAATAGGGAATTTTTCTGGGAGGCAAGTGAGAGTCTACAGGAAGACCTGACAGATGGTAGGAGAAGAGGTTGCAAGAGGGGCCACCCTAGAACCGGTACAAGGCCTAGGAATCTGCCCCCTCTCTTAAGCAGCACTCCTATGAGGTCACTGTCCATTTCTGCCCTCAGCATCATTGCGGGTGGTCACCCCCCTTGGCCTGCAGCTGGGACTGACAAGCCAGGGAGAGATGAGTCCTAGTTTCCTCTTCGCTGGTGGTCTTTCCACTGTGCAAACCCTACCTTTGCTGGTGCCCTCATTTCCTACAAGCTGACCCAAAGCCCTCTCTCCTTGGGGTACAGATGTACAGGACTGAATTTCCATCCAAACACTGGGATGCAGGGCCTGTGAATGCACTCTTGATTTACTTGGCCAACTAATGCTCATTACAAGAGTCCACAGAAAGTTTAACACCTACGTGGAATTTTGTTAGACATTTGATAGTTTTCCTTTATGCAAAAGAATAAAATTTCATGGCATGGGTGGGTGTCCCAAAGGGTTCAGGAAACAGGGTTTTGAAACTCAGAAATCAGTTGGGTTCTCTGCTCAGCTCTGGTTCTCACTTCTCTCTTTGAGCCCTGTTTCTTCACTGAAAAAATAAGAGTCTGGACTTGCTGGTTTCTAACGGCCTTCCAGCCTTGCATCCTGGGTGCTTATCACTTCCTTCAAAAGGTGGTGACAATTCAGGCCAGACACTGCTCTGAGGCAGAAGATAGACTAGAGAGAGAGGTAGAGGTCTTGGGGATGAGAAGTATATTACAGTGCACATGGCAGGTTTGGAATCAGGCAACTCCCACTTATTCAGTTACTGAAGCAGATCTCCTCACTCCTCTGCACTTCGGTTGCCTCATCTGTAAAGGAAGCCGCAGCCACTGAGATTCCTCCAAGGGTGAAATGCTGAGTGAGGTGTGAACACAAAGAGTACATGAATAAGTATTTTTGATGACAACTGTTAATCATCATCACTAAAGAACTCATTTGCACTGACCCTGTACTCTGCCTTGGGGCCAAGCAGGAAGGTGGGCCCTGTCCACCTTCTTGACCACTTCAGTCTAGCAGGAGATTCATCTCACAAGTTCGTAAGATTCACCACACAGCAGGGCTGTGCAGCCCCAAGTTCTACCAGCAGTGTCTGAGGTGCTCTATCTCCAGAAGGTGACAAGGGATGACAGTCTCAGGGAGGCAGGAGCAGACCAGTCACCTCAACTTAGGGCTAAGATTGCCAAGAGCAAAGAGAACACATTTCTGTGTAAGTCCCAAACGGGAGCCTTTAATTCCTAGGAGATGGGAGAAGGCTCAAGAAACATGCTTGGATTTGGGGTGTGCTGACGGTTCCTCTCCATCCTCCTCTCCTTCAGGGGGACGTGTGAGGCCAAGAAGCCCATCCCATTTGCTTCCACAGGACGAGGCCTGATGATCTGAGAGAGAAGCTCCTTTGATACTTTCAGACCAGTGTCCAGCCAGACAGCGCTCCTTGTTCACCAACCTCACTATCACCAGCCCAGACCTCCCACATCTTTCCCAATCCAGAAGAGTTCTGGAAAGTTCCCCAGGCACACAGTGGAGTTAGGGTGAAGAATAAGCCAGAGGAGGCCCCTGGCTGTGTTCCTACGTTTTAGAACTTGGCTGTGTGTGTGATGCAGTTCAATGGCTGCGCTCCCCCTGGAACACTTCTCCTCCTCATCTGTCCCGTCCAAGTCTGTTACTCCCTTTCTTCTTAACATGCACCCAAATGAAGGCAGGCTGAAAAGCCTTAGGGGCCTTGATGTCCAGGAATGGGTTATTAGTGGATTTCAAAAGCCTAGATTTGACTGCAAAACTGCAGCCGGCTAAACTTTATTCTTTGGCCCCGTCACAGCCAATCTGGCCCTCATCAGCTGGTAAGCTGCGATTTCCCTACACTCAGCCACACTAGCAGGCTTCAGAGCCACCTGCCTGTCTCCTGCAAAGAAGTAAAACGTGTACAGAAAAGTACGTTTACTGAGCTGCTCTGGACTGTGGACCCAGATGCTCTGAAATCATTCTTGGCTGTAATGTTTGCAGTAGTGCATCCACTGGCAAATGGGAAAACACAGTCTTCAGCTGGGAGGGGAGGCAACAGTGTTGGTCCTTTTTCTGGCTTGCACCTGGACTTTCAAAGGTAACCTTTTCCTCTAAAGTGGAGGAAATGCTCTGGACCTTAGGATGTACAACTAGGAGTTGCTGGTGGCAGAAAGGAGCAAAGTGATAAAGATGCAATAGGATCAAGGCTGCAAGTACAGCTCATTGGCTGGATGACCTGGGTCAAGTTAGTTAGCTTGCCGAAACTTCAGACGGGGCTGTTGGGAGGATTAAATAAGATAATGTTTGTCAAGTACTTAGCATTACATACACTGGCTTCTTTCCATTTTTGTGGAAGGAAGGAAAGTAAGACAAAGGGAGTGAAGAAAGAAATGGTGATCTCTTCCAAGGACAGGCAAACATGCCCAATGGACATCAGAAGTGTAAAATTGTATTTTTGCAGGGCCCAGAATAACTTTCTTGTGACATTTTGGTTTTTAATGGATTCCAGAAATCTTAAAAGTTTCTCTGCAGTCAGAACAGGATGTTTAACTTTTGTCCTTTATGAAAAAAGATGTACTCACTAATCTCTTCATTCACTGGAAATATGTGGGAAACAATGAGAAATGGGCTCCAAAAAGCAAATGTGCAGTGTGCTGTTTTTAAACACTAGCAACCAACAGAGTGTTGCAAAATGTGGTTGGAATCAGTAACAAAACGTCTGGAGATGAACTATTGAAACTGTTGCTGTACCAAAGGTAAAATGCTTGGGAAGCTCCAACTTTGGAGACCTGAAATGGGCATTGGACTTCCTTTCCTATCTCCAGGGCAGGAAGAGGGGGCACTTTTGTTGAAAAGTGGTCGGAGGTGAGCCAGGTTCCTGAGAAAACACCAGCTCCTTGTTCTTTTCTTTTGAATCCTTTCCAATGGGGAAAAGGAAATGATTTTATAGAAAACATCAACGTGGAGAAACTCAGCCATCCCCCAGCATTGTTGATATTTGGAGTCCAGAGGACAATATTATTCTTTAATTAAAAGTAACTTCAATTTCTGAAGACATTTTCTGAACCCAAGGCCTGTGTGGTTTGCCTCGAACATCCACTGCTCCGAAAATCTAGCCTAGCACCCGACATATGACTGCAGCTCGGTAAACAATTCTGAAGGAAGGAAGGATGGATGGAAAAAAGAAAGGGAGAAAAAGAGAAAGTAAAGAGGAAATGAAGGGAGGGAGGGAGGCAGGGAGAAAGGACAGAAGGAAGGTCAACCAACTGAGATCCTGAGTGGGACTCTGTGAACTCTAAACTTGGTCCAGATGGGGAAATTACTCTGCTCAGGTGGAATGAGCCAAGAAACAGATGGGATTTTGACCTGTCAGACCTTAGATTTCCCAGCCTAGCAGATATCCATGGTCATTTTGGAAAAACAATGAGATGTCTTTCCTTATTTATTGGTAAAGTAGAGGCTTTTAGCCCAATCATCCCTTCTTCTTGGGCCTTTGCTCTCGACCTTGGCCATGAACATCACACAGTGGTCAGAGAACAGTCTGATGCCTCTGGGGAGAGCCCTTCACTAGCCCTCTTCTCTCTCCCCTCAAATGAATTAGAATCATACTCTACCTGTGCTTCCGCTATAAGAATTCTGCATCACGATGAGTCTCTTCAAATGTCTATTTCTCCCATCTTGAGAAGAGGAATTACCTTATACATACTCACTTCTAATCAGATTGAGTTGGTTTTCAATAAAATTTTGCTAAACGAATGTAGAGATTTGGTTGTGATTAGCAGGAGAAAGAAAAGGAAAAGTCTCAAGAATTGGTGAGCATACATCAGAATGTTTACTGATTCTGAGTTGTTGCCATCATGCATAGGGAGGTAGACTCTTCATAATTGCCAATCAGCCGAGACAGATGTGTCATCTGAGCACATGTGTGTGTGCGCCCCTTGGCCCCCAAGAAAAGGTCATGCTGTGATGGTGTGCACCTTCCTCAAAGAGTACCTGGTCTCCATCTTGGTTGTCTACTGCTTCCTAGGCTCAGAGAACCATCAAGAAAAGGCAAGGCCTGGCTGGCCAAGTCTCAGGGCTGTGGAGTTGACCAATTCTTGGCCACAGCTGCTTCCTCATCAAGGGAGAGGGCAGAGAAAGGGCAGGGAAAGAAGGATTGAAGAACATATTTCTGAGGCTCAAAGGCCATCAGATATCACTCAAAATCACATTGCCTTGAAGCATAAGAGAGCTGAATCAAAAACATATGGTACACATTCCCTCTCAATCACATACAGTTTGAGAAATCAAGGCAAAGCACATCCAAAGAACACTTGGAGGCCACAGAGTCACTGGAACTGAATCCCAGCAGCTACTCTGGGGAAGGGGTACAGAGACACGAAGGGGCAGATGCTCTGCAGACCTAACCCATCAGGTCAACAAGAGAGCAAGGGCTTTGGGGATCAGTCAGGCCCAGTCAGGAGACAGAAACCATGCAGTGATTCAAACAGGTGGTAACTGGCACACCCAAGAGCTGGACCACAGTCCCCTTTACTCTCCTTGAATAATGATTTCCTTCGCCCACTGCTTAGAAAACTTGCAGTGAATGTGTAATTTTCCACTACCCAGTGTGCTAGCTGGTGTCTCTCATATTTCAACCCACCTGTCATTGTAAGGGAGAAGCAGGCCTCTCTCTCAGGGTGGAGGTAGAGGTAGGGTTAGGATAGGCGTTTAGGGACCAGTAGGTGGGAGCATTTCCCCAGTAGATGTGCAGATCTGAGACAGCTTTGATAACAAACTACACAGTATGATAAGGTTCTTGAGTTGCATGGAGAAAACCACTGGCGCTTCATACTGGTGTCTGTAGGACAATGTCTATTTATGAAGCACTTTTATAGCTAGCCCAAAGTCCCAAAACCTTGCCTCAATTCTCAGGGTCCCTCCCCAACTTAGTGTGAATGAATCCCTCTCCTGTGTACCTACTTCTGTCTGCCTTCCCACTGTGGTACTAATTACCATGCATTGCAACTATGAACATGTCTCTTCTGTCTTCTAGCTGCATTTATGGCATGCCTCAGTCCCAATACTTATGTCAGAGACAGAGATGAATCAATGAACCCTGCTCTCAAGTAACTCAGAGTCTAGTATGGAGACAGCCATGCAAGGAGATAAATGACAATGTAGGATAATATACCCTAAATGTAGTCAAAGAGCAGCAGGAAGTACCATGGGATCTAATAGACTCTTTCACTTGGTGTATCCAGAATGGGCCAGCTAGGACTGGATTTGAAATACAAGTAAGGATTTTGTAGCTCAACCAGACAAGGAATGGCATTCAGGCAGAGAGGGCATAAAAAATGTGGGGGAACTTAATTTCAGAAATTGTTGTGCTTTAAGAATACATGCCTTAGGATTAGGGCATACAGCATAAAAATAATCACAATCATAGTAGTAATGATAGCTACACTTACTTTGCATGATGCTTTCTGCACACTAGATGGATATTCTGTATGTTGCAATATGCTAGCTCTTCTTAATTCTCTTAGACAACCATATGAAGTAGGTGCTGTTATTCTCATTTTTATAGTTAAGGGAACTGAGGCATAGTTGTTTATTCAAGGACTCACAAGTAGAAAGAGGTTGAGAGTTACCCAGGCAGAAGCTAAAGAACTGGGCAGGAACAGGGGAGTGGGCAGGGGGAAGCTGAGGTCCAGGAAACACCAACATATCTGCTACCCAGAGTGTTTCCACATGCCTACCTCTGTCCTCTCCCTACACTAACCAGGACCAGATCTGTATCAGGGATTGAAATCTAATAAGAAGCAAGGTGGCTCACAACCAGCAAGGGAATTTACTCACTTCCAGGAAAATTACGTTGTTGTTTTAAAAAAGGAAAATACCACCCCCATCCACCTCTGCACACACAGGATGGGTGCTGAATAGAAAACTAGCATCCCTGAATGAATTTGCAGCTGCCTGGACTATGGGCTGCTGGAAGGCGGGGCAGCTCCATGTTCAGGATGGTGCAGGTGTGTGGTGTGCCAGTCAGGTGAACCCAGAGCTATAGCCACCACTAGGAGAGCATCGGTCCACAGGGGCCATGGCAGAGCTATTCCCAGCCTCCCTGCAATCCACTCATGTCTACCTTGTCATCTACTGTCTAACTTGCTCCTGTCCCTGTGGACCTGCATTCTGCCTCCCAGGATGACTTCCCATCCTTTCTCAGACATGGCTCAGGCTGTTGTGATTTCAGATAACCTTGACCAGGCTGCTGTATCATTTGGCCTTATAGACCCCACTGATGGTCACCCTCCTTGCCACCCTGGGGAAATTTGGAAAGAATAAATGGATGGAGGGATCGAGAGATGGATGGATGGATGGATGGATGAATGGATGAATGGATGGAGAGATGAGGCCCAGGGCCCCACAGCAGCAGAGACAGCAGCAGCAGAGCTAGTGCCCGAGGGTCTTAACTCCCAGCCCAGGTTCTATGCTTGTTCATGTTTTGCTGCAACACCCTGTGTATGCTGCAGGAAGCAGCTGATCATGAGATGTGGATGGGGTGAAAGAATGAGACCTGGCTGAGGGTTGAGGGTGGGGCAAGGCCGAGGGAGAAGCTGAGAGAGCCTGAGCACTGTGGTGTCTGCTAGCACAGTCTCAGCAGAGCCGTGCAGACTGGCTGTTAACATGCATCTCAGCAGCCAAACCACCCAGTTTCACTCCCCAGCTGGTGGCCAGCAAGTTACTTGATCTCTTTGTGGCTCTGTTTCTCCATCTGTAAATTGGGGGGTGGTATCATTGCCTTCTATATGGCGTGTGTGTGTGTGTGTGTGTGTGTATGTGTGTGTCTGTGTGTGTGTGTGTAGTTAAAGTGCTTAAGACAGCTGGAACATGGTGGCATAGAAGCATTAGTTTTCATCATCAATTATAAAAATCTGAGCATCAAATCATATCACTAAATTGGATGAGACTATCTCCACCCACAGCTGTTAACCTGTGTGCTGAGCAGGTCACACCCACCCTTCTCCAGCCTTGCCTTCCCCAGGAGCCCTCCCTTCTGGTAGCTCTCGGAGGCCCCTTACTGGCTGCCTATTTCTTCTATTCTCCAGCAGTGCTTGCCCTGCAACACCGCAGGCATTTTGTTCCATTTGCTGTCCAATGGCTCCATGAGGTAGGTAGGACATAAGGTCATTTTACACAAGAAGGGACTGAGGTTGTGAAAGGTAAGATGACTTGTTCAGGGGGAACAACCTGCCAAAGCCCACTGGAGAGTGAAGATGTTATAGCGGGTTTGAAGGATCTAGGAAGGTTTCACAGAAGCTGTTCCATATGAGCAGATCCTCATATTTGCCTTATCTCAAAGGAAAAACTGAGGTTTAGGGAGCATCTGTCTTGCCTAGAGGACAGGGAAACCTCAAGCAGTCTGAATCCTGGATGAAGGAAGGCCTGGGGGTGAGAGGGGGGTGAAGGGTTCAAGGCGTCCAACCTGCAGGCATCCAACAGGCAGTGGGAGACCCTTGGGGTTCCTGGGACTGCCAAATACTGGTGCTTCCTATCTTGGTCCCTTCAGGCTGCTATAATAAAATACAAGAAACTGGGTGCCTTACCAACCACAGAAATTATTTCCATGGTTCCAGAGGCTGGAAGTTCAGATCAAGGTGTCAGCAGATCCAGTATCTGGTGAGGGGCTATTTCCTGGTTTAGAGAGGATCTCTCCAAACTGTGTCCTGACATGGACAGCTTGCTCTCTGGGATCTCTTATAACTAAACCCATTCGGGAGAGCTGAACTCTCATGACCTAATCACCTTCCAAAGGCCCCACTTCCTAGCATCACATTGGGGTTGGGATTTCAACATAGGAATTTGGAGGGACACAAACGTTCAAAGGATAGCTCCAAACACACCCATTACAACCCAAAGCAGCAGGGGTGGCAGGAGGCATGTGGCAGGGGAGGGATTGTGTGACACGGCAAGCCCACAGGGCTAGGGGACAGAGGGAAGGGGGCTATCCGCTGTGCTTCAACACATGGCATCATCTTCCACATTTTCTAGACCACACAACAGATTTCCCACTCCCATAGAAGGTCTGAATATATTTTTTTAAATAAGGTACAGCCTTGGTGGCCCTGTGGAGCCTGACAGAGTGGCACACTGACAATTTACTGTGGGCCAGACCCTAGGGATTAGAACATTTCCCAGAATGTTATTTTACTAGTGCAGAACCTGTTGGAATTAATGTTAAAGTAAAACATGAGCAGTGGGCCTGGGAACCACTCTAACACTGAGAACAGTAGGTTTTTTCTTTTAAAGATAAAACGCTGGATTTCTGCATAGTAACACAGCCTATGAGAGGATGTTGATGCTAGAGGTGAAGTGTGACCAGAGAGCTTGCTGCCATGTGCCTCTGAGCACGCCATGGCCAGGCTGTTATTTGGTCTTTGAGAAAGAAGACTGCTTGCCTACCAAGGCCAGGACATAGTGCGTAATTTTTAAACTGGGAACTGGCAGAGAGTCCTTGTTTAGAGCCAAGCAGGGCTGAATTTCAGTGGCAGAGTGGCTAATAGGGAGCCACTCAGCAACTCATTCGGCCAAAGAAGCTCAAAGCAAGAAAGCTCTCAAACTGGACTTTCAAAGACAGCAGGAATTTGCCAGCAGACATGAGTGGAAAGGGTCCTCTGAGAGGGGACAGAAAAACCAAGGGCCACAAGAGCAACTGTGCCAATGTTCTCAGGAAAGAGGTTTTACTCATGGGTGGCTGGTGTGTCCACATGAAGAGCAGGGAAACTAGAGACAGCCTAGGGGCCCAATTTGACTTCAGTTCTGGGGCAATGTGGGCCTAGTAGAAGCCTGGACCTTCTGGCCATTTGCAAATGGGTGTGCATTTGAATGAGAATCCTCTGGAGCTGCTTGCTTGGCTAGATGAGACAAAGCCACACGCTTTCTCATCAGGTGCTGGCCTGCTGAATGCTTCAGATGGGCACCAGGCAATGTGGCTGAGTGTGGAGGGCAGGAGTCTGGCACCATGCCCAGCTGCTGCCCGCAGAGCCTGAGGGCGAGTGCAGAGCCAGCCTTAGTGTTCACAACTATCAGACGGGAATAAAAGTTCTGTCCCTTACACTCCTCACCCCCACGTGGTAAACAGCTTGTAGGGCTTGTCACAGGAATAAGGAGGGAGCAGGTATAAACCCCCAGGAAGAAATGGCAGACAAGCCCATCATAGACTCACTTGGCTAGTCTGAGTCTAGTAAGTTGGGGAGTAATTGAAAACCAAAACTGGAAGAGACCTGAGAGGTCCTCTTCCTTGCTTTTCCATTTGAGAAACGAGGAGACAAAGGCCCAGAGGGAGAAGTGCATTATTCTCTTGTCCTCACTCTGCTTCTGACCTGGGAGCTCTTCCCATGTTCACTCCAAAGGAGTCCCGGCCTGGCGGGGTTTGGCAAGGGCTTCAGCACTTTCACCCAGGGCTCTGAGGCAGGATCTGTGCTGTAGGGCTTAGGTTCAGACAGAGTCTGGACTGTCTCTAGGGCAGGCTGAGCCTGAGGTGTTAAAAGGAGATCAGCCTCTCAGATAGGAAACAGTCTGTGCTCTGAGTTGTTAAAAGAATGTTAGCGCTCCATAGAGGCTTCCTCCTGAGTCCAGTGCACGTCTGGAAACTTCCTACTGTAACAGGGGCTGAGGTTGTCAGTATTTTTCTCTCTCTTTTCCTTTTTCTATTCTTCTCTTCCTCCTCTTCCTCTTGCCCTTCTTTTCTTTTTCTCCCTCTCTTACACACACAAATGTACATGAAGGCTGTGAATATTTTGCCTATAAAGCTAGAGACCAATAAGCTTTCTCTTGAGCTTAGGAGTCACAGTGACTCATTCTGTCTCTGGGGAGGTCACTACATGTCTTCAATGCCCCCCCGCCCCAACCTGGAGCATTCTGACTCTGACCCCTGTCACAGACTAGTGCTGACCCCGGCACTGGCCCAGCCTCTGGTGGACTCATATCTCTCAGGCCTAGTGGATCCCACTGAGCCCTTCACCCAATCTCATTCTGCACGGATGCTGTACTTGATGTGAATTTGCAGAGCAAAAATGGAAAAGAACAATGTCACAAACAAATGCAAGCCAGATGGGCATGCCTTTTCACAACTGAGAACCAAGGCTGATGCAAAACTACATGGAAACGGTGCTGCCTCTGGTCCTCTATGGCCCCAGCCTCTCTGCAGTTCCACTTCACCATTCCTGCAGTGACAGTAATGAAAGGAGTCTAGAGTTAGACAAGCTTGGTTTGTCATGAGTAGCTGCATAACCTTGTCCAAGCAGGTCCCTGCCCTCTCTCTAAGCCTCAGTTCTGTCAAGGGAGGAAGGGAGAAAAATCCTCAGATTATAGAGCTGCTAGCAAGGGTCAAATAAAATGACTCATGGAAAGGAGCCATATAAAGTCTACCCAGAACAATGTGATGTCATTGTCACCATGCTTAGGAGAGAGTGAAGAAGAGATCCAGTGAGAGAGACACGTGAGCCCTGGGAACCTTGAAACTGTAAGACAAAGGGCACAGATTGGTTTACCCAGCTGGTCTACTCTTGGAATAGTGAATCATTAAGTCAGAGGCCAAGAGGACTCATTCTGCGAGCTAAACTATGTGCACAGAAGTGGTGCGTGTGTGTAGTAATGGGGAGAGGCTAGAATATCTCTGTGCCCCCAGAGCTCTCTTAAGGAGAAGACACAGACACATGTAGAAGTCCACTTGCAACATTCCAGAAACATGCCTGCTCGGCACTGGCCCACAGGGCTGGGAAGGACCCATGTTGAGCCTTGGTTATTCTGCCTTTGTCCATTCACCCCACATTCCTGCAATACCTAGTATTTACTGAGTTCTTCTGTACCAAGCACCACTGGGCACTACAGATTTGGTCATGAACAAGGCATGTGTGGCTCTGTTCACACTCAGCTTACAGTTGGGTGGGGAACAGACATAGAAATGCATGTTGCAAATTGTGATGAGACCAGAGTGAAGGGACCAGAGTAGAGATGGAGAACAATGCAGGGGATAAGCAAGAGGCCCCAAATTGTCAGGGACAACTGAAAAGGACCCTTGGAAATAGTGAAATATAAAGGAAGGCTCAAAAGACCAGAAGGACTCAGCTGCATGGCTGGTGAGTGGATGTGAGTGTTTCTAGGAGAGAAAACAGGGTGGCAAGGCAGAGCCTGGTGCTGTCAGAGAGCTCACGGGGGCCAGCATGGCTGACACCGAGAGGGAAGGGCTGGGGGTCAGGTCAGTGTACTACTCTGGCCCCAAGACAGAGGTGCGGGACCCTTTGAAATAAATTGATATTGTGAAATAGGAAGAAAAGGGCTAAAGGAGTAGGGGAAGTGGGAGGGGTAGGGGAAAGGAAAGAAAGGAAAAGAAGAAATATGAGAAAAGGAAAAAATGGAAACCAAGTCTTTGTAAATAGGGAAGGGTGGAGGGGGTGAAGAGAGGGCAGGGGAATGGGGAAAAAATAACAAAGATACATTATGCAAAGGTACAGGATCCCAATGATGAATGTAACTGTATTGTATACCTAAAATGTACCAATAAACTTAACGGAAAAAAAAAGAAATAGATCCATTAGTGTCTCCTTTCCTTCCACTCTCTCCTTCCTTCCTTTTCTCCTTCCCTCTCCCCTCCCCTCTCCCTTTCATGGGAGATGGATTCCTCTATTGGCAGGTGTTGTGCAAAAAGTAATCTATGGGAATTTCCGAGAGGGTACATTGCCATTCCTAGCACAAACCTTAGAAACATGCACCCTTTTTGTGTCTGTGCTGGTACTATTTATAAAATTATAACAAATGTTAACAGTAGAGAAGCAATACAAATATATAATATTCTATAAATAGAATATTATGCAGCTATTAAGAATGTGTTTGCAAAATGTTCTCAGTGTGGAGGCTATAGAGGAACAACACCAGGCACGTAGACCGAAGGGATTGGATGGTCACGGACTCACACAGTGCAGTGAAGCAATTGAAATGCTACAGCTATGGTTTTAAAAACTAAAGACATGAGATATATAAAATTTAGGATGGAGTTATTTCAGGACAGGCAGAAGCTAGGACAGAGGGGGACATACGAGTAGCTGTGAGTTACTAGGAAGATTTTAGCTTACAGGTTGAACAACGGGTTTGTAGTTATTATTTTATTTAAAATAAACAAGAAAACAAAGACAAAATTAGTTATGTGTAGAAAAATGATGATAGTATGGCATGTAGCAAGCTTTTTTGGGGGTTGGGTGGTACTGGGAATTGAACTCAGGGCCTTAACACTGAGCTACATCTGGGGCCCTTCTTTATTTTTATTTTGAGATAGGATCTGGTTAAGTCAATAAGTTGCCCATGCTGGGCTCAAACTTGGCATACTTCTGACTCAGCCTTCCAGAGTGCTGGGATTGTAGGTGTGAGCTAGCTACCATGACCATTTCTAGTAAGTATTGTGATAAAAATTTAATAGCATGTGGCTCAATCTCAATTTTATTAAAAACCCACATACATATAAATATATATGGTGGGGAGAAGGGGGTGGGAACACATACAACCCAGCGGGTAGATGTAGGGGTAGGGGCTGCACTGCTGTGCTGAGACCAGGAAGAACTAGGAGCACCCCAACTTGAGGCTGGCTCTGCTGTCATGCCCACACCTCCTATTTCAGTGGTCTGGGGACAAGTCCTTCCCCAGGATGACAGCTGTTGCACCCTTCTTCCCACCGTGTTGGTCAGCTTTCTGTCACTATAATGAAAAGCTATTTTATAAGTGAGCATATTTTGAAGTTCTAGTCAAAGATGGTGTGGGGCCCCTGTGGCAGGAAGCAAAGAGAGAAAGGAAGGGGCTGGGGCCCCACAGTCTTCCTCAAGGGTCCGCAGTGACCTAGGACCTCCCATGAGGCCCCACCTTCAACATTGTTACCCTGGGGACCAAGCCTTCAACATGGGACCTTTGAGGGACATTCAACATCCAAACTAGAGCACCACCCTCAGCATCTAGGACAAAGAAGGCTTCTTATAGGTGAAAGAAATGAATAAACCAATCAACCAATCAATGAATCAGTAAATTCCTCTTGGCTTAAGGTTTTTATTTTTTTAATTGAGAAACAATGGTTACATAGAGATTGTGACAACTGATGTAGTCTTAAGCAACCAAGTTCGTGGGCTTATAACACACCAATTCAAGAGGAGACTAGAAACTATGGGAGGACAGAAGAAGGAGCAGCTTTGAACATCAAGAAAGCTTTGAGGGGGAGGCGCCCTGGGGAAAGGATGTGAAAGCCCAGTCAAGCCTTACCTGGGGAGGAACCCTTTAGGGAGGCCTGACCATTCCAGCACTGTCTGAGACATGAACTGAGTTAAGTTTGCCCAATTCTGGGATCAAATTAGCTGGTCTCTCTGCTTCTCACAGTAAGTTACGAGAGCCAACTTAATGATAAACATGGTATTTGACCCCCATTTGCTGTCATTTCCTTTTATTTCTCAATTGCTCAGAACGAGAGGGTCACTGTTTATTGGGGACCCCTAGTGGGAACAAGTTAGATGAGAAGAGGAGAGCGAGAGACAGACACACAGCATAGATGTCCATCATTCAGGCTTGGAAGCTTGGATCTTAGCCTGCAGGCCATGGGGACCCACAGAAGAGTCTGTGTGTTTTAGTGGCTAGAAACCAGGCCACATGGCATGTACCTCCTTGGCCAAGAATGCCTTTGGTTTTCCTCCACTCTGCATGGTTTGGTCATGTGCCTGTGACAACGTGGGTTGGCGGTGGCAGTGGTGGTGGCAGTAGAGCAGGGAGCATGTGTGAGCACAGGCCTACAGGGAGCAGGTCTATGCAGGCTTATCTACAAGCCTGCACACACATCTTCTGCCCAGGCTCCCATGGGTCATGTGGTCCACACATGTGTTAACATGCTTGAGTGTTCCCATGATCACTGAGGAGCGAATCATGCTGTTATTGTCTGTAGAGTGCTTAGTATGCCCCAGGAGCCATGCTAAGAACTTTGTATTCATTTTCTCATTTTTGTAATCACGACACCATGAGAATGGTAGGCTGATATTCCACTTTACACTTGAAGAAACTGAGAAGCAAAGAGGTGAAAAAACAAACCTAAGGTCACGCTTTTACCAAAAGGTACACTGAAGAGCACATTGAGGCTTTCTGATTCTCAAGTTGTGTTCTTGTTTGTCCTGTGAGTCTGTGGGTGTGTGGCCATGTTCCCGGGTTACCGTGTTCTTCTGGGTCCTGAGTGGCACATGGGCTAGGTTTATCTGAATGTGTGTGACTGGGCCATCCCTGTTTCACTACAGGCTCAACAGCATTCCTGATCTGCATGCACCCATGGCATCTGCCTTTGCATCCACATGTCCATGGGTAGCCATGTGCCCAGGTGACCCGTGCCCATTTATGTGCTGTGTGTCTGTCTCTGGCTCCCTGCTTGGGGCCATGCATCTGCACAGTCCACATCTGGCTCTGACATGCTGCCTGTAGGGAGAAGGTGGCTGCCACACTAATCCCTGCTGGGGGAGCCCTGTGTGCCTCCCGCCCTCTGCCGCCTGCAGAAGTCCAATAGACACCCGCCTCGCAGCAGGCAGGCAGGCAGGCCACACTGCTGGGGGCTGGCTGGATTTATTTTCAGCAACAGAGGAGGCCCTGCAGCATTTAATTAATTCCACTCTCTATGTAAACACAAGCAATCATGGGGCTCAAAGGCAGAAGCACGTCCCGCCGCGTGCCCCCCGCACTGCCACTACATGGGGACTTCACAGTGGTAACCACACATGTGCCTGAGTGCCTGCCACCATGACCTTGTCCACTGCCCCAGGATATGCCCCCCTAGGCTCTCTCCTCATCCTCTCTTCTCCACCCAACGGCATCTCCCTGGCTCAGGTCTCAACAGCTGGAGCCCAGACCCCCGCCAAACTCTGTTCCTCCACTCCCTCCTTTGGTCGGCCCTCCTCACAGGGTGGAGGAGAAGCTGCCTAAATACAGGTCCTGCCCTTGAGCCTGCTTACTTTGCTATGCAAACGGGTGTGTTGGCCTGTGTGTCAGTCACCTGGGGTATAACACAGAGAGAGCTCCTACAGGCGCAGAAGCAGCCAAGCCTCCTGAGCTCTGAGGCCTGGGCTCCAGTGCGGGTGCCAGATGGTGAGCTGTGTGGCTACAGACATAGCACACAGTTGTAAAGGGCAGCAGGGGTCACACAGGCCTCCAAATCAGGTCATTGGGAAATGGCCATAAGTGGGTAGTGGGCAGAGAATATTTTCTTTTGAGCAATGCGATGAGAGAGGAAAAGGGCCCCTGGGGGAACAGCAGAAGGTGTCCATCCGAATGAGGCAGGTAACTCCCAGAGGGAGCCAGGGATCAGGTTGAGGGAGGAGTCTGGGACAGCAACTACTGCTCTGTGTGCCAACAGTGTGAGCTTGGGCAAGTCACCTGACAGCACAGCACACTTTGCCCAGGTGCGAGCTTTCCTTTAAAAATGTACAAATGGTGCCCATCACTCTAGGTAGCGCTCACCACTTAAGACACAGCGCTAGGGCTTGGTATGAATTCCCTCGCTCTCTCCTCTTGGCATCCCCAACAGCCCCAGGCTGTGGTTAAGAAAATGAGGTCCAGAGATGAGGAGTGTCTGTTCCAAGGCTGCACTTTATGAAGCAAGTAGGGTAGGGCTGGCATTTGACCTGAAGTGGGGTTCTCCCAGAGCCCTTGCTCTCGACCGTGTCTTGGTTCTCTAGCTTAAAGTACAGGTCTTCTAGGCTCGGTGTTCAAGTTCATCTTCAGTCATCCTGACAATTTTAGTTCCACTGAAACTCATTCCTACTGGTGCTAGTAACGTATCAAGGGGTGGAGTCAAAAAGGAAGGCAGAGAGAAGGCTGCAAGGGACTCAGAGGTGAGAGTAAGTGTGGCCCTAGATCTGGGAGCTGCAGAGCAGAGGAGGTTGCCTCTTGCGGGTGCTTCTCTGAAATTATGAGCGATCAGGAGGCTGAAGCCCTCAGCTGTGTCACATAATCCGGACATCCAGATGGCTAATCAGACCTAGAGTAAATAAATGCCCCGGGGGCACATGCAGTGTCTGCACCAAAGCAAAACACATTTCCCATTTTCTTGGTCCAACTACAGGGAGGCAGATGCTCAGAGGGATGGCAAACGCAAACCCACCACTCAATCTCTCCAGGATGTCTCACTCAGATGTGTAAGTGCCATGAACTTCATCTTTATTTAGCAAGTTGTTCTTATTACTCATTTTAGTGAAAGTAAAAAAATCTGCACTGAACATTTGGGAGGTCCACACCCACTCAACTCTCCCAGAAATTCTGCAGTCCCTGAGCTATTAGCTTTCTCTCCACAGGGATTATTTCAGGAAGCTGAGCTTGACAACTTGGAAGGGATGATTGTGCCTGCCCAGCAGGGTTGGTGTGAGCATGAAATGTGACCAGGTGCATGGACATAACTCGGAAAGCGTTCGACCAATGCTTGTGATGTCCTGGAATGGGCAAGCTGCAGCACCTCCAGTTAGTTGCTATGGTAGTGCACTGGTCCTCCCATCTTCCCAGAGTCGACAGTGTGGTTCTCTTTTTTGTTTTTTACCATGTTTGAAAATGGAACAGGCCATGGGATTTTCTTTGGCCAATAAAATGTGAATGGAAATGGCCCCAGTCATTTCTGGACAGCACCGTTAGAAACCCTTGAGCAATGTGCTGTCCTCTTTACCTCTCCATGTTGTGAGTAGTGACTGCTCCGAGGTTTCCAGCTGAGTCATGACATCCGCGCAGTAGAGGCGAGAAGTAGACATCTGTTGTGTGAAGCTACTGTAGGGTGGCCCGTAGCAGCAGCACATCCAAGCTATTCTACCAGTCACCTCCCACAGCTCACAACTTGCTTCTGGTCCCCAGAGGCACAGTGTAGATGACATCTGGCTCATCTCAATCCTTCTGAGGATGTCTAGCCTCAGTCCCTGCAGTCCATCCTCCACACAGCAGCCACATCATCTTTCTAAGTCAAAAACTTGGTCATGGCAACCCCCTTCCAGCCACTCAAAACCATGAAAGATAAGGTTCAGGAATGCAATGGACCAACCCAGCTCATCTCCCTACCCTTAGCTCTTGCTGCCACTCGCTTCATATTCTAAGACCCATTCAGACCAAAATTATTTCAGTCATTTAAAGGTTCCATGCTTTCTCTCGCCCGCAACTTTGTACATGCTGTTCCATGTACCTAAAACACTTTATCTGTCCTTACTTTAGCAACTCCTATATATCCTTTGGTTCTCAGCTTACCCTGCCTCCTCCAGGAAGCCCTCCCTGACTCACAGGTGAAGGTGCCCACTTGGTGCCTCCATTCTTTCAGTCTGCATCGCTGAATGGTGTCTATTGACTTGCAGTCCCCCTTTCAGGCTGTGGTCACTTTGAGAGCCAGAGCTGTGTCTGTTTTGTCCCCCCAGCATCTCCAGTGCCCAACACATCATCCGCTTCATGGTAACTGTGGAGCACTGCTGAATGAATGGATGGTGAGTTCCTGTACACACAGGTCCTCCGATGGTGGGAGGGCCGGCAGTTTAATGAGGCAGGGCAGCTTTATCTGTGCCCTGCCCCCAGGTCCCTGGCTTGAAGGGGGAAAGGAGGGAGTTGGTGATAAATGGAGGCTTTTCAAGTGGCTCAGTGGCCGGGACACTTGGAGGGCAGCAGCCTGGGGCCTCCTGGGGAGCTAATGGTTTTCAGGAGCAGTTTGGAAAGGAGTCTTGCAAACAGCCGAAACAAAACATAACCTCGCCAGGCCCCCTCTGTCCTGAGGGCTGAGCCGAGATAGAGCTCAAAGGCGCTTAATGAATTATTATGTCCACATTTCTTACTGATAAATGACAGTCTCATGCTCCATTACCAAATTTTGGTTGTAATATTTAATCAAAGTCTAGTTTTATGCATCAGTTGGTTTTGGAAATAATATTTATGGGTCTGGAATGCCTTCAACCTCGGGCATACGGCCGAAGAGAATCTTTGTTTTGTGGCTACTGGACAAGAATATTGATGGTGAGATAAAGAAACTTCAGAGTGTGCTGTTGCCTGCTCAAAGTCAGGTCCTGTCTTGGATCAAAGATGCCAGGGTAAATAGAAATTAGCTCCTTCACATCCAGGTCCATCCTCATGTCCAAGCCTTTGCCCTAAGTACTTTCATTCTCACTCAACCTGACTCATCATCCAACCCATTAGGTCAAACCCAATTCACCATCTCACCCAACTCCTCCAGGGAGCCCTCGGACAAACCCATGCTCCTGGGATCTCCTCTCGTCTAAGCTTTCCTTGCTCTCTGCCACCACACAGGGCAGATGCACATGTGCTGCTCTGCCCTGGGAATGAACTTTACCCCCATTCCAGTGGACGGTGGTCTCCATTGTGGCAGGCAGAGTTTGCTTCTTTTCCTCCCTACCACTCTTTGGTGGTAATGAGCTGGTGTTAGTGAAAGCCCATTTGATTGGTGTTAATGAAAGCACTGAATTTATAGCCTTTGGATCTTGCACACAGAGGAAGTTCAGAGCATCTGAGTCTCCTGTAAATCATTCTCTGAATTCAGCTCTTGTCCTTTTGCTCCGTATCTCAGTGAACACCCAAGCCAAACACTGAAAGTGTCCAGGAGTCCTCCCTCTGCCTCTTTTCCTTGTTCATTCATTCATTCATTCATTCATTTATTGACAATGATAACAACAACCTGTACAGTATGAGTGCTTACCCTCTGCTAGGTCCTATGCTGGAAATTGGGGACAAACAAAGGCTAATAAGACAGGTTGTGCTAGTAGAGTTTTACCTCCTAAAAAGTTGCTCAAATTTATTTTTCTCCTGTAATCTACAAGGAAGACCCTGTCCTCAATCTGGAACCACTTCATCTCTCGCAGGCTCCTACTTGGTTCTCTGTGTCCTGCCTCCAACCCCCTTACCTTCACACCATCATCGTCATGTCTGGTTAATGGTTTTGGGAATGTGGGAATGGGGGTGGAGCAGCGCAGAGAGGGCTCTGTACTAGGGATCAGAAGAGCTGGGTTCTGGATCTGTGAGAATTTGGATGACCTTTTTTTCTCTCCAAGCCTCAACATTTTTCAGAAGTAAAGTGGGCTAATAATCTGCAGGTCAAGGGTAGATCTACCTTGGAGGGAGATCTGAAAGTAATAATAGGAAGCATTTCTAGACAGGCTGAGCACATTATATATTTTAACTCACTACACCCCAAAATTAGGCAGGCAGTAGATTCTATTACTACTATTTCCACTCTGCAATACAGAAACTGGGGCTCGGAGAGGTTAAGTGGCTTGCCCAAGGTCATACACCTGTAAATGTAGGGCTGGAATTCCATCCACAGGACCGATTGACCCTGGAGCTCCTGATCTTAACCCTGACACTCTACCAGCCCTATGTGTGTAGGTGGGGTTGTTACATTTATTTCTCATAACTCTATCTGTGTCTTTGAGTGGAAAGGGGCCTGGGAATCACTACTGTCTCCCCTAAGTAGGGAACAAGAAACATCCTGTCTAGGAAGGTAATCATGCTCATGTCTCTGATTTGTCAAAATATTTTCAGGTTCCTTACCATAAGTGAAGGATATGAATGTCTCTGGGGCCTTTACTTGACCAAAGCATGTAAATCATGAATTGTGCCTAGGGCACTGAATCACAAACATCATAACTGCAGGTAGGGGCTTTGGGGAGACAGGCTGGCTTCCAGGCAACACAAGGGACCAGTGAAGAAAGGGATTACATGGGGAGGGGCCAGGCCAGGTTCCTGTCTCCCAGAAGTGCCTTTAGGCTTCTTCCCTGCTCCCTCTGAGCAGTCCTGAGTGCTCCCCACCACCCTTCTCTCTCATTAGGGTTTCTCTGACAACCTGAGGATTTACAGCGTGAAATGTTTCCATTTCCCTGACATGATGTCTCTGCTTCAAAGCGCCCGCGTCTGCCCTCTGGAGCCCAGGATGAAGGTGACTTCGAGAGGGAGACAAATGAATCAAGGGGCTGACGCCCAGCCCTTCCTTTCCCCATAATACATCTGTTTATTATTGAACAGGGGCTTGCATACTTCCATGATAAATTGCCTTCTCTGTAGCCCTGTCCCCAGACGGCTGGGAAGACCGAAGTGTCTTCCAGGAGCATCTGCTTTTGATCTCTGGTCTTTTAAATCTTGGGTTAAAGTCTTAGACTGACTGGCCTGCAAGGAAGTTTCAAGCAGCCAAGAAGCTAGCCCCAGAGAGGACCATCTGTTTCTCCAGAGAGAGCCCACAGGGTTCCCTTCTACAGGCTCAGAGCTCATCTGCAGTGCCCTGGGGGCCTGGAGGGCAGTGAGTAGGGGCTCAAGCTATTCTTCCCTTTTGGGGCTGTGTGCTACCTGGAGAGTGCTTAGGTCTGTGACCCTCTGATCAAATCACCCGCCATTCTTCCTTCCTGTCCATTCTTCAGGTCTCCCCAGTGATGTCACTTCTTTAGGGAAATTGCTCTTGACTATATCCAAACTGGACAGGATAGTGACTGCAACCTGCTCCCCGAACCCATGTTCTGTTCCTCCCAGGCACACAACTTGATGGCCTTTTCAGCGTTCCTGGCAGGTAGACAAGGCCACATGAGTGATGCTGACCAATGGAATAAGAGGCCACTTCCAAGTCTGACCCCTAAAATCCTCCTCGGGGTCTCTTCCCACAGTGGGTGGCTATGTTTCTTCCCAGGAAAAGGCCTTGGTCTTCCTGGGTCCCTGAGTTTTCCTTGGTGCACTAGGAATACCCACAGTGGGTCTGTGAAGCCAGTGAAATATAGGCATTTGCTGTCACAAGTTGGTGTCATCTGAAGCATGTGACTGTACTTCCTGGTTATACTCAGCACCCCTGATGTCACTCCATCCTCTAGAGTAATCTGTATAACAGCTGTCTCTGCACCAGACAGAGTCCCCTCCAAGGCTGGCTCTCTCCTTCCTCACTGAAGACATGGGACTGACGCAGAACCCTGCTTACAGAAGGAACCGGTAAACAGGTATGGGGTGACCGACTGGCCAGCAGCGGCAAATCCTCCTGAGACCAGCCATACTCTTTAGTGTCATGGCAGCTTCCCAGGTGGGAAGTGTGGATCCTGGCTCTGCCATGCCACACAGAAGCCAAATATCTGTGGTCATTTCAAGCCACTTCTCCAAGCCTCAAGTTTCATCATTTGTCAACTAGGATAGATAATATTCTCACCTTTCAGGGGTTTGGGGAAAAGAAAGAACAGAGTCAGTGGGATTGCCAAGAACAGTGCGTGGATTATGGGTGCTTCCATCATGTCAGTGTCAGGTGCCAAGGTCAAGTGCTGATTCTCCCCAAAACAAACTGTCATGGAGGTAAAGTCAGTAATATCAGGAGATGATCAAAATGAGACTCAGAGAGGGTTAGCTCTGAGTTCAGACATCCACAGCTGCTGAGACACAGTGGGAGGACCACTCCCTAGGTTTCTGGAATCCTGCAGTGGGCATTTCCTATGGAAATACCTTCCCTGTCCTGACACATGAGCTATGTGGCCAAGTGGTACCCTGCTACTCACAAGCTGGGCAGTCTCCAGCATGACCTTTACCTTCTCAGCTTCCTCATTTTCTAAAGGACGAAGACAGTATTCACATCTTAAAGTTGCCATGTAGGTTAGATGGGCTAAAATTTAGGAATGTTTCCAGTAGAGTATTTGATCTAGAGGAGTTGCCCACATACTAAAATTTTTTGCCAAGAAGACGTCCTTATTTTTTAAATTATATAAGTACATGTATCAGCTTCCCACAGGGAATGTAAACATTATGTACTACACACACGTACTAATAAACTAAAATTAAAAAAATATAGAAAAAAAGAAGAAACTTGGCAATCTTAGTCAAAAACTAATCTTCAAAACCAGAGGAAGAAGATGCATATCTCAACTTGTTTTATGAGTCACCACATATTAAATTGTTAGCTCCCTTTGTTTTCTGAACTTTCTATTCCCTGAATGACTTTACCGTGCTGAATGTCTCTGGCTGAGCCTCTTTTTCTCTATCTATATAATACATCCTGCCTGACTCACTAGCCTGCTGTGACCGTCAAAGCTAGCATGGATATTACTCTGTTTTATACTGCAGAATAGGTTACATGTGTATGTTGTTAATAATAATAACTATTGGTAGTTGTAATGATAGTATCAGTAGCTGTGGTAGAAAATAAATAGAAGCAATTATATCAGAGTTGGATTACCAGCTCAGAAGTAGAGTAGCAATGGCAGCAGCATTGTGATGGGCAGAGTAGCAATGAAGGTGACCAATGCCTAACATTACTCCAGATGAGGCAGTGGCAATGGCTGGTGTGGTCATGAAGGTGGCAGCTACAGTAGGGGTGGCAGCCGTAACAGGCTGGTGAGGTAATTGAGAGTCACTCTGCTCAAGCCACATTGGTCCCCTGTCTCCAGTTCTGGCCAACCATCCATGGTGTTCTGTGTGTGCAGGCAGTGAGAGGCCATTCCTTCAGGATCCCACCCTTGAGGGGAGTCCAGAAGTCCACAGGCCAAAGGTCAACCAGGGCTCTGCTCTAGGGTTCTGTTCTGCCAAATGTTTCTGCAAATGGTCACCCAAACAGAACCTTCTCTAGAACCCTTTTAAGAATCTCCTTAGAAAATTTAGGTGTTCTTTCCTCCACTGCCCCTTATCACTCATTCAATAAATATTCACTGAGACTCTGCTAATGGGTCCTGGAGAAAAACAAAATGGTGCCTAATCTCAAAAAGGCTACCACTTTAGGAGGAATCCTACGTGCACCTTTGTGACAGGAGGTAGGATGTTGTATGAGGGATGTTTACATGGCCATATGCTGCACCAGAGCTGGTTCTGTCCTTATCTGGTCCAGAGAGGAGTCTGGTGATATGCATTAGCTATAAAGTGGCTTGTTCTTCTATATCTCATAGATATTTTTAGAACTTCTCATGACAGGCATAGGTTACAGTGGTAAAGAGCCACCTGATGAATTCTAACCTTTCTTTGTATGACCCTGGGGAAATTGCTTAATCTCTGCCTGGGTTTCTTCAGCTACAAAATGATAGTAATAATGATGACACATATTTTGCAGGTCTGTCATGAGAATTAAGTGGATTATTACTCTAAGTGAAGTGCTCAGAATAGTACTTAGTGAACAGAGTAATGCTATAGAAGTGTTAGCTGTAAGAATGTGCCAGGGAGCACGTTAAACATTGAGCACATAGCAATGAGCCAATGTTCCAGCTCTTGTGGAACTTATATTTTAGCAGGAGAACAAATAATAAATATATGTCAGGTAGGGAAAAGTGCTGTGAGCAATAAAGCAGGATGCAGAGACAGAAAATGACAAAGGCTACTCTGAGAAAGGGTAGGATTTCCAGACCATGTGACCTTTGATCACATGTTTGAGTGAAGTGACCACCTTGCTCAGAAGGGTTCCAGACAGAGGAAGCCATATGGTTTGTGTGTTTAAGGAGGACCCAAGGGCCAGTGTGGGTGGAACAGGGTGAGGGCTGAGTAATGAGAGGTGAGGTCTGTGAGGAAGCTGGGGCCAGGTTACCCAGAGGCTTTCAGGCCACAGTAAGGATTTAGATTTTACTAGAAGCGAAATCAGATTTTGAACAAAGAATTGTGGGTCCATTAGATGTAATACTGCAAAAGATGTGAAGCGGAGGCTCTGGGAATGGGAAGGGCAGCAATAGGAGACTGGTTAGGAGGCTACTTCCTGTGTGCAACCAGTGACATGGGACTAGTGGGAGAGATGGTGAGAGCAGTGCCATCCCAAAGGCATGCAGAATGTAGAGGTGGTTGGTTTGGTGCTGGGTGTGAATGAAAGGCAGGATCGAAGGATGATGTAAGATCTCTGTCCTGGATATCTGGGAGAAAAGAGCTGCTATTTGCTGAGCTGAAGAGGCCTGGGTGGGACTCAGGACTGGGGAGCAGTGAGGGGAAGGATGAGCCCTTTTGTTCAGAAGTCATTATGTTTGAGATGGGTATCTGCCACCCAAGTGGAGCTTCTATCACACTTGGATAAATGAGTCCAGGGGCTCATGGAAAGGGAGAATGCAGGCTGATGACAGAGATGTTCTCGGTGTAGAGATCAGGATTGCAGAAAGAACCCTCCAAAGTTCACAGGTCATGGAGAGGAGACTGAACTGGCAAGGAGACTGAGAAGGGAGGCTGCTGAAGTGGAGGACAGCAAAGAGGGCAACCTTTCTGAAGAGTAAGGGAAGGAAGTCTTTTAAGACAGAGCGTTGCCAGGTTAAGGAAGAAAAGGGCTGGAAATGATGCTGGCTTTGTCCATGTGGCTGCATGGCAAGGAAGTGCCCCATAACTGGAGGGCACTGGGAAGCCCTCATCACAACGTAAGTGATCTCTCTGTGGCTCCTGGGAGCCAGCACAATGAGCCAGCAGGCACGAACCAAGTCTCCAGTGTAGCGCCTTGGGAAGTGCAGTCTGATATTCAAAGCTTTTAAAGGAGGGCCATCCAGAGGCAAAAGAAGGGAAAGAGGTACGTTAGTAGGGACAGATTTATATGCGCCTCCAAGTACACTGACAGGGCCAAGGGGTTTCAGCACCCTGCAGCAGAGAGACAGTTCCACTGTCAGATGTAACATCGTCTGGCCAGATGGGTCCTCAGCTGGTGGGCATGTCTCATCTCCCCTGGGCTACCAAGAAGGGTAGGTAAAGTTACTGAGTTCTTTGTTTTCTCTTCCACATTTCAAGTCATTTGACTATATGTACAGCCACACCTTGGTACTCAACTGCTTTGAAACTCACCAAATTTGGTACTCAATGCATTTTGAAGTGAAATTTTGTCTCTGTACTCGTTGTCTGTTTGGTATTCAATGTGCAAGCTAGAACTTGTCAATCTTGATTGCCTTGTGACTCTCTATTCTTTCCAGCCAAAATAATCTGTTTGGTACTCACTGTGCTTCCCAGAGCCAGTTAAGGATGAGTACTGAGGTACCACTGTACAATCTGCAAATATCTGAAAACAATAACTTGCTTTCTAGAACCTGGATGGACAACAGTCCTCACCTTGACTCTAGTTTTCCATGAGACAGAGAACTTTAGTAGGACATTTGGGGGAGACATGGTGACAGAAGGGGAGGCCAGGATGTTGAAAGAATACTTTTTGACGTCACATCTGAGGACAAAGCCTCTGTCTATCACTCGCATGCTGGGGGATGCTGACAAATGACTCGGCCTCCCTGAGCTTCAGTTCCTGCTCATCTCCACCCACTCCACACTGCTTGGTTCCCATCCACAGCTCCACACGGGCTCAGCCATGTGTGTGGACTGCCTGGGTTCTGTGAGGCTCCCACTTCTCTGGCTGTCCCAGGATCCCACTTTAGGTGATGGGGCCTCTAAAAAGTGATCTTGTCAATCACTGGTCTCCCCGTCCTGGCATCATCTGAGAAAGGTCTTGAACCCCAACCTTCCCAAATAACCTGTTGTGTATCTGCCCTGAGAATGAATTGTGCTCCTCCTTCAACCTGCTTATACTCTTGGCCTTCATTCTTTCATTCTTTCTCAAATTCAAATAGTATTACTGAGCACTTAGAATGCAGTGGGGCACTGATCTGTACGGTGGTAAGCAGTATTGGGTGGAAGTGCTGTGGACACACAGCAAGAATGCCTGGGACTCTAAAACTGAGAGCTGAGCTGCCTTAGCTCTCGTTCTGGCTCTGACACTTATTTGTGTAACCCTGGACAAGATACAGAGCTTCTCTGTGCCTCAGGTTCGATATCTTTATATGGAGATAGAATAGTACTTGGTCACTGGGTTTAAACAAGTCAATCACAGAAAGTGCCTTGAACAGTGCCTAACACACAGGGTAGGCACAATAAGCTCTGGTTATTCTTACAGCAGTGAACATGGTAAAATCCCTGTCTGAATTGCAGCTACATCCAACAGTAAGTGCCACAAAGAACCATGGAGAAGGATGGAGAATAGAATGTGCCCAGGATGAGACAAGGCAGCCAGGAAGGCTTTTCGGAGGAGCTGAGATTTGAGCAGAGGATAGAGTGAATCTCTGCACACATAGGACTGAGTTGTATGGCTGTCAGGGGAACAAGTGGCCCAGTTGGAGGGAAGAGCAGGTGCAGAGTCCCCATAGGAAGCACGTCTTCCTTCACTTCCTCTACACCCTCTTTCACAAACTCCACAGGGCACAGGTGCGAATGCCTCCATCCTTCCCCGAACTTTGAGAGGATCTGTCTTGGGCTGGGCAGGAAGAGCAGTGTGGAGCGCCAAGAGTCTGGGTGCCGGGGCTTCTGCTTGGCCTTGCTTTTCCATCTGTGGAGTGAGGGGGTCGTGACCAGGCAGTGTGCAGACTCACACTTCTGTGATCTCTGGGGTGGTCCGGCAGCAGGTGAGGAGTGACTCAAGCATAATTATGGGTTCCTCAGATGGCGAGCCACTTGTACTTCTCCTTCCACTTGGCCCTGGGGACAGGACAAAACGATGGGGAAGGGCTCTCCAGGATCCTTGTCACCACCCACATCATCTGTCAAGCTCAGATGGAGAGAAACCTCTGCATGAGCTCACAGACAACCAGCTCGAGAGCAGGCTGGTTGGTTTCTACGGTTTGTTACAGGTACTTTTCTAGCAGCTGACTGTGTCTGCTAAGAGGGCCAGGGGTCTGCAGGGCCTCAGAGGAGCAAGAGAAGAGGAGCCTCTGTCATATCTCCAGAAAGGGTAGTAAGATTCCACTGTCTTAATTTGAGTCCCTGGTCCCCCACTCCCTCAGTGTGAGCCACCAGAGCCGTACTTCCGCACTTCAGGCCTCAATGTCCGCATCTGAAAACTGGGTGCAAAAAAAGTCTCTGTGCTTCCTGCCTCAAGGAGTGGAGGGCTGACTAATAATAACAAGAGTAACAATGCTCACATCTGCTGCAAGTGTGACAGACTTGTGCAAACTTCAAAAGCCATCTGGACCAGATGATTATTACTGCATAAAAACACTTCGGGCTCAAAGACCCCAGATCTAAATCCAGCCCTCCCATCTGCTAGCTGTGTGCTGTTGGGGAGGTCATACCTTATCTCTGAGCCTGAATTCCAGAAGCTGTAACGTGGGCTTTTGGGGCTGTCATAAAGATTAATGGAGAAATGTGTTGGAAGGGGTTCCTCTGGGAGCTACCAAGAACCTCACATGAGTGAGTGGCTGTTGTGACTGCAGTAGCAGTTTGTTATTTAATGACAATTGGCAACCTCAGAGTTAAAGGGACTGTTCTCTCCCATGGGATGCCGGGGTCCAGCAGTGCTACCAACACAGTATAACGCCTGTGGTAGGTGGGAAATTCATTCTCCTGTTTAGGAACTAGACTCCAGATGGCTCTGACATACAACTGGCTCACACGAGACAGGTAAGCACTTTGCCCCTGCAGACGAGGAGGCCATGTGCACGCAGACGGAGCACCAAGGCATGCAGGCTACCTTTGCAGATGAGCAGCTTCTGCAGGAAGGGAAGACATGTGGAGTTACAGAAGGGGCGTGTTCTTCTAGTTAGTCAGCAAATTCTTGGCACCTGCTAGGAGACCACTGTGAACACAAAGTCTTGTCTGTCTGTGGGTTCCTGGAGCAGACCCCGAGATAAGGATTCAAGCTCATGGAGCTAATTTGGGAGAAGAGTGGGAAGACAGATGAAGAACTCAGACAAGAAAGGAAGAGAGATGGTAAGGAGTCTGTTAGGAAGCAAGTGGCCTGGATGGAGAGCAGGAGTGTGGCTCCCCTGGGAACTCCTGGAGCCCTCAGAGCAGGTGAGCTTTGGAGCCTTTTCATGCTCCAGGGGAAGACAGCTGAGTTACACGCTCACCCAGTCCCTCAGTCACTGCTTTGAGGACTGTGCCTCAAGGCCTTAATTCTCCTGACACCTGCAGCCCAAGGCAGCATCCAGCAAACCTGCCTCCGCCAGACAGAGACAGCTCTCAAGCACAAAGTGCAGCCGCATTTCAGGGCAGAACACATCAAGGGATGAAGGTGAGAGAACAGGAGCAGTGCCCCGCAAAGGTCTTCTACCAGTGAACCACTGAGACAACTTTTGTAACATAAGGAAACAAAGGTAGGGCTGGAAGATTGTTGGACCAACAGAGCCTTGGCAGTCCAGCATTGTTTAGGGTGAAGACAATTTGAGCTTCCATTTATTTTATTATTTGTGGCTTCCCCTCTCTTAAATCTGTCCCTTTAAGAAACGTTTTATTGATATATAACTTTCATAGGGAATGTAAAGAAGCCATAAGGTAGAGCTGGATGATGATATTAAACCAGTAGGAAGCTAGAGAAATGGAGCATTATCAGTTACCCAAGGTAAGCCTCCTTCCCTAGGCACAACCACTATCCTGACATCTAAAGCCCTCAATCAGTTTTTCCTGTTTTTTAAACATTGCGTGAGGGAAATTGTGCAATGCGTATTCTTTTGTATTTGGTCTCTTTAACAAAAACCTGCAACATTCTGTTAGCAATTCATGCACAGTATTGCCTGGAACTGTGGTTCATTTCTACATTCTGTTGTGAGGATGTACCATAACTTATTTATCCATTATGCTATTGGCGGGTATAGTAATTCAGATTTTTGGCCATTATGAACAGTGGTGTTAAGAATATTCTTGTATGTTCTTTGGTAAGTATATGCAAGGTTTTTTGACACTCAGGACTGGAAATCCCAGGTTGGAGGGTATACTTATGCTTGGCTAGGCAAATCTTGTGTTTTCTAAAGCAGATGTGGCCATTTGCACCCCACAGACAGCATGTGAGAGTCCCAGGCATGGAAAACTCTGTGAAGGAGGGCATTTCGAGTAGGAGGATGAATAAGCTAGGAGCAAGGTTCGTGGGTGTGGGAGTGGACCTGGTGCGTCACTCATTCCCAAAGCATTTGGAACATCTTGTGGATGTGTGCCCTGCCACATGTGCTAAGGATACAGGCATGGTTCTGATGACACTCCTGCCCTCAAGGGAATGGTCTGACATGACCACAAACAACCAGGATACCAGGTAGGAGGAGCTCAGGAGAAAGAGCTCAGTAAATGCAGGACAGGAATGTGGCCGTTAGTCTCCTGCCTGCCCACCCACCACCTTGGTCTAGCTCTGGTTGCTGTATTATGAGGCATCTCAAGATGGATCGCAAAACAACTGGGTGATACTCAGAGGCCTCAGGATAGAAACCAGCTCCTGCAGCCCTTTTGGCCTCAAGATAGTGTGGTGGTTGGTGGGGAGTGTCAACTCAGTTGGCTTTGGGATCCACCATGGGGGATTGGTGGAGTACACTTCTGGGTGTGGCTGGGTGGGCTGGGGAGGCACGAACTTGGGGTCTACTTCTGGTCCCTGGCACCTTCCTCTCTGGTGCTATTCCTCTGCCCTTTTACTGGGACACCATGAACTGAAAGCTTTTCACTCCTACACCCTTCTGCCATGTTGTTCCTGGCATAGAACTTGCCAGCCATCAGCTGGATCTCCTTAAAAGATTAACTAAGTTAAAACTCTTCTCTTTAAGTTGTGGGTGTCAGGTATTGTGCCCAGCAACGGGAAAACTGACTAATGCGGATGGAAATTTGACACTTGCCAAGGGAGTGTCCCAGGAGAGGTCTACCAAGAAGGCCAACTTGAGTTTCCCAGAGTGGAGGATGAACTAGGGAGTGCAGATGATCTCTCCAGTCCATTTGCCCCACCCCACCAATTTGGAAGCACAGCCCACCACTGGCTGCTTGCTCACTGTAGTTCTCAGAAGCACAGCCTGTACTGGGCCCTCCAGGTGACTGCTGAGCACACTGTGGGCTGCTCTACTGAGCAAAGGGAAGCACACACATTTCCAAGTTCAACAACGTTGTTGCCTGGCAGTGGTTGCTCTGGGACTGCCCAGCCCTGGACCTGCCCCCCACTCCCATCACACTTAGAGAAAGGCTCCTTGTTGGGGAGAGGAGTTAGTAAGGCAACCTCCACTTCTTGCTTCCCCCAAGGACCAGGTGTTCTGCTCAGCAGCAACCAGAGCCATCCTGGAACCAACACTGCTCAGACTTCGTCACCCAGTCCATCACCCTGGCTTGGCTGCTGGATCTGAGGTGGCAGAAGACGGAGTTCACTCCTCATTTATTTTCAACGTGCCCCTCTGGGGAGGTTGGATTAAGACTCTTGGAATGACAGAGCCAGAAAGCCCTTGAGTGACTTTGTAGGATTCTGGAGAGCCACAGGGCAGAGATTCCTTCAGGTCTCACCGCTAAGGAAGGAGGGACAGAGATGCAGCTGGTGCAGGTCCTGTGCCCCACCCCACAAGCCTCTCGGCCTGCCTCCTCAGCCAACATTTGCCTTTCTCCCAGGGCCCCGCATATTCCCATCATTGGGAAGTGCCCACCCATGAGGCGGCGAGGCTCCTGTGTGACTTGGGCGCACATGACAGGCCTCGTTCCAGTGATAGCTGTTGGGGACACAGTGCCCAGCACTGGGCTCTACGGGCACACACGGTGATCTCTCGTCCCCAAACCACAGGCTGTCCCTGCATCTGTCAAGGACAGTCTCTTCCGGGCTCCCACCAGCCCCCCCAAACAAGCTATCTTTATGAAATGCAACGACTGCCCTTCATATATTAAAATAACACCTCCCCAGGAAGGACCTCACGTCAGGGCTCCCGCACAAAGAAACATTCACAGCCTGGAAGGGGGAAACCGGTGGAGGCTTGGCCTGAGGCCCAGAGAGAAGAGAGGATGGGGAGCTCAGGGTACAGACAGCAGGGTGAGTTAAAGGAGGAATGATGGGGACTGTGGAGGCCCCAGGCTAACAAAGAAATTCTGGGTTCAATGAAGCCATGTGGCCCATTCCACACCAATGGGGCAGGTCAGGGCCCTGTCTGACTGTAACCCTAGGCAGGGTGCTTTTTGGCCTGGTCCCCTCTGGCATGGCCTGTGCTGTCCAACCTCACTCTAGAGTAAAGGCAGGGGCCTTGGGGATTGGGAGGGGTGGAGGAGGTCTCAGGGGCCAAGACCTGCTTCCAAAAGATGCCATAGTCTGTGGGGTGACTGATCTCCAGCAGGCTTGGGGGACCTGAGCTTGCCAGCTGTTCATGTCCCACCTATTGGCTGAGTTCCCCTGAGGCACTTTCCTCTCTAAACTGAAAAGCAAGGATCATAGCAATTGATTTCAAAGCTTTGTCTTCAAGGTTAGAGGAAACAGCCCCAGTAACAGTAGCTGCACATAGTAGGCACTCAATGCCAGCTTTATTTCCTTACAGTCTACCATGTATTGGGCTTTTAAAATAAGTTTAGATATTTAACTCAGCTCCCAGAGCTCCCAGTCTAATCAGCAAAGTTGAAAAGAACATTTGAAAAGATATATAACACTACAAACTCAGAGGAGAAAAGCACTAAGTAAAGTTTCTGAGGCACCAGAACAAAACCAGAATGGAGTCACCATGTTCTGGGCACTATTCTAGGTCACTGGGGTATTCAGTACATAGCAGACCAAAAGCCCTGCTCTCCCAGATTGCACAGTACATCATATGTGCTGGGGGTAGGAAAGGCAATAGGCAGAGGACATAACCAGTGAGTTATATAACACGGTGAGAAGTGTTATGGGAAAGGAAAAAGTGGAGCAGGAACAAGGGACTGGAGGCTGGGACTGCAGTTTTACACAGTGTGGTCATTGAATATGTGACATTTGAATAAAGACATGCAGATAAGGGAGTTGGCCCTGTCACCTTCTGAGGGAAGTATGTTCAATTCATAGGGAGCAGCCAGAAAAAAGGTCTTGAGGACGATCTCCAGTAAGGAAGCCAGGATGGCTGGAGGGAGGTAGGAGATGATCAGAGAGAAGAGCGGGGTCAGTTGCTCATTTGGGGCCTCACTGGTCACTGTGCAGTTACTTCCATGGTAACATGGAAGGAGAAATCTGCAGAAAGGCCCTTGGTGGTGAAGAAGGAGTTCAGAGCCAAGAGCAGGGAAGCTCAGAGGTATGTCTTGAAAATAGGCTCTTCATAGAGGCCTGAAATGGCTGGCAAGATGCGAAGTTTTTGATGTAAACTGGTACAAAGTGAGTGCATCTGAGGAAGAAAAGAGCTCTTCTTAGAGGCCAGGTGAACCCACCAGGTCTGATTCTGTATGTATCATGTATCACATTTCTTCGCAAGTGCACTCACCCTCCTCCTCACCCCATCTCAGTCTTCTCCCTCTCTCTCTCTCCCCCCTACTGCAGCCAGCTGACTACTTAACTCTTCTTAACATGAGACTGACTATATATTCTTCATAGCTGTGACTCTTGGTAAGAATTGACATAACACTTGCAAACCATGGCATCCTATACCTGCTACAAGAAAAAATCACTGAAATTTACCTCTACCCTAGAAGCTTTCCTTCAGTACCTACATTGTCCAAGTTGACTGGATTATCAACCCAATAACACACAATAGGGTTGGCACATATCATATGTCCAGAATATTTTTTTGGAGGAAAGTATGAAAGAGCAAACAATGGAAAGAAGGGATCATGTATAAAAGCATACACAGTCTCCCACCTCAGACAGGTGTCATGGTGACAAATGTGGAGGAGGCACTGACCAGTGGGGTTTATGATAGTGCCAGAGCCCTGAACACTAACAATGACTAGAACAAAAGCATAGTCTCCTTACTCCCCAAGTGGTTCCCCCCAGTCTCGGAGCCCCGTGTGCTCTGGCCCTCCCTTTGATAAGTCACCACCCTCTCTTAGATGCCATTAGGACATTTATGAGGTATGATTAGTCTGTCTCTGAGACTCCCATTTGACCGACCTCAGGATGGCAGAGGTAGGTATTCCCTGGAGGTAGAGAAAGAAAAACACAGAAAAAGGAGATATCTTGGGAGCTGAGGCCCAGCTTAGGGTCAGAAAGAAGGTCAGGGAGGGACATCATGGTCAGGAGTAGTTTAAGTGCTCTTTAAGGTAGCTCTGTAGCTAGAAAGAACCTTGCTGGTAACCTAGGCTCTCAACCCTTTATCCACAATTCTGAAATCCAGAAGCTCTGAAGAACCTCAGGTCAAGGAGAACTTGATCTGAACTTACATAATGCTCTATGTAGTCTCCATTAATCCCCATTTGTTTAAATATTCATTTTCATTGCACAAATATTAATGATTATGAGTGCTGCTCCAGGCTCCCTTGGGGTTGTAAATGATACACAAACAGGCATCGTATTTTACTCTCTAACATCCAAAACATTTTGAATTCTAATATATAGTTTCAGTGATTTTTGATAAAGAAGTGGACATCTATTCAGTTGCAAATTTTTAAAAATTGTTCTTTCCTTCACTTGACCACTTGTTCACTCATTTTAAAAGTCACCCCTGCCTTCACCATCTACATTTCTCCTTGTGCTTATTCAGTGAAACTTGACTGGCCTCAGGATAGCAGATCTTTTCCCAGAGGTTCTCAGTCTTATGGATGGGCTTACCTTGTACACCCCTTAGTCACTGCACTCATCCATGCTCCTCTGTTTCGGTTTGACTTCACTCCTGGTCAGGAGAGACCCTGGGAGCTGAGGCCAGGGAAGAATCTTTTGCTTCCCGCAGTGGGTCGCAGCAAGTCACGTCCTCAAGGACCTCCTACAGACATGAAGAAGGCCCAGATCCTGCTTTGAGGCGCTCATGCCTGCCAAGAGCAGCAGATCACCCTGAGTGGGATGTGGGGGAAATCACAGAGCAGAAGAGCAAGAAGGCCTTGAGACTTACTGAGACCTCTCTATTACACACAATGCCAGTTAGAGAAAACTACTGTCTAGTAAGAGGGTATCTGACTTCCTGGTCTCCACCCATGCCTCTTGGAGATGTGAGAGATGCAATTTGTGATAACAGGGGGAGACTAGAGGAGGCTTCCCAGAGGAGGTAATATTAGGGCATTTTGAAGAAAGAAAATAATTTGGTAAGTCTTGTGTGTAAGTCATGGTGTGTATATGAGTTTGTGTGTACATGGTGGATAGATACAGTATTCCTAGGAAAGCCTGTGGGCAGAATGATGAGTCCTGACTATGGCAGATGGAGTGGCACAGCTTCTTTATCTTATTATAGCAGTGGAGGACCATGGTCCTGGCTGCGGATCGTGCAGTATGAATGCAGCCTTCAGGTGGTTTCCCCTAGTCTCTGAGCCCCACACAGGTACTACTACTGCCTCAGCCACAGAGTTCCTTCACTCAAAAGACTTGGCTTTGCCAGGAGTGACCCACATCCAGTGAGATCCACATCCAGCTGAAATCAAGGCACATGTAAAAATAGCTTGCATCGGTCAGTTTTCCTGTCACTGGGACAAAATATCTGACACTTCCAACTTAGAGGAGGAGAGGTTTATTTTGCCTCATGGTTTCAGGGGGTCCAGTCCATAGTTTTCTGGCTCCAAGGCAGGAAAGGGATGGTGTAAGGGCTTGGTGGAAGAAAGCTGCTCACCCCATGGCATGGCAGCCAGGAAGCAGAGGGAACGCAAAGAGCTAGAGTATGAGATATACCCTGCAGACACCCTCCCCCAAGTGGGTCCTCTTCCAACCAGGCCCTACTTCCTAATGGCACATTCAACTGGGGACTCATCAGTGGATCACTCCATTAATGAACATAGAACCCCATGATCCAATTATCTTCTGAAATCTCTACCTCTTAATACATGACACTTTTGGAGGAATTTTAGATATAAACTGTAACATGGCTACTTCCCAAGGGAAAGCACCCAGCCCTACCCTTCAGCTTGACTTCTCCCTGTGTTCTCTCCAATTTGCTTCCTCTGCAGACCCCAAGGACCTCCTTAAGAAACATACTGCAACAGCCGTGCCTGCTTCCCCTCAAATTCACCTGTGACACAAAGAGTGTTCATGAAGAGATTCCCCGCCCTTCAAATTACAGGACCTGTCTGTCCAAAATGGTTCCTTCCCCATTCAGGCTGCAGGTTCCTAGCACAGGGCAGCCCACTGGCACAGGGGGTCAGGGGAGGAGATGAAGCTGGGAATGGCAGGAGCCGTGCACATGCTATGCCCCTGCTCACTTGCTACTTAGAGGAATCTTCATGACTACTTGCGGGTATTACACCTCCCTATTTTTCCTAGGTGAAGAAATGGAACACTGAAGAAGTTCAGGTATTGCCAGATCATGCAGTTAGAAAGTGGCGGAGCCTGAAATTGATGTGAGTCTGATTCCAGCGTGTAGCCTTGTACCCCCCTAAGGTGGCCCCCATCTCTCCATAGAAAAAAAGCCCTGTGATCCCAAGGGGCTCTCTAAATGAAGGAAATAAAAACCTGTTTCTTTCTCTTGTTGCTAGCTGAGCATGCAGATCAAGGCCAGATCAGAGGACAGCCCATATCCAGAAGTGGCATTCCATTCCCGCCCTGAGCTTGAGGCCCAGGTGTGTACGGGAGTTTGGGTTCTGTGTGCAATGACAGAAAGGAATTTTTGTCTGGCTAAAATTAACCAATCACGACCCCACTAGAGTCATTCTGCTTTCTGAATCTGAGCACCATCTTTTCAGAGAGAAAGGGGTGGGTGCGGGTGCCAAGGAGCTAGGAGATGGATTGAGGGGGTTTTATTCAACCTTTTATCAGTCATCAACCCCTCTGTCACTGGGATAGCTGTGCCTGTCTGTCCCATAACATTTACAGACAATCAGAAAAGGGAGGGTAATGACTGCAATTACAACTGAAGGGCTGGTTTAATGAATATTAAACAGCTTTGAACATCAAAGTGTTGACTGGAGTGGAAACCTAATACCTCTGCTCCCAGCCCCTTCCACCCTGAGAAAGGGCAAGGCAGATGGCCTGGCCTTCCACAGGGCTGTCAGGAGCAATCTGCAAGAGTCACCAAGTAGCACTTTGAACAAATCTTTCTGCCTGGGGGCCAGCCCAAGAAATAAAGGGACCTGTCATTATCATCTCCGCAGCAATCAGCAGGGGGAAAGAGTCCATCTCACGGAGGAAGTGAGGAGCCCACGAGGACAGGGTCTCTCGCAAGGCATCCACTCATGTACGGTGGGAGAGAAGGTCTTGCTTCGTGTGCCTCAGTAGCAGGGAGGATGGGCAGTGCCACCCGGAGAGGAGTCTTACCTCCCAGCCCCGCCCAGGCCCTTTCCCTGGTCTGTCTGCCCCAAGTTTTCAGCCTTCAGGCATGGCTGCCATAGAATATTCTCCATCTTTCTGACTTCACACATTCATTTTAATGCTTTGAGAGCTGAACAAGAAATGGCCCTGTGCTCAAGCTCATAGTCTAATGGCAGAGATGGACACATAGAGATGGCTCGAATCCATAACAGCTCTGGAGGACAACTCTTTGGGAAGAGAGGCTCTGGCCAACCGAACCAGATAGGTTTAAGTGCCCAGAGAAACTCAGGGCTAGTGGGGGTGAGAGAGACATGGCAGCAGCCTGTGGGACAAGTATCTTTGTGACTATCCAGGGTAAGAAGCAGGTGGGGCTCCTTGGCCAATTTATGAAGGCTTCAGAGATGAGAGTTCTCTGGAACTGAGCTGAGAGGGGAAAGGAACAATCTGTGGAGCAAGGAATAGGACACTCTAGGAAGAGGCAGCCACTCTGCTCCACTAGGCCTCTGCACCAAGATCCATCTACCCACTGCCCAGCCTGCTGTCACCTGGCAAGTTCTCCCAGGCTGCCCTGATGCTTGCTGTTCATCAGCTGCTGACAACTTCCATCAAGCTTCCCACAGCAGCACCTTCCAGTATTGGTCCCGAGCCGCCTTCTTGGGGAGTGGACTGGGGGACAGGTGCTATGCTTATGGCTGTCTCTTAGGACATTTGGAATCTTACAGCCAGGGGATAACTGAGGGAGCTTCCACTCCCCGTCCAGAAGCCAGGCCCTCAGGTAGGTGCCTGCCCTCTAAGCCAGGCTACAGAACAGGAGCGGAAGGAGGAGGGACAGCCTGTTGCCCTCCTGCTGTCTGCTACTGCACAGAGGGCAAACAGAGAGCTAGGGGAGAGGTAGACCCCTCCCTCGTGAGCAAGGTGCCCCTGGTTCCTGGAGGCCTTCCTTGTCATCAGCACTCTGTACTTGAAAGCCAGGGCTGGACAATTCTACTTCGTTTGATGAGGGAAATTCTAGAGTACAACTGCCACGTGTGGTGTAGTGTATCTAGAAGGTGGCTAGTGAGACTGGAGGATAGAAGGTTAATTTTGTTTAACTTTGAATTTAAAAGGCCATATGGGCTGGTGGCTACTACATTGGATAGCACAGGCCTATGCATAAATTCATCCTGGTCTCTGAAAACTGTCAGATTGTTTTATGCCTCTGGCGTTGTTATATACCATTCCCTCGGCTTCAACTGCCACTCCCCTCTCTTGTGTCTGGTTTCACTCTGCAGCTCATGATTCACCTCCTTGCAGGAGCCTGTCCTGGGCTGCGTGCAATGTCCTTCCTGTGTTTCACTGCCCTTGGGCTTCCTCTGGTCACAGAACCACTGTGTGAAGTACAGCCTATGTGTGTCCCTCACAGCTTTGAGATAGGTGATGTCTGTAGGAGGACACCTCAGATGGGGTGCATCACAGTGCCTGGAGCTCCTGCACATCCCCATATCTGGCAGTTTCTGTACTCCTCTTCACCTGCTTCTCTAGAGATCCAGCTGTGCCTCTCCTCATCCCTGGCTAAGCCCTGGGGTCTTGGTGACTCCGCTGTGACAAGGTGGGCAGGTGAAAGGATTAGGAATCATTTTTCCAGACAGGGAATCATTTTTCTTTGCGGGGGGAGGGGTTGTGTCTGCATCTGTGTTCTTAGTGTCCAGCACAGGGCCAGGCACAGAGATGGGGTGAGGATTTTATGAGGAGGAAAGAAGGAAGCACCAGAAACTGCCTGGAGTGAAGTCCGGACTTCAATAATGGGCAGAGAATCCAGCTGTGAAGCGCCCCTCCACATAGAGTTACCTGGGGTGTCCTGGCCAGGGGCAGTTAGCGTTTGACATGAGATGGAGCTCTGAATGGTCTTTAGGCAGGTCCAGGGAGTTCCCGCCCCAAATCCCCCAGGGCCGCACATGCCTCTCATTACCATAAATGATAATGGCTGCTAAGTCCTGCATTAGGCTAAAAACTTAACACCCAGTAAACATTTATTGATCGTGTGTAACCCTGATTAACCCCCAGAGCACTGCAGACTCTGCCAGCCCAGGCTACAGGATCTGTCTGCCTCTTGGGGTCCGGCTGGGTGTCTTTGGACCTATTTTGGCTGGGGTCTGGGGGAATGTGACAACCTATCCCATGCCAGGCAGCAGAAATGCATCAGGGCCCTGCATCAACAGGGTGTCCTCAGCCACCTTGCCTCAGCTTCTTCTGGCTGTGCCTCTGCTTTAGATGGGAAAGCCACATCGCACAGCCTTATGCCCAGCCCCAGGCCTCTGGCCCTGCTGCCCTGTGTAAACCCTCTTGCTTTTCTTTTTTCCCCTCTGCACGTTTCTCTATGTATGTCCCCCTCACCTGTCATCTCCAGCAGGTTTGATACCTGCTGGGTATCAAACACTACTTTGAATTTTACCAGCTGCCCCACTCCCATGCACCTGCTGCTATTAGATGCAGTCAGTCGGAGGCAATGCTGGGCTTAGAGGTCACCCCAACACTACCGCTACGTCTCAGTTTTCTGTGTTCAGAAACAGACGATGGCTCAGAGTGGCATAAACTTGCTCAACATCATACCACTGGCCCATGGCAAGGCTGGTTTCCTGACCGCCAGCACTGAGTGCTCCCACTTCCATGCCCCACCTGTGGCACTGATGAAGGCCTCATGAAAGGAAAACAGAAACGGCTACATTGTGTGGTGGGTGCTCCGCAAGACCCATCAAAGAAATGCACAACCCACTGAGTCTTGATAACAACCCTCTGTGACAGGTACTATCTTTTCCCCCATTTTACAGATGAGGAAACAGTCTCAGAGAGGTTAAGGAATTCATTAATGGTCAATAGCAAATACATATTATAGCTGGATTCAATGCAAGGTATCCAGCACGAGCTCCGTGGTGAGGTACTGCCTTTCTGAGAAGCCAGGAATTCTGATCCGCAGAGCTTGTCCTTCTTCCCTACCTCTCATCTCTCTTGATAGGGTCTGAGTGTGGTGGGGCTCTATCAAACCTCCCCATGGGGTCAGACAGATCCCCTACACTCTGACTGGCTATGCTGTAGCCCCACTTGGTAGCAGCCTCGCCGGGAGCTGTCAGCCAGCTGTCAGCCACACCGCAGGAAAAGTGGGATTTCTCCACAGCTGCCCCAGCAGTTCAAAGGAACAGGGGCCCAGAATCTTGGCTAGGATGGCCTGTATTATGACAGGTCCAGGAACCTTAAAAGCAAAAGACAGCTTAATAATGCGGCAAAGAAAACACAAATCCCTTGGCCTGGCTGTTGAGGGCAGCCAAGAGCTTAGTGGGGGGACCTGCCAATGCCAATCCCTTGTGCCGTCGGTCCCCCTCTGGCAACAGGCATGATGCGCCCTAGGAAAGCACAGTCCTTGCCCACCTTCAGGTCCTTCCACGGACAATTATGGCCCAGCCCCTGCAAGTCTCCCGCCTGCTCAAGATGGGAAGCCCATGTGAACACCAGTGGGGTGCTGGTGGGGTCTGGGGGAGTCTGGCTCCAATAATACACATGTTCCAGGCACAAAAGTGTGGTTGTTTGGGCAAGGGTGCTCCCACCTCCAGCAGCTAGGGCTGCGGGCTGGAGTGCTTTGGCAAATATACTTTTGTGCTTACTAGACACACTTTATCTCACGACCAGGGATTTGTTCATTAGTTGGGTGGGGCTACTAACGGGGCTTTTTTCAAGGGAGTCTTATGGTCACTAGATTGATTTTCTAGTTCTCTGAGTCACTGAATAGAGGAGATGTTAAACTCAGAACAGGAAATATACAGGTTAAGTATCTCTTATTTGAGATGCTTGGGAACAGATGTGTTTGGGATTTTGACTTTTTGAGATTTTGGAATATGTGCCTATGCACAATGAGGTACCTTGGAGATAAAACCCAAGTCAAAAAATGAAATGTACTTATTTCATATCTACCTTATTATATGCATACTCTGATGGACGTTTTATATATTTTAAATAATTTTGTATATGAAACAAAGTGTCATGGTGTGGAAGTTTCCACTTTGTGGCCTGATGTCAGTGATCAAAAGTTTCAGATTTGGAGTATTTCAGATTTTCATATTAGGATTACTCAACCCAGTCAAACCTAGTGGTGCATGCCTGTAAACCAAGCTGCTCTAGAGGCTGAGGCAGCAGAATCACAAGTTCAAGTCCAACCTGGGAGAGTTAGTGAGACCCTGTCTCAAGAAAAAAAAAACCAAAACATTGGGAGAGTAACTCAGTGCTCCTTGGGCTCAAGCGCCAGTATGGGGGTCGGGATACTCAATTCATATTAAAAGGTATTTGCTGAGTTTCCAACCATTGATATGCACCCAACAGAAATATTTCATATTTCCTATTTTCCTTTCATATAAGAGATGGAGAAACTGAAGCTCACACATGAGTCAGGGCTGCAGATTACTCTGTAGATGTGGAGGACAGCTGGGATTTGAACCTGGTTTATCTGACTTTTGGGCATGGTGCTTTCTCTGTTACACTATAAATGAGAGGGAAGCCAGTTCCCTGGTGATTCATGCTTGTTCTCACTCTTTATTTAGCTAACAGAGGAGGATCCTAGGCCCCAGTGACCATGAGAATAGCAGAGAGGAAGGAGTTTTGTTCTGGAAACCAAACTGATAGGAAAGCTCTCTATGATATTTCATTTCACCCGCTTCCTTTCTGTAGAATTACTGATCCAGAGAAGTGTGCTTCTGTGATCCTTCTACAAAAGGATCAGGGGGCCAGGGATTTAGCTCAGTGGTTCTGGCTCCTGCCTCGCAAGCGCAAGGTCCCAAGTTAGATCCCCGGTACCAAACAAAAAAGGAGCAGGGTTCAGTAGAGGCATAAGGTCTTAGCCCCCACCTGACAGACAAATCAGGGTAACTTTGGGGGGATGGGGAAAGAGGGACTAAGTTAGAGGTTTTGATTCTTCTCTCCCGCCACGTTTTTTGGATTTCTCTTCCTCTCTCATTAGAAAGTAATCTGATAAGTGTTCTCTCCCATGAGACTGTGGAAACTGGGGAGTGATCTAAATGTGCTCTGTGACCACTAGAAATGATACCATGGATATGTATTTGCTGGAGTGGAAAGATGTTCATGACATACGGTGAATTGAATACAGGTTTCTGAATAGTATTCAGGTTCCAGTTTTATGAATATGTATTCATCTATAAGCACACATACAGGGAGACACAGATTTGCATGGGGAAATGTCTAGAAACATTACATCAAACGTTAATAGTGGTTATCCCACCAGATGGGGGAATTTTATAATCTTTTGTTTATGCCTTTTATAATGATTACACACTATAATAAAACACACTAGTATGGTTTGTTTTTGAAGAGAGGAAAAAGAACAATTTTTTAATCAAATCACTGATTTGGTGAACTTATGCAAATCATGGACTTCTCTGAACCTCTGGCTCATCTGTAAGGTAGGGGTCCCACCCCACCTCCAGAGTTGGTGGGAGGCTTGGACAGATCACACAGAAGAGCCAGGTGTACAGGGCAGCTGCGACTCAGTCTCTTGTGTCTCGGCCTTCCTCTCCTTTCCTGTCTGTCCCACCTCCTCCATCTTCTTTCCTTCCTTGCCCATTCTGCAGCTCTTTCTGCTCCAGTCTTCTCTAGATCTGTCTTCAACCCATAATGACCAAGGAGCCAGCTCCTCGCAGACACGTCAGTTCCAGTGGGACAGCAGCAGGCCCTTAGAGACCCCAGGATCGTAGCTTCACTACTTCAAGTGGTTTGGGGAGAGGGCGGTTCCAGCATTCTAGAGCAGCTGCCTCTTGGGGCCCTCTTGAAGGCCTCACTCTGCAGGGTGGCCACCCTTTGGGTAGCTGTCTGAACTTCAGCCTTCAGAAGACGGGCCAGACGTCCTTGATTGAGCTACAGTGCCCAAATCCAGACAGGGAGAGAAAGGCTGGACCCAGGAAGCTCTTTCGCTTTATCTCCAGCCTCACCAGCCCCCACTTTCCAGCCTCCTCATGAGGGGCCCCCATCACTCCATCTTTGCCCCTGCCTTCCTACTGGATGTGTCTCCCCGACGATGGATGTCTACTACACACCTGCTGTGCCTGTTATAACTGCCACTTTAACTGTGTGACGGTGAAGAAACCGAGGTACGGAGAAGTTAAATAACCTCTCCATGGTCAAAGGCTATGAAATAGCTCTAACCCATCCCCTAGGGCTGTCTTCCTGGAAACAAGACTTCTCTCGAAGTCCTTTCCTGACCTGACTCTCCAGCCAGGGTTAGGGTCCCCTCCTCTCAGCCCCACAGCTCTGTCTGTCCGGGCTGGTCTGGCCTTTATTTACAGAACAGACAGTAGTAATTAATAAGCTGTAGAGCAGCATGGGAAGTAATGAGTATCCTGTCCATCAAAGAAAACAAGAACGAGTTGGTGATCCTCAGATGCAGAGCCTTGTGATGAGACTGCACACAGGTGGGTGCACTCCCTCCCTCCAGAATCCAAGAGCCTTCCTGAAGCTCCGAACCCTGAGCAGTAAAACAGTGTGGTATGTGGCAAAGCATAGCTCCACATGCTGTGCTACGTCTTTCCTCTCTCTGATCCTGGATCCTCATCCATAAAATAGAGATAAATCACCTAATACATATGGCACAGACTGATCTTTCACCTTAACATCCATTCTCTCCTTTTCATACCCCCTCCTCATTTTTAGCCAGACACGTGGACACCTGGAAGAGATTACATGTTCCAGTGTCCCTGGCAGGGAAATGTGGTCAAGTGACTGAGCTGTCCTCAGAGGGAAGTGGGCACAACTGAAAGGTCTACTTCTGTGCTTTTTCTCCTTGCCCAGTTCTGAGATTCTGATTGCTGTAGTGCTGACCCACGCTGGACTGCAGACCAGGCCTAACAACAGTGGAGAAGAAGGGAGAGGACCCCAGCCCTTCACAGCTCCCTGGAGCAGAGTGTCTGCCCCAGGCAGGAATTTTACAGGAGAGGGACAAACAAGGTGTGATAGAAAAATACAGTGAATTGTTAATTTAAGATATTTTTTTTTACAGTAAAAGACATCTGCTATTAATCAAATTACTCCCCTTTGCTTCAAACACATCTGTCCCATCATTCTTGCTACTTTCTGAAGCAGTTCTGGAAGTCCTCTTTTTTGTGTCTAGTTGTGCTGTCCTGCCTGCCTCAGGGTCTTGAAACTTTTACCTTTCGTGGTCATTTTGACTTTCGGGAAGAGCCAGAAGTTGCACAGCGCCAGATCTAATGAATAAGGTGGGTGAAGACACATCATAATGTTTTTACCAGCCTGCCTCTCCGTTGGATGGCACTCAGCAGCAGGATTTACCATATTTCTGGTCACACCTTGTAAAGACAGACATGAAAAATGACTTTAAGAACTGCTTCAGAAAGTGGCAAGAACAATGGGATAAGTGTATTCAAAGCAAGGGGGAAGTACCTTGAAAGGGATTAATGGCAATGTGTCTTTTACTGTGATAAATTTTTAAATTTTAAATTCACTGTATATTGTGATCCCCCGTTAAAGCCCCTCTACTATTAGGTTGAATCTATATTCCTTTTAACAGTCTTAAAAGTTTTTTGTGATAATTCAGGGTGTTTTTTTGTAACCAAAGTTATCGTTGGATCCCCCTTCACACAAGCCTGGGGAGACACCATAGCCACCAAAATGAGTTTCCTCAGAAACTGCCAGCTAAGTACCAGTTACCACACACACCCCTTCACCTTTCCTATGATAGAATGAGTCACATGTGACAGAAAGACACAAACCTGAGGCACCAAGTATCTTTTCTTCTTAGGAAAAATACAAACCGAAGAATTCCGGAATCACCAAAGCTGTTGGCCTCACTCAGGACAATGCCTTGTCCATTATCTGAGCAAACCATTTTGCAAACACTGCCCACAAGTGGACGAGGTCCCACCCGATCCCTGTCCCAGGAGGAGACCACGGACTCTTGTGAGTGCCTTGTGTCCTGGACACAAAACCACAGCCCTTGAGGAGAGGCTTTACACCCTCTTATCTCTGGCTTGTCTCTGTCCTCTGTCCAACAGGAACAGCTACATAATCTGCAAGATCCTGAGAAACATGGCGAAGAGGAGCCTCTTGTTCATAAATTATAAAAAATTTCAAAATGGCAACAACACACATAAAAATAAGCCCAGGGCTCTATATGATGCTTGGGTCTCATGCAGGGGAAGCCAACCCTGCCTGCGGCATGGCCTGAGCTTTGGTGGCACACAGTAGCCATTCATGGGGCAAGTGTTTGCTAGAGTGAATGGGATCCCATGGCGCACATGACCCCCAGGTGCTTTGGCTTCACCATCAAAGCAGCTGAGCTGGATGTGGTTTTCTTTTTCTCTTTACCAGGCCCACTTCTTAACATCTCTTGGAGGAGGGACCCCCAAGAGAGGCATGGGACTCAAAGGCTAGAGGTCACCCAGAAAACAGGCTTCTCTGAGTGAACAAGTGGGCAGGAGCAAGCACCAGGCCTTGCTGAGCCATTTGCCCTGTTTCTTGCCACAAGATACAAACTAATCTATTTAGTTAGAAAAACATGGTTTATTGCAATCTAAGTAATTTGTATTTCTTTTTCTACCACAAGATGTAAACTAATCTAGTTAGCTAGAGCAAGTTGGTTTAACTGAATTCAGAGTAATTACCCTCCAAAGCAAAGCGATGTGTGTGTTTTTTTGGTTTGTTGAGCTTTTTTCTTTTCTTTTTCCCCCCTTCCCAGCATTCAAAGGTTAAGATATATATGTACTTATGATTTAAATAAAACCCAGCCGTCTTCTGGCTTTCCGGGGCCTTGGCCTTGCTGGAGGGTCTCAGCCTCTATCACTGCCCCTGGGACTTCCCGAAAATGTGCTGGGAGTGGCATGGAAAATGCAGTATGCACTCTGGTGGAAAAACAATTTGAAACAACATTTCCTGGAGTGGTGGAGCACCAGCTCATTGGGGGGTGGGTATTTACCATAGAGCAAAGTGAGGGCAGCCCAAGGGCTGGGGCAACCCTGAGCCTCGTGTTGCTCGCTGTAGGCTGAGGGCTTCCAAGGTGGCCCATGTGTGTGCCCAGCCTTGCATAAAAATGGAAATGCTGTTCTGCTTTCCAAGGCCCACCATATCCCAAGGCCTGCTCACACTTCCTAGACATTTTTGTCCCTATGGGACAAGGGGGGAAACTGAATCTCAGAAGGACAAAATGATGGGTCTGTGGTCTTGAGGCTAGGAGGCAGCCTAGGAGCCCCCAGCATTCCTAATCCCAGAATCCCACATCCCTCCCCCTGGCATGGCCCAAGCTCTGGTGGCACAGAGTAGACATTCATTGGGCACATGTTTGCTGGAGTGAATGGGATCCCATGGTGTGCACGGCCAGACCGCCCTCCACTCACACACCTCCTGTGGCAGGCTACTGACCGGTTCTGAGTGGGCAGCTCCTGATCGTGAGAAAGCTCTTCTTTACTTCACCATGTCTGTTTCCCCACAGGCCCAGCTCTACCTCCTCTGACCCTTTCTTTCCCTTCTGCTCCAGCGAAGCCCTGCAGATGATTGGGGAATGACTGTGTTCTCCTCAAGCTTCTCCTCTCTTTATGGAGCCCTTGTTCCCTTCACTCCTACCACCCTCCCCAGGACTGGAGCCTCTCTCTCCTGACTAGTGTGGTACTGCAGAGGGCTCAGCCTCTTTTGCAGTCTGTCCTGGGGCTGGGAATAGTCACCCCTATGACTTGCAGGTATTATACTGCTGGAAGTGGGGTACTTGGAGGCGATCAAAGTATGCTCAGCCACCATTAGGAATGATATTATGTGTCTAATGTTGCCATTTCTAATGATGAAGAGACATCCATCTAGTTCTGGCAAAATCCAGCTGATCACTCACCTAGCATCTGTTCTGCCCTCTGTCCCCAGACTAGGTGTCTATTTGTCCCCCACCCTCGACATCTAGAGATGGTCCTCTGGCTTCTCTTTGAGGTCCTGGCACTGACCCAGCACAGGAACCCATGGGGTGGTCAGCGCCCCATGAACGTGAAGCCCTGTCAAAGTCGTTGGGGGACAGTTCGGAGTTCGTATTCTCCCCTCCCTTCCGTCCCTACCTGCTCATGCTGCCCGTCACCTGGCTCCAGAAGAGGGGGCGTGTCCTTTCTCACTGCAAACCCTGGGAAAGCAGCAGTAGACTGCGAAACAAAGGGACTGAGGGAAAGAAGGGGAAGGGTCTACACACCTAACAGAGGCAAATATCTCTTCTAGTCATCATCGCAGCTGTAACTGTTGCTACCCTTTTACAGATGAGGAAACTAAGGATGGTAAGTTAATTTGCCCAAGTTTAGTGACTGAGTAAAAGACAGAGTCAAACTGGAACCCAGCCCAGCCTGACTCTACACTCTGTGTAATTTCTGCCATGTGGTCACCTGCTTTCAGAAAACAGTGAAACCGCTGACTCTTTTGCAGCTTTCTGATTTTTTGTAGCCTTCCAGTGATCCCAAACACACCATATGGCAGGGCCTGGATAACTGGAAACGGGGACAAAACATCCTGCTCTGAAAGGAATTCTGGTACCTGGCAGATGAGGCCGTGAGCCTGACCCCAGCCTATATCCCTAACAGCTAGGCCAAACTTCACAACTTCCTTCCTCAGCAGTGGCCTTGGTAAAAGGACCTGAGCCCAGTGGTCCCAAGGCCAGAACTAGCCCCACAAAAGCAAGCAAGAGGCAGGTGATGGGGTGCTGACCTAAAACCTCTCCCAAACACAAATGTTTTTGTTAGGGACTCCTCTCCCCATTCTCACATACACCTCGGCTCTTTCTCAGGCTCCTGTCCTAGTGACCGGGACACACTTGCTATGGCTGCTTGGGGAGCAGAGGAGACTGGCCGGACTGGCCAGGGAGCCAGGTTCAAGGTGGAGGAATGTTGGAATTAATGAAGACAGGGCTAGAGCCAGTTCATGTGCCCGCGGCAGTTTTAGCAGCAGGGTGCAACTGGATAATTGAAATCAGGCGTAAGTGTTGGCATGCAAGGAGCCAAATCCAACGGAAATAGAGAAGACTGCTCTGGCACCCACCAGGCTGTGTCCCTCCAAGGCCAAACCTTCCAGGGTGTCTGACCTTGCCTCTCCATAGTTAGAAACAGCCAATCCACCAGCACTGTTAAGAAGGCTTGAGTCAGCAGAATGGGACTGGGCCCTGGGTAGAGGCATGGAAATGGAGCTGCCCTTCTGGTAAGGGCTATGATGCTGGCAGAACTTGCCTAAATTTCTGGGCCCCATCGGCAGGGCACAGACCTTGCTATGATCTTGGCTGGATGCTGGAGGTTGGGGTGAACCAGACAGGCCTGGTCCTCTGTGTCCAGTGCCCTGGTGTAGACCTGACCAGACATGGCTCCTATCTCCAGCAGTTCAGGCATGATACACAGTTCAAACAGACACACAAACAGCCACTCCGGGACTGTGAGATAAACGCCACAAGGCAGATGTACATAGCGGGGAACAGGAACACTGGGGCGTGAAGGACAGACAGGGTTTCTTCACCGGTGTTTTCCAAGTACTTAGAACAGTGCCTGGTTTGTGTAGCAGATTCTCAGTAAGCACATCTTGTCACTACCAGGAGTGACAGTAACTGGAGTGAGATAACTGGGGACAGGCACTGCAGGCAGACGGAACATTGTGCACAAAATGTGAAAGATACAAAAGAGGGCGTGACATAGGCAAAGACCAGAAGTGACCCCTTGGAATTTAGCCTTAAGAGGTCAAGGAAGGCGTGTGGAGCCATACTCCTCTTGAAGGTCCCTGAAAACCGGAAATACCTTGCCAAGCTCACCCGGTGGCAGGGGTGGTTCTGACACTGGGGTCTGGGGGCTTACACTGAACACGTGCGTGGTAAATGCAGGCCTTGCACGCGCCCACTCCACTCACGCAGGTGTAAGCTGCCTCACCTTTCACCTCACAGCCCGTTCAGACAGTCAGCACTGAGCAATCCTGCAGATGAACAGAGTGAGATTCTAAGGGGAAAAATAAGGTGCTGGAGCTCACCCAGCTTGTGAAGAGTGAAGCAACTGAGGATACTCAATGCTTTCACTCCCTGGAGCTGAGCTGAGGCCCGAAACCGTGGGACGGGAACAGGGGCCAGGTCTCTGTCTAGGTCCAGCTGCCCAAATAGAATCAGAGCAGCCCAGCTGCTCTGGCTCGAGGGGTGCAGTCAGGCTCCTGTGATAACACGAGGTGGCCGCTGTGCCTGGGTTGGACCCAGGGAGCTGAACTTGCAGGGTGAGCCCTGCTGCTCCCACCTCTCCCCTGCCCTCCAGGCAGTGACCCCACGCTGCCCAGCAGCCATGGAGTCACCTGTTTTTCATTGCGGGTCCCTGCGGCTCTCTGGCAGCGGTTCTGTTTGTTTTCTGGAGGGTGCAGAGCAGGAGGGGAAAGCCATTTCTGCGGGTCTGCAAGAACCTCAGGTTGCTGAGGAAGCTGAAGCTGGCCCTGAAGGAAAACCCCAGCTGGCAAGGCAGGCGCCTTACAGCAGCAGATGCTGGGCTGGTCACTGGTCCCCACCCCCAACTAGCAGAGGGACTGCAGACTGTGGGGGAAATGCCTAAGTGGCAGTGGGAGAAGGAAACTCCTGGGGGCAGGCCCTTGAAAAAGCCTTTTCCACCCTGTCTCACTGCCTCCCCTTTGTGGTCATTCCTTCATCGTTCACTGCACATTTCAACTGTAAAGTTCCCTACTACTAGGAGCCCTGGAGTCACAGAGGTGGGCCAAACATGCCCTCTGGGCAGTCTTGGAGGGGCAAGAGGGGAGGACAGACCAGTGAGTGATGAGTGCTGTGAAGGAGCGCAGCAGGGGGCTGGGAGAGGTACACAGCACAGGTCCCCGACGGGGAGGGGCTAACTACCCACTGATTGCTGGGGACCAGGTCAGCCAAGGAGGAGGGGGCACTCTGTGGGGTCTTGGAGGTCAAGTGCAGGTGGAAGAGGAGGAAATGCCACTCCCATAGGGCGAGGGAAAGGAAGGAGCAAACTTTACACTCGGGCTGAAAGGCAAGAAAGAATTCTATGTGGCTAGGGCCCGGGATTTAGCTCAGTGGTTCCGCTGCCTGCCTTGCAAGTGCAAGGAGCTGAGTTCGATCCCCAGTACCAGAAAAAAAAAAAAAGAATTCCATGTGGCTGGACAAGAGTGTGTGGGGAAGGCAGGGTCAAGTGGGGGGCTCTTCACTCCCTTTTGATGGCCTCCCACCTGGCCTCTTTTCTTCTGTTCAAATCCACTTGTTTTTTCTTTTCTTGCCTCTTGTTTTTCTTCTCATTCCCCCTGTTCAACATCCTCTCAATCTCTGTCCCAGCTGTGGCCATAAGGGGCACAATCTAGAAAACTCCTCCTCTCTCTGGCACCAGCTGAGGCACTGTGCACCCAACTCTGTGCTACAAAGGAAATTACTTTTCTCATTTTATAGACTAGGAGATGGTGCTGCCATCTTGCATGCTTTGTCTGTCTAGATCCCCAGCACCTCTCAGGCAGTCTTGCACTAGTAAGTACTTGGTGATTGCATAGCAAGTCAGTGAATAATAAAACACTGGCCATCACATTTGGAGAACCACCTGTGAACAATGGGACATAAAGAATGTTAGATGCTCTTAGCCACATTTTACAGAGAAGAAACAGCCTGTGAGGGGCCTCTCCATGTTGCAGAGCTGATAACCAGAAAAGCAGAATCTGAACCCAGGTCTGTCTGATTCCAAACTCAATGGCCTTAACTGCTGTCCTTTGCATAAAGAAATTCCTGTTGACTTTACTAATCCTCCCCCCCTCCTTCCCTTCCTTTCCTCTGAGGCAGGCAGTGGCGGAAAAGGCCATGTGGAAGTACGCACCCAGATAATAATCTGCACGGCTGGCCAGGAGCCAAGATGAGCTGAAAGGAAAGTAGACCAAGCTCTTCACACCCAACCAGATCCCCCTTGGCTTCCCCTGCAGACTGGGGAAATCAGTGACCAAGGCCACAGAGTTAGACCTAGAGACACACAAATCCAGGGTCTTGAGCTGAGTCACAGTTTGGGCTGTGGATCCTTTTGCCCGGGCTGATGGGGGCAGAGGGAGGTGGGCTGATCAGGTCCGAGTGGTCCCAGAAAATCTCATCAGGGGCTGAGGACATTCGTTCTCCTCTCTTAACTCATCCTTGGAGGCCACTTACCTGGGAGGGTCTCTCTAGAGCCCATTCTCCCTAAGCCATAATTTCCTCTGTGGAGTCCAGGCTACCTGCCATGCCGTCATTTTGTGCTGTAACTCTCTGCTTATTATGGGTCTCCCCAATTAGCACAGGCATGGTGCTCTGTGTCTGCCTGTTAAATGAATGGGTCAGTAAACAAACAAGTGGGTCTGTGAATAAGTGAATAAATAAACAGCCAAATGAACAAAGAGAAAGGGAAGTAAATTTATACTAGGTGAATGAGAAGATGAAAGAGTGAGTGAATGGAGTCTGTCCATGGCTGGTGGGCAGGCTCGCTGGCTGGACAGTGAATGGACTGCTTGGCTCAGTCTCCCCATACCAGCTGCCCACCCGAGGAGCCTGAATAATCTCTTTGCCAGGACTGTAAGGTACACCAAACAGCCAAATCCACCTCAAGGGCTGCCTGAGGCTGCAGTCCTGGCTTGGTAGGAATGCAGGAGGCAAGGAGTCTCCTGCTGGCCCTTAAGTCTCTTCAAGGAAGCTGGGGAAAGCAGTACCACCGTTCCTTACCACCCGGTGACTTTTCTATGGGTTTCAATGCAAAATGAGAGGAGGAGGATGGACTGGACAGTTCATAAGGACCTACCAGTGGAACAGTGACAGGGCGAGAGCTCCCAAGGGAAGAGATCTCATTCCTGTATCAGTCCCTGTGCTAGGCTAGGAGGCTACTAAAGCAGCTCCTGTCATCAGTCCTCTGCTCAAGAGGCATGTGGGGAGGGCTTCCTGCAGGAAGGGAAACTGGCACAGGGCAAGTGAGCAGGTAGAGAACACTGCAAGGGCTTCTGGGCATGGCACGGGGCAGAGAGGAAGTTAGGAACAGACTGGCCTTCGCTTCACGTGCAGCCTTTTCATAGAAACTCAAACAGCTTTGAGACACTGATACTCTACTTTCTAGTTGTGTGTGAGACTCCAGTATTTTTTATTTATTTATTTATTTTTTTGGTACCAGAGACTGAACTTGGGTCCTTGCGCTTGGGAGGCAGGTGGCAGAACCACTGAGCTAAATCCCCAGCCCGAGACTCTAGCATTTTTACAAGGACAAATCTTGGAGCCTGGATCATAGGATTTCCCTGAGGGCTAGCTGATCTAAGCAGGATCTCAATGTCTCCAGGAAGCCCAGAACCAAGTGTTATCCTTTTTGTACCCTGAGGACAGTGAAATTCAGCTAGGGAAAGTGATGGGCCCGAGGTCACATAGCAAGCCAACCCTCGGCTTCTGGACTTCCTGCCCTCAGCCCCAATCTGCAGCAAATCAGAGGTCGGGATACTACAGCCTGCCTGTTCTGAGATGAAGTCTCCTAGACTTCGGGAACTCTGAGTCAGAGTATTTTCACCCAAAAGAGTGTTTTCCCTTTCAAGGCAACCCCTGGGGAGGTGGGTGTCTCCCTCCAGGGGACTGCTACACTGCCCTGCTCTGGGGCCTGCTGCCTCTTTGGAAGCCACCCTGGATGGAGGTTAAGAAGTTTTCTTCAGGATGGCTCTGAAGAAGGAAACCACGGTTCCTAGAAGCAACTAAGACTCACGTAGACAAAACTGAGACATCAATAGCAGTTAGCCACTTTACAGAGGTCACTGGCAGTGCCCACCTCCATGCAGGACAGGGGCTAGGTCTTTCTTGTCTGTATGTCTGCAGTACTGAGAAGAGGGCTGCATGTAACAGGTGTTTCTGCATGAATGAATGACACTGTGAGAGAACTGGAGAACCCACTGGACCATACTTGATCGATCTCTCTTTTATATTTTATAGATAGCTTGGCAAGGGAATGAGGCTTTCCCTCCAAGATCACACAGAATCAGTGGTGCATCCAGACCTGTAACCCATCCTTTCACATTCCATGTACTCCTTCCACAGCATCTGCTTGACCATTTTATTAAAGGAATTCAGAAACACCTTTGAGGTTTTCTTTCTCAGCACACTGCACCACACTTGGCCCAAATACACACTGACTAAGTGTTTGCTGAACTGGACCACAAAACTTCATCTGTGCTTGGAGCTTGATGAAACCTGTCCCTGGCAGGGCTGCACCCGTGGTGGTCTCTCTCCCATCTTCAGACTCCTCAGGAAGGACAAGTCAGGGTGGAGTGACTACTGGGTCAGGATGACCTATGAATTTCTAGCAGTGGAGGCATTTCCCGGCCAGAGATGGTGCTCTCCAAAGACACAAATAAGCAAGTTCTTTGTGCCACAAGGGCCAGCAATCTGGAAAGACAAGTCTCCCCATGGGCTTGTGGGCTGAGCAGAGGCTCCCTGCACCCTTCCTGGACTCTTCCCAAAGCTCCCTAGACCTCCAAAGGATCTCCTGACAGTAATACACACATCACTCAGGACAAGAGAAAAAACACGAAGTCCTCATCTCCCTCGAGGCATCCCAGCCATCTCTCTCTTCCCACTTATCTGTATGGCAGCGTCTCTGCTCTCTTTTAAAACTAATTGGGATTTTTGTTGCATGCTGCAAAGATCCTTCTGAGAACCTGATAATGTAAGAGTGAGTGAAGCCAGCTATCTCTGAATCCTTTTGCTCCATGATCTTTTATTTGAAAAGCACCAACTATGTGCAGCAAAGTGTGTGTTACAAATTCTGATGCAGTGCCAGGAGACTTTGGCTGCCACCCTTGCATTCCCAGTGGCGGGGAAAGGAACCACATCCATACATACAGTAGTTGACTAATACATGACCGTAAAGAGAATTAAGGGGGCTAATATGTATTGAGTACCTAACATGTGCTAGAATCTGGACAAATACTATTGCTAATCTTTATCTCAACTAGAAAGGTAGGTCCTATGATCTCAGCTGACAGGTAAGGCAACATGTTCAGAGAGGTAATCTGCCTATAGCCACACAGCTAATAAGGAGCAGAGCTGGGCTGCCGAATCAGAGCTACTTACTGGCAATCCCACACCCTTTCCGCCGCCTGGGCTGCCACAGTCCTTCAGGTCACTGTCTAGCCAGTGGGATGATTCACATCCACATACTCTCATCTGGTTCACTGGATAAACAGCAGCATAGGGGGCAGTGGGCTGGGGCCCTGGGCCCAGGGTATGGCTAGTGTGTGTCCAGCATAGTGCCTGGGACAGAGTTAATGGGGGATGATAGAATAACAGGCCTTAGTCAGGGCTCTACTAGAGATCAAGAACATGATTGAGGGGGTATCCAGGGTTAGGTAAGGTCTGAGGCCAGGTGGGGAAACAGTCCTAGACCTGCTCCAGGGCTTAATCCCAAGGTCAGGAACTCAGAGTGGACAAGGTAGATCTCCAATCAGGTCTGACCACTTGGCTTTATCAGCACCAGACAGAATACAGCTGAAGTGAGGAGAACCAGCCAGGAGTGTGCCAGGGGTGGGATCCAGTGGGTGGGGCTGCATCCTGGCTTTGCATGTTATAAGCTTGTGAGCTTGTCTGAGCCTCATCTATATCCCATCTATATCCCATTCATAAACTAGGACACCTCCCTTCCCCTTCCCTCCCAGATCCAACCAGCCATGACATTCTACTATTCTATCCATTGAATGTGCCTTAGATCTGATTTCTTCTGTCTGTTTCTCTCAGATCTCCTTGGCTATAACCACCATGGTCTCTCCCCTGGAGATCTCTAATCCCTTCCCTAGGTCTTCCACATCTACTCTGACCTCCTTCTGATCTGTTCCCTGCAGTCTACAGATATCGACTTTATCAAAAGGACCAATCTGCTCATAAGACGCCGGGTTCAAAGGCCTTAAGGGGCTCCCCAGTGAGTGGAAGCTAACTCTAAAAATCCTGTGTGGGCTTATTAAGGCCTAAGCGCTGGGCCTGGCCTTTCTCTCAGCCTTAGAAGAACCTCTCTACCTTATATTCTGTTCAACCTGTGTACTCCACCAGCTTTCCTTCAAGTCTCTAAGGTACCACCCCCTCTCTTTACATGCATGGTTCCTTGGTCAGAAGCCCCTTCTCCGATGCCTGCTCCTGCCCATGTTTCACCTTCAGGTCTCAGCTTGAGCACCAGCTCCTAAGAGGTACCCTTCCGAACCTGGTCCAGGCCTCGGGTCAGTCTCTGCATACCTCTGTTCTACTTTTTCACTCTGGTAATTCAATAACCACACATTTGGGCCATTACTTCTTTGAGGCCCATTTTTGCAACTAGATACTCAAGAAGGAAAGAAATAGACACCTTATCTTCAATGCCTAACCTCAGTGCCTGGTGCAAAGTCAGAGTTCAATGCAAAGAGTTAACAGGATGAGTCAACGAATCCTGGACATTCCCCACTACCTCAACAGGCTGTTGGAGGATCATGGAGAAGGATGGATGGAAAGGGTTTTATCATTATAATTGGCTCTTTAGGTGTAAAGTGTTGTGATGGTAAACTTTATGTGTCTACTTATCCAAGTACCTGGTCAACATTATTCTAGATGCTCCTGTAAGGGAATCTTTTTAGATAAAGTTAATATTTAAAACAGTAGACTCTGAATACAGCAGATTGGCCTCATTCAATCAGCTGAAGGCCTAAAGAGAAAAAGGTCTGACCTCACAGAAGGGAGGGGGACTTCTGCCAACAGATGGCCTTGGGCTCTCCCTGGGTCACTGGTCGGCCAGCCTACCCTGCAGATTTTAGGTGGGTACCTCTGTAACCTGGTGAACCAATTCCTTACAATCTCTCTCTCTCTCTCTCCTTCCTTCTTTCCCTTCCTCCTCTGTGTGTGACTTTTAAAAATTTCTCTCTTTCTCTCATACACACACATGTGCATGTGTACACACACACACTATTAGTTGGAGAATCTTGACTTACACAAGTGGTGCCTGGAACCTATAATCTAGAATGTTCCTGGCCCCCAGTCTTTGGCTCCCTCTCAGAGGGGCAGCTGCAGAGCCCGGGGTCTGAGGATTCAGAGGAGTCTTGATTTTGCCACTGAATACATGGGTGGCCTCCCCTACCCCACATCTCCATCAAGACTCCTCTAAGAAGAAATGGGTCCCAGTGAAGCCTGTCTTGTTCAAGAGTCTTAACTACTTGCTAGGACCCTTCAGATCCTGTGAGGAGTGACACAAGGTCACAGGCAGCTCAGCAAAGATGACCCAGCAGAGTGCTGTGAATTGAAAGCCCAGCTTCGGGCTGGAGAGCCCCTCCTCCAGCTGATACCAATGCACAGAACAGCAGACGTGGCCCTGGAATGTTTCCGTGAGAGAACTCAAGCAACTGGCTTTCTCTAAGCACAAGAGGAGCTGTGGTCGAGTGACATCGAAAGAGAAGAGATGATCCTTAAGTCTGGGCCCACTATGCTTTAGCAGAAGAGAGACTGAAGAAGAAGCTGGCATATATAACTATTTATTTATATCTTCATTTATTTTAATACCATTTGCTAGTTTTAGGGTGGAAAAATAACACATCTTTTGTTCAACTCGTCTCTGTGTAGTTCACACAAATGTAATATTATGAATGTTACAATCATTTAAATTTTATGCTCCACTTATTTCTGACACAAGAAACATAATTGACTTTTATGTGTGGACATAATGGCAGTGACTGCTAAATTCACTTGTTTATTCTTGTGATTTGTCTGTACATTATTTTGGATATTTTAGGCAATGTTTTAGACAACATGCATATAATAAAAGTGGAACTATCCCCTCTCAAAAAAACAAAAAGCAAAAGAAGGAGTTGGGTTCATGCCCTCTCAGCTTCTTACCACATTACTGAAGAAAAGGCACTCAGCCTGAGAATAAGACTGTGAAAGGAAAATCTCAGCCACACATGGAACAGCCCAGCTCTAAGAGTGCATCTGCTTCTTTTCTCTACAAATGTTCCCTGGCCAAGTCATGGCTCCTTGAGGCTGTGGGAACCAGGTTGAAGGGTTCTCGGCATCTGGAGAGGGCTCAAGGCTTCTACCTGGAGGTTTTGGCTCCCCGTTAGGAAAGCTTATGCCTGGACCTGATGCAGTGGAACCACTGGTGCAAGCAGCCCCATGCCAAGGCTCTCTTTCTACAGCCTTACCCTGGCATGCTACTCAGAGGACCACCCTAGATCCTGCCAGGAGGCTACTGCCCCTGTGCCAGAGAAGGGTGACAGGTCCCTTTCCTATTGGGCAGGACAGCCAGCGACCCAGTGGCTGTGGGTACAGTGGGTTGGTGAGGATGGGAGATGTGAGGGTGTGACACAGCTTCCAGCCGTTTTTATAGAGGAAGGAAGCCAGGGTGCCTTCCCTGGGCGTGCAGCCCCACAGGCTGGTGCCACCTCTCAGCCTGTCGCCTCCTTTCTCCAGCACTAGAGAGCTCATTCCAAAGCCATTGCCAAGGGCTGGCTGTGTGTTATTCCTATGAGGGGTGCAGCCACACTATCAATCCTGGTTCGTAGGTTCAAGAAGTCGATACAGAACAAGATCCACCCAAGGACAAGTCCATACAGCATACACATATACACAGACACCCTGGCAGGCAAGTGCTGGATTTTATAGCATGGGATGCAGACTGAATTCACAGCAAGGACTGATGGCAGTGGGTGGGAAGCCCCTTGGAGGGTCTTGGAGGACTTGGAAGAACTAAAATGAAGAATGGCAGGAGGATGAGGGTATTCTTGAAGGGGGAGCAGCCTGAGCTGGGGGACAGAGGTTGAGTCGGCCTTTTAGTCTAGCACATGGAAATGGTAGCCCCAAAAGCTAGATGGGCTGAGACCGCCAGAGGCGCCAGAAAGTCTTCCTGCTCTGAGTAACTCAGCTCTGGAGCCCTGTTTCCCTGACAATACAGTAAATATGGGTCTTATAAATCCATCTGCAAACACCCACTCTTCCAGCACCTGTTTCTTTCCAAATCAACAAGCCTAAAGCCATTCCATGCATCTGAGCTGGCAGTGCCAAGCCCTGTGGAGCCGACTGCAGGCAGGAGGGGAGGCTTCCTAGGCTAAGGGTGGTTCCTGCCCCAGGACACCTCCCTCCAGGAAGCTTATTCCCTTCTTGGTCAAAACAGAATGCAGAGAGAACCAGACAGGTGCTCCTGTGGTCACCTGCAGCAGAAAGCCACCAAAGCCACAAAGGATGCTTTATCCTGATAGGAGGGACCTCCACATGAGAAGAAATGTGGGGCCATCTGTGATGGGATGGTGAAGATGCTGATGCTAGGGTGACAAGAAAGGAGGCTGATTAATGGGGCAAGGCAACCAGAGAAGGATGGATAGCGGGAGCTGCAGGGAAGAATGCTGGACCAGGTAGCACCAGGACTAGTCAAGCCCTGCTCCTCTGAGCCTGGCTTCTCATCTGCAACGTAGGGAAATAACCTCCTTGCCCTGACCTCTACCCAGAAGCTGAAAGGAAGAAAAGTGAATTGCAGGAGCCATACTGTTCTGAGCAACAAGAGTGAGTCTTTGTGGATAGGTGGGCCTTTGGAGATGGCCCAGCCCTTGACACTCAAAGTGTGGTCTTTCCACCAGAAACATCAACACCACCTTGAAATTTGTCAGAAATGCCAGCCCTTGTCCCCATACTCCACCTTGTGAACTGGACACTGTGTTTCAACACGACCCCAGGTGATTCATAGGCACAGTGTTGTCCTAGTGCATTAAATAGACTAGTCCCTTCATGTTACCAGTGTAGAAACTGAGGCCCAGTGGGAATAAGTGACTCACAGCAGGCCACACAGTTAATAGATGACAGACATGAGCCCAAGCTGTAGTGCAGTGCAAAAGAAATATCGCAAGCCATGCTAGTAGAGGAACCTAGGTTCAAATCCTGCCTCTGCTGTTATGTTTCTCTGAGCTTTGGCTTTGGGATCTGTAAAATTTGGGAAAACAACAGCTAGCTGTTAGGATTACAGGAAGGATGGATCAAATGGGATGTGCGTGTCCGATGTCCTGTACAGCACAGGCCTCATACTTAGTGTTTACAGGTCTGCCTCCAAATATGCCCTCCAGCCTCTCAGTCCCGCACCCCATCATGACAGGGCCTGAGAATCTATGAAGATTGCTTTTCTGCCTCCAATAATGCAGACACAGTTGCTGAGCAGGGAAGAGGAAAGGACAGGCAGGGGACAGACAGGTCTCAATGTCTAGACAGTATTATCCTCTACATTCTGAAGTTTCTCACCAAATGCTCTAGCAGAAAGTCAGTCTGCAAATGTCATTGGTCAGTATGGTGCCTCTGTGCTGCCCATAGCCCACACTCAGGCAGCCTGCTGAATGCATGATGAGGAGGCTCCTCAGGCCCTCACACAGAGCTTACACAGTCCTATGTCTCTATTTTCATCTGTCTGGATTCTGTTCACTCTTCAAGGTCCAAGCCAAGCCCTATCTCCTCCAGAAAGTTTCCTGTTGGAACTGATCTCCAGGTAAATCCCAGCTGCTTGAACAGGACTCACAGACTCAGTTCTCTCACCTCACATTGCAACTCTCTTTGGGTAAACCGGAAGGCCTGCACATTCCTGCGCACAGGTGCCTCTTGCCTGAAGGTCTCTGCACTTTGTCTGCAATGCTTTTCTCACAAATCCCCCTCCTCAGCCTGCACTTTCCTTTGGACATATATTTTTCCTGCAGAGCCAGGACTGAGGTAAGATAAGTGAGGCACCCACAGCACAAAATGTATGGAAGTCCTGGCTCTTGGGTGCCAATTCTGCTCTTGCATAATGACGGAGGGAGAGGGAGAGACAGAGATCTTAAGTTCAGAGTTCTAGGCACCTGCTGTGCCTCAATTCCATCTCCGAATCACACCTTCCTGAAGAGCACTGTGACCGTCTGGCATTCTGGTCCCCCCTTCTGCACTGTGAATTCCAGAACCACAACCACTGCTGTCTCTCCACTGCATTCTCAGAGCCTGGAACAGAGCAGGCATCAGACTGCAGCCTGTTGGCTGCAGCTTGAGATTCGTTCCCTGCCTTCCATGCTGTCCCATGGGAGTACCAGTGTTCCCTGCCATCCTCTCCACACAGCTGTTCTCAGGGGCTGCACTGGATTCTCTGGGGTCAGTATCCCCCTCTGCATGCTGTGTTGGTGCCCAGCTATGGAGGACCAGAGAGCAGGGTTCATACATGTTTGCAGGATGGGGCTGGGCCCCTGGAAGGGCCTGTGTGCACTGGGCCTGGACTCAGCCTGGATAACCCCAATGGCATCTATGCCTAGCAGCCCCTCTGGTGAGCTCTTCCCCAGTCAGGCAGGCCTGTTAGAAACAAGCAACTGTCTCTAGCAACCTGACTTTGCAACAAACTGACTTGTTGGGGTCTGATCTCCTCAAACAAGGCATTCTAATCCCGCCATGGGTTTACCTTTCGCTACTCCCATCTGTCACCTCTCTGCTGCCCTTCTGAGGATAGCAAAAGACTAAGAATCAGCTTGGCTTCGATATTAGAAAAAGACAGAAGGATCCTAACTCCCCTTTTGTCCTCCATACAACTTTGTCCTGAAGAAGGGCATTTTAAAGCTTCAAGCTATAGGAGTCTTCTGTTTCTCCTGGCAGCCTTCACCTCCAGGGTCGTAGGTGGTGAGATATGGGCGAGTCCCTCACTCTATAGACAGAAGAGCTGTAGCGCAGAGAAGGAAAGAGATGAAGTCAGGTTTCACCAGCAGCTCACAGAGGAGCTGGCCCCAGATGCCATAGGGTGGATTCTCACTGCCATGCTCCAAAAACCATACTCCATGGGTCCTCTCAGCACAACTGTCCAGGTGAGGAAACAAGGTGTGGCTGCTGGTGGAGAAGAAAGAGCTGGCAAGCACTTCTTAGGACTGCCTTAGAAGCTCTAAAGTTCACCCTCTTCCGGCACATTCTGGGATTTCACAAAATGAGGCAAAACAAGATTAATCTCCATTTTGCCATCAAGTTTTTTCAAAAGAATCTAAAGCCTGCACAAGCCAGTTTGTTCTCCACATATTCATTCATTCTTTCATTCATTCATTCATGTATTCATAAATTTGTTCTGGTCTATCCTATGTGCCAGGCACTATTTTATGTGCTGGGGATAAAAATAAACAAGACAGAAAAAGGGTGGAGGTCTCACAGAGCCTATATGCTGGTGAATGACACAGACGTACAAAAGTAGCAGACGATCACAATGGAATGTCACAGTAGCAAACTGAAGGTGGCCATACCATCTAGTCATCGCCTTTGCTTCCATCAAGAGGTGGCTTCTCTGTCCCCACTCCTTGAACTCTGGGGAGGGGGGTCTCTGTGATTATTTTGACTAAGACGTGAGGCAGAAGGTACACAGTGCCAGCCTTTTGGCCCAGGACTCAAGAACTCTTTCAGTTTATACTTTCTGACTGGCAGAATTCTCACTCTTGGATCCCTAAGCTGCCATGTAAGGAGTCTGTCCATGCTTCTGGAGACACCATGTGGAGAGGCCCTGAGACTACACGGAGAGCCTAGCATCTCAGCTGTACCTGCCTGCTGGATATCCGGAAGCCTTCCTGAGCACATGAGCACAGCTGCCGGCTTATCTCACAGGATGGAGCAGAAGGGCCTGAATACTCCCTGTCTCAATCCCTGGCCCACAGATCAGGAGAATGGTACAAGGACTGTTAAGCCACTAAGTTTGTGATGCTTTGTTATGTGACAAAAGGTAACTCTGACAGCCAAGTAGTGGCAAGACCCATTCATTTTCCCATGAGGGACAATGAAACAGAATAAGGGGACACAGAGAGGCAGGAATGCTACTTCCTGAGAAGGTCCTCTCTGAAGACCTGATCTCTGATTAAAGGCCTTAATGAAGGGAGTCAGCCATGGGATGATCTAGAGAAAAGCATGCCAGGCAGGAGATCCGGACTGGGAGGAGGCTGGTTCCCGCAAGGAGCAGCAGAGCAGCCAGAGCCAAGGAAGGCAGACAGGGTGGGGAGTGCCAGAGAGACCCAGTAGGCCCAGACTGCAGGCAGCCTTGGAGGCCCACTATAGCTTGGGGCTTGCTTCTAAGTGGGAAGGGAGGAAGCCATGGAAGGGGACCTTATGATCTGGACTAACAAGGACCCCTAGGACCCCTGTGGTGTCTGCAGGAGGACACCAGTGGCAGAACAAGTGCCACAGCAAGGCTCCTCACTGGGAGGCTATGGCAACAAACACAGGTGGCCTGGATGAGGGGGCGGCAAGGGGCAGGTCTGAGAGCAGCATGAAAGGGTCTGCCAGGACTTTCTAATGGGCCAAGTCTGGTGCTGGAAAGAAAAAGAGGGGATCAGAGATGGTTCCTGGGCTTTCAGCCTGAGCTATTAATTGAGATGAAGCCTTGGGGAAGAGTAGGCTGGGAGGTTTTTGAAGGGCGCTTAAAATCAAGAGTTCATTAATGAACATGTTACATGAAAGATGCCTTATGGACATTCTAAGGCTAGGGAGATAAATGTATGAGTGATTAACATGCAGTCAGTAGTGCGTACTCACTGAGTCCTTGCAAATCCTGGAGAATTCTGAGACCCCTACGTGTGTCCATGATATCAGAGGCTGACACATGTAAAATGTCAACATGTATTCAAAGCCATAGAGTTGGTCAGGAGTCCCTGGAGTGTAGACAGATAAGGTCATCAAGCATCACACTAAATGACTGGTGGCTGGATTTAAGAGAAGTAGTCTCAGAGCAGCAGTGAGGATGAAATAGTGGTAGGATTGGGCTGAGAAGAGAACTGGAAGGGAGTAAAAGGGGGAGAGTGACAGACAAGTCACAAGAGGAGCTGAGCTATAAAGGGAAGAGGAGGGAGCCAGAAGGCAGAAGCTGGGGAGGGGGACTGAGACAAGGGAGTTATTTCTAGAAGACAGAATATGCAGCACATGTATGTGCTGAATGACCAGCAGAGAGGAGGAATGGAGACAGGGACAGAGAGGGATAAGCACAGGAACAAAAATGCATACAACGGAAGGAACCTGTGAATGAGGCAGGGAGCGACCTAGCATGTGTAGTTTTCCCACAGCCATGACATAGCAGAGCCCTGGACACTCACAGATGAGTGATAACAAGTCCAGCCCCATTGCTTAAGGTTGGTTAACTCTGGACAAGTCACTGCATCCTCATCTTAACATGGAGATTTTTCTTGGGGCTGCTGGGAGCATTGTACTGGCTAACGGCTGCCAAGTGGCCAGAGGATTGGTGACTCTAGCAGCAGATAATACCAGGGTCCATGATCCCAGATTTCAGGCTTGGGGCCTGTGATCTTCCTTGTGCTGTAATCCTCTCTCAGGTCTGAGCTTTGTGCTTCCAGCACCAGTGTTGGGGGTGGGGGACAGGTGGAAATTAGCAGATCAGGAATGCTAAGCCCCATCTCCCACCTCCTGGGGGTCTGGGGCCCTCCTCGTGGTGGTCCCTGCCATTATCCACCTCACACTTCAGTGACACTGAGCTTCTGGCAGCCTCATAATGCACAAACACACACACTGCTGCCACTCAGCTTGGTATCTTTGGAAATACTATCATCCTTGTCACTCTGCCTGGAATGGTATCCTCTATCTGATATCTTTTAAATATCAGTTCTGGCATTCCTCGCTCCAGAGAGCCTTCTCTGGGTCTTGCTTATCCCATTTGGATGCTCCTCATCTGGGCCCAGCATCCTGTACCCAGCTCTCTGTTGGCCCACCATGTGTTCCTTGAAGACTGGAGCAGAGTTCCAAGCATCTTTGTAACTCCAGGGCCTGGCTCAGTGAGTGTTGGTTGAACCAAACTTTTCCCTGGCAGCAGATGAGTTGGGGAACTAGGAAACACTGTCCAATAGAACTTCTGCCATGGCTAGAATGTTCTGTGCCTGAACTGTCCAATATAGTGACCACTCAACATACGTGTTTGGTTATTGGTGCAACTGAGAAACTGAATTTTTAAACTCAATTTAGTTTAAATTGAGTTTAAAAAGTCATAGATGGCTAACGACTATTATATTGGATACATGGGTAGGGGGTAGAAAGAAAAAGTTGAAAAGAATTGGTGTTCGTAAACATTTAGAATGTGTCAGGCTTTTGACATAGGTTGGCATATTAATCTTTCCAATGACCTCGTAAGATGGGAAATATTATTCTTATTTTACCAACAAGGAAATGGAGTCTCAGAGAGAGGCAGTGGCTTTCCATGGTCTCTCAGCTTGAAGACTGCACAGCAGGTCTCTGATCCCAGAATCTCTGCTCCTCCCATCAACACTCAGTGCTCGAGGCTTGGTTTTGGAGGTGCTCTGGTGGAGGACGCTCTCCCCTCCCACAGGCCCTGTTGTCCCATGTTGGGAAGTGCATTTTTCAGGCACCTCTGCAGCAGCTGCTCACAGGGCTCTGGGCTTCCAGCCTGGGTGTGGTGGGGTAGGAGGCCCTTGATTCCATCAGGAGGGCGGGTGGCTGGGCCTGCTCATGCTCATCACTTTGGGTCCCCTCGCGTGCTTAGCTCTGGGGAGTTCTCTCGGCGCTGCTGTAATTTATTGTTTCTGCTCTAATGATTGCTCCATGTCTGATTATAAATGCCTCTGGCTGGGGGCCCAGACTCAAAATTCCCATGATCTGCTTCCAAAGTCTATGGAGGCACAAATGGGACTCATGTCTCTGTTTTGTCATCAACCACATTTCCAAGGGAGGAGAATCTAGGACCAGACGCAGGGCCCAGAGGGAGGATGTAAGAGAATTCCTGTGAGAGTCCCCAAAAGGCATCTCTCGAGTCTTGAATCACCTTTGGGGGGCAACTTGGATGAGCCTTCTCCATATCTCAAAATCCAATGCAGAGCCCAGCTTGGATGCAGCACAGTGAAAGGGGGGCCTCCAAAGCACAGCTCAACCCTGCCCATATTCCTCCCTTAATCCACCTGACAAATCTCTGCCCACTCTTCAGAGCACTGTGATGTAGCTCCTGCAAGCCCCCTGCTCTGATCCCCAGCCCGTGCAGGCAGGTAGGGAGTCTCTGCTCCCTGTAAATCTCTCCTAGCACTGCATACAACAACTACTTCTGCTACTTATTTAGGGTCTCCTCTTTGCCAGATACCATATACCTTAAGTCATCCTATGTTCACCCCACTGAAGCACTACCATTACTCACATTTTACAAATGAGGGAACAAAAGCTCAGAGAGGTTACGTGATTTATCTAACATCAAACAGCAGTCAGAGAATGGAGTTGAACTTGAATTCAGAAGACTCCAATTCAAAACTTAAGCCTCACATCCTGTGTTCGCACCTGTTGTTGCTGCACTGCAACGGGCCATTTCATCTCTCGCTTCACTGGAAAAGAGCTTTCAGGGGTAGGAAACAGATCTGACCCCCAACAAGGTGGGGGCTCAGGAAATGACTGCTGAGTGAACTGCATGTGAAGAAAGTCCTGCTGCACTAAGTAGGTAATACAATTAGGACAATCACTTATTACCAGGAAGATTAAAAAAAAAAAAGCATGAGCAAAGGCTTGAATGGGCAGGGTATATGTCTGCAGAAACAGAAGTCATGTCTCAACAGGGACTGAAAGACCTGAATTTTCTGGGGTTAGTCCTAATTTTAAATATCCTATCTCACTAGCCTCTTATGTCACTGGAATGGCCTAGAAATCCTAATATTTAGATATTTAAACTGAATGTCCCAAAGGAAGCTGCTCAAGGGCCTCACTATGTCTTATGATTTGGGATTCAGGAAATAAAGCCACAGGGGAGAAAAAGGGCAGTGACTTTAGAGGCAGGCAGACACACGCTCAAATTCCAATTCTTCTCATCAGCTGTGCAGTCTTGGACAAATTATTTTCCTTCTCTGAGCCTCGACTGTAAAAATGAGGCCCTGCTGCCATTCAGGGCTGCAAAGAGTAATGAACAGGAGAACAAATGGAAATACACTCAAGATGACACCTGGCACACAGGAGGGGCTCAGGAGCCAGGAGTTCTCTCCTTCTTCCTCAGATGAGGTCAAGGAAGAGAGCCATTCGTAGCAATGGAGTCGATGCAGATTTGCAATGGTCTGGTAGACCAATGATCAAAAAGAAAAGATAAGCTTATCTGGGGTGACATTATGGATTGGATACTTCATCATATATGAACTCGCAAAAACAATGGGTCAAATAATAGGCTACCCCAAGAGCAGCCCTACACTAGGCAGAGAGACAAAGAGATGGGTAAAATCCTGCTCCTCTCCCCATTAGGGACTCCTGACTTGAATACACAAGCAACAGGAAAGAAGAAAAGATCCAGCAAGTGTCCAGGCTAAGGACACAAAGACAATAAGGAGCTCCACTAGGCTGGGAGGAATCGGGGAGGCCTGTGGAGGAGCCAGTAATAGGGAATAGATAAGCTTGTAAGAAAGGGAATCTACAGTTACAGAAGGATGCCATATGGACAAGGAGAACACACAGAAAAAGGTAAGAAATTTTTAAAAATTAAAGTGTCATTTTATTTTAGACTTGAAAGGGAGATTCAAAAGCCTACTCAGGCCGGGGATTTAACTCAGTGGTTTCGTCTCTTGCTGTGCAAGCACAAGGACCTGAGTTCGATCCCAGGTACCTAAAACAACAACAACAACAACAAAAAATCCTACTGCACTTTCCTTGTCAAAAGATTTCCTACTTCTCCTGGTTCTGAGTTGTATGATCTGTGACAAGCTAATCACGCAATGCTTCAGTTTTCTCATCTGTAGAACAAGGGTGATAATAGCACCTAGCCGCCCGGAAAGGTATAGGGAATAAGCATTTGGAAACCATTTCCAACATATCACTCAACAAATAGAGATTATCATCACCATCACGACCACCACCACCACTTGCACCATTGCTACCACCATTGTTGCTATCACTACTATTATCATTACTGGTGAGAATTCTGAGGTCCTGAAGAGGAAAGAAATTTGTCCAGGGTGATCGAAAGAGTTACAGGCAGGTCCCAACACTTTCACTTTTCTAACTGCATGTGATGCTTTAAACCCAAGTTTCCTGGGCCGCGGATTTAGCTTAGTGGTTTCACTGCCTGCTGCACAAGTGCGAGGACCTGAGTTTGATCCCTGGTACCAAAAAAACCAAAAACCAAAAAAAGCCCAAGTTTCCTGTCATGAGTAAGACCCCAGAACTTTCTGATAAGGAAACAGGGGTCATGGGAACTGGGTTACCCAGTGTTAACACAAAGGTATATTCTCTCAAGATCATTTTTTTCTGCCCTTCTGGTCCAACTGCCCGATAGCTAGGCTTATACCATCTGCCGTTGATGACAAAGCAACACTCCGATCCCAGATACCTGGGGAGAGGAATCCAATGCCCGGACACAGTGAAATATTGGTGGGGGGACATCTATCATGACTTCCTTGTTCTAAGAGGAAAAAGGAAAACCCCATCACTCCATCCCAATCCCATAGTTGTCACCAACAATATTACCCTTCTTCAGTTCTACTACCATTATATATTCTGCCAGCTACAAATGATGCCTAATTTATATGTTGTAGCCACCAAGCCTTTGGTACAGGTCCATAGAGCAAGGCTTGAGGAAATTATGTGAGGCCAAAGGGAACTGAGGCCCAGAAGACACTAGAAAACAAATAGAAATGCATGTTCAGTCTCTTTGCAGGGTCAGTGTCTCTTTGGGGCATTGTGTAAATAAATCTGGTTCAAGACTGCAGCTACAGAGAGGACAGAGCAGGTGCGGAGAGAGAAGAGGGGCCTAGGAAGACCAAATTCAGGACTGAAGAGTCAAAAAAATATCTCTGGTTGTTTTAATCATTGCTCTTTCTCTGGAAGACAGTCTTCTACAAACCTTTGCACTAGACATTTTCATCTGAAAACTATGGTCCCTTCTTATCCTAACCCTTGGACTAAACACAGTGGTGGGTGGAAGTATAGGGGGAGTGGCAAAAGGAACATGCTTCAGTCTGCTTTCTTTTGGGAACCACTGGGCACTAGGAAAAGACATTTTTCTCTCCTGCTTCCAGAAGTAGTGTGCATTCCATAACTTTAGCTTAAAAACACAGCTGGGAACCTCAGAGGAAGTCTGCTCTCTGGAACTGAGGTCAGGGAGGGCAGCAGAGGGGTTCTCTCACTTTGCTTCCCCTGGAATCCTGGGTGCCGATCTATGAAATGATGGAGTTGGACTGGATTCAGTGCATCTCGAGTATGAAGCACGCAGCATGTGAGATCCGTGGAGTGAAAGTCATGCACATACCTAGGGTGAAGGTCCTGGCTGAGCAACAGGGATTTGTTCTTTCTGGAAACAGAGATCCAAGGTGGCTTCTTAGGAGAAGTGGGAGAAGAGATTAATTTAAATGGTTAAATGGGTTCAGAATCCACAGATAGAAAACTAACAGTATGTGACTGTGTGTGTGTGTGTGTGTGTGTGTGTGTGTGTGTGTGAAAGAGACAGACAGATACAGGATGTTAGGAGGAAGAAGATATGGGGGTCAGGACAGAGCTTTTCAGCCTTAGATGCCTGGAATAACAGGGTTGAGGAAAAGAAAGAGGAGCTCTGAGACCACAGGAGAGACGCCTTGAATTCTAATGTCCCCCAGGATTCTCCAATTACCATCAATTAATCAGTTCCACTTTGGGCAGGGATTGGTGTCACAGGATGGAAATAGAAGAGCAGGCAGCACGTTTTAAAAGGTTTTGGAGTCATGGTCCAACTAAAGCCAATATGACCATGAAGAGGACACACTCAGTCAGTAGCAAGTGCATGCAGATAAGGGCACAAAGGTGGATGCTGTGATTTAGCATAGAGGGATTCTATTTATTTCATTATCATGGAACAGTAAGGGAAGATTTTAATTGACAGTAACAGTAATCACAAAATAAGCTAGGAATAAATAACAATGATGACCACTTACAGTCACACAGAATTGCTATTTGCAAGGTTCTATGCCCTAAGTTCTGTCTGGGTTCTCTTTTTTAACCCTCTCCAACAGCCTTATGAAACAGGGGCTCCTGTTACACCCTCTACAGTGGCCTTGAGAGGTTAAATTCTTCACCCAAACTCACCCAGGTAGTGAGGCTGGATTAGGAATCTAACTGTGATACTAACCAAGAGATTATTTCAGTATCATAGCTAGAAATAATGAAGGAGGACACGCATAAGTCTGTATCCTCCTTTCCATGTCATTTACTCAGACATCTACTCAGGGACCCTATACACTAGACCTTCAGTCCTGCCTTCTGGACTAGTCCACATCCTCCTCACTGGCCTTTCTGCCTGTAGTCTTTCCTCTCTAGTCCAGCTGCCACACTTCTCCCAGAATGGTCCTTCTGAGAGTCAAAGTTAGAAACCTTTGAGGGCTTCTCATCCCCAGGAAAAATTGTCATTGAGAGCCTGTCCCAATCTGACCCAACCCGATGTTCCAGCCTCTTGTCCCACACCATCTCCCCGGCACCAGTTTCTGTGCAGTGTCTCACAGAGGACTCTGCTCGCTCTGCTGGCTCCTTCATGGTTTACAATGCCCTTAACAACTCTGCTCTGCCCTATGACTCTGAGTCCTCAAGATACAACACTGTCAGCTCTTCCCTGGCTCCCAGGTCCAATAGATAATGCCTGCCAGAAACTGGCTCCTGGTAGGACTCTAGTGCATCAGGATCACATGCTGCTTGTCTCATGGGGATCTCTGTGTTTATCTAATTCCACCATTACATTGTGAGTATTTCAGAAACAAGAAACTGCCCAATGGTCCTGCCCTGTTCCTATCCTCTGGAATGGAATGGAATGATGGGATTTGGAGGATGGAGGTACATTATGGATAGGTACTACTATGACTTCATTTTATACTTGAGAAGACAGGCATGGAGAGATACAGGAGCCTACCCAGGTTTTTAAACCTTGGAATGGAACATGCTGAGACTGGCACATGACTATTCATGGTGCCAGTGCCGTCTCCAAGAGAATTTATACATGGCAGACAGTTGCTGCATGTTCCCATTAGTGAACTGAACAGCAGGCCTCCTGAGCCCTGCTTCAGGGCTCTGTCCTCATCTTCCAGGCTGGCTTTGTGGGTAGGTCCTTTCTGCCCAGCTGTGACCAAAGTCACATCTCCAAAGGCCCAACACAGATGGCAATACCAGAGCCTAGCTCTTCTGTACATGATCCAGGGGCAGAGACAGATGCAGAACTGAAAACAGATAGGCTTCAGTCAGAGAGAAACTGAAGCAAGCAATGTGGGAGGGAACTGGGGGCATGGCAATCCAGGAATCTGCAGGGGAAAAAATGCCCATAATGGCATATTTTCCAGCAGTGAAAAACATTAAGACCCACTTTAAAAATGTAGTTCTCACCACAGCTATTCCTGGACTCCAGCCCAGAAGAGCAGCCAGGGCATATGAATGACACTCTCTGCCCACAAGTACCCACTCTCGGCTGGCTGTCTCCATCCCAAAGATCATGTGCCTCATGCAGTCTTCCAAGAGCCACTCTCCTTGGTGCTCACTGTGGCCCTTACAGGCAGAGGACATGAGCAAGGCGGGACCTCTGAGATGTTCACCTTGCCTCCCTTCGTCCTGACTCAGAGAGACTGAGGAATGGAGAGGGGACTGTTCAAGGTGGCAAAGCCAGGACGAATGTCTAAGGTCTCTAAACAGAGGCACACTTGGAGACACGTGCACACACATAAAAACAGGTGTACACATTTGTATACAAATGTAGGCTGGTGCAAGAAAAACTGAACTACATCCCGAGCCAGGTAAGGTGACTGGCCATTGAGTGGCTGTGCAAGCCTGGCCAAGTCACCTCACAGCTCCAGGCCTCCCACTTATAAACCAGGCTGACAATCCTTGCTTACCTCCCTGTGCTGTCCTGAGGCTGAAAGGAGAGAAGGCACAAGAAGGTGCCCTGAACTGTGCTGATCTGCCTCCATCTCCCCAGAGGTTGATGGCTTGGCAGCTCTAAAGGCCTGCTGCTTGGATTTGAGTCCTTTTCTGCCACACACCATTTGTGTGACTGAGAGCAAGTAATTTCACCTCTCCATGACTTAGTTTCTTCATCTGTAAAATAGGAATAATCCTAGAATTTACCCACCAGGGTTTAGGGTGAGGATTAAATGAATTAGTAGTTATGAAGTTTTTAGAACAATGCCTGATAAATATTAATTGATAGAATTCCATTTTCAAATTAACATTGAATAGTTTTGTTTTGCATGGTACAAGACCAGTGCTTAGTAAGTGTTTGTCCCATGAATGAACAAATGCCATCAAGGGAGGAGAATGACAACTTGATTTACTCCTAACTGGGAGAACTGGTCTGAAGAGACTTCTGTCCCTTTTCTCACAGTCCCTGATTCACCTGCGATGCCAAGAGCCCCTCGTATTCCATTCAGTTTGTCACATTTCCACTAGGGATGAGCAAAAGCTTCTTGAGCTCTTTGGAGAATACTTAGGGCAGCTCCTTAACTCATTGGGGATGGGAGGCATGGGGTGGGGTAAAGGGTCTGACCAAGGGAGGCAATGTCACCACAGTTGTGCTGTTTATACATTGCCAGGATCCTGCTCTAGCAACCAGCAGGCGCTGCTCCAGTGAACTATTATTTTTCAGGCCAAGTTGGGTTCAGGCACTGTGTTGTTCCTCTGTAGGAGTTCAGTGGGCTGGGGCTGCAGCCATTAGGACACTCTCCAGGATGACATCCCTTGCCACCCACTCAGTGCTCATCTCAGGTTTGGTTCAAAATAATGATGATGATGACAACAGCAACAATAACTGCTACACTTACTACTTATTTCCTAGGTGCCTGGTAAACACTTCCATAAGTGCTCTGCCTGTTAAGTTATTCAGTGGTTATGATGGTAAATGTGGAGGCACACACACACCACTACATTCATCCTACCAATGCAGAGGACGTGGGTGCACTTCCCCAAGACCCCAGCCAGGGCTTGGGCTACATGTAGCCAAGACTGGCTACTTGATGACACATGCTTCATACTAAGCATTGTACTGACATGAGCCTTATCATTTATAGTGTTTTAGAGTTATTATTGGATTTCAACTTTCTTTTTGAAAGACTGATGCCAAAGGCACCTGACCCAAAAGAACACAGGCTTTGGAGCCCAGGAGCAGTGGGCTCAACTGTAATTCGATTTTCTTTGAACTTGCTTTTTCTCTCTCAGCCTGTTTCCTAATTTAAAAAATGGGACTAGCAGAATGTGGTTCTGAGGACTTAGTGACCTGCACACACAATCTCCCATGAATGAGCAGAACTAATATAATTTTCCCTCACTTTTGGCAAGAAATTTCACCTGTGAGTGGAATATACTTATGCTCCCCTACAGGTGAATTGTAAGAGGTAAGTAATATCAAGTTATAAAGTGCATATTAAGCTTCTACTTTCTGGTATTACAATTCAATATAATGAATTCTGAAGCTTCAAGGAGAAGGATCCATCCATACTGAAGGGTCTTGCTTCTGTAAAGTTCATGGAAATCAGAGCCAAATTTTTACTGCAGAAGGGGAGCTGAGGCCGAGAGAAGGACAGGATCACATAGTAAGTTATTGGCAGAGACTCTCAGGCTAGAACTAAGGCTTCCTGACTCCAACTTGGTGTGTTGCCACCTATGAGACATGCACATTTGCATCCTCTGTCTCAAGAAGAAATCATGCAATGCAGATTTCACTATCTCTCTTCCAACAATACATGAGATGTTATGCTTGTTGCTTTACACACATCATCTCTTCAAATCAATCCTGACAACAGGCAAGTGACATCCAGTCAGACCCTCAATTAATAATGTCTGCAACCTAATGCACGCTGTGCACTGTCATGAGCAATCACCAAGGCCAGGTGCATCAAAGCAGGCTTCGAGAACTGAGATGTGTAGAGAAAGCCACCTAAGGAATGGAATGGCAGGACATAGGGATATGTAAGCCCAAGAAAGGAGGGTCCACAGGGGATGGAATTTCAAGGTGAGTGTGGGGGTTAGGGTCAGCACATAAGTTCGATTCAGCTTAGTCCCATGGAAAGAGAGCAAATTTGGCATTGAGCTGCAGATGGTGGCACTTTCTATTGTAGGTCACTGAGAAATATTTGTTGAATGCATGAGTAAGTGAAAGAATAAAGAGCCAATGGAAGAAGAAGACCAATGGTGGGGGGGGGGAGAGTGAATAGCCAATGGGAAACCTTTTAGGAAGCAGAAGACAGAGTTAGAGCTGACTTGCTGGGGGTAATACCTGTGTGTAGTAAAGGGGAGAAGCAGCAGCAACGGACAGGGAAGGCCTCTAGACTATGATGCAGGCCCATTACAGTGAGGAGAGAGGACAGTGGAAGGGAGGAGGACAGAGTCAGAAGCACACATGCTGAAGCCCCACTGAGAAAGTCCAAGCTGGCCCAGTACAAAGACCACCCAAAGAGTTCTGGGCAGAAAGGGCCAGGCCCCACAAATGCTGCCCTCAGCTGTTGGCTGGGAGGTGCCAATTTTCTTGACTCCCTGGCAGTAGGCTCTCCCAGAAGGGAGCTGTGAGAAATGCAGGGCTCTGGCTGGCACAGATGTGACCAGCAGGCAAGCTCAGGAACACCAGCGAGGAAGAATCCAGCTCTGTCCTGTGGGGACCTCCCAGGAGGTAACCTCTCAAGGGAGCCCTGGCAGATGAGAACTCATAGATAGAAACGCAGCAGATAGAAAAGAGGGCTGGAATTCTTCGATTAAGGAACCCTCCTCACCAAGGCCCCACGGTAGGATGTCTGTCTCACACAACAATTCAAAGTCAGTCCATGCTCCTGGGCCCTAGAAGGGCTGGGGAAGTTGGAGCTAGGTGGAGGTGGGGCTAAGTCATGAAGGGCCATGTATACTATGGGATGGGGTCAAACTTCACAACACAGGCAGGTGGGAATTTTGGAAGGAGAGTCTGTACGTACATTTCTGTTTTGGATCCCTGGGGCAGGACAGGAGATGGATGGAGGGCCAGGAAGCTATGTAGAGGAAGGGGAAGGCTGTGGTCATGTTCTAGGATGAAGATGTGTCTCCAGAGTACATCTTGAGTTGGACAAAGATCCTTGGGAAGGATTTTACCAGCCCTAACAAACATGTGCATGCTCTTTGCTTTAAAATTTTACTAACCTGGGCCGGGGATTTAGCTCAGTGGTGCTGCACCTGCCTTGCAAGTACAGTGTCCTGAGTTCAATCCCCGGTACCAAAAGAAAAACAAACCAATTTACTAACCTACTGTCAGAGCTTGCACTTTTTTCATCTTCAAGACATAATTTACATACAGTAAATGCGTCCTTTTCAGTGAATAGTTCTGTTAGTTATGACAAATACATACAGTCAAGTAACCACCCAAATTAAGATATAAAAGAATTCCAACACCCCAAAGAATTCCCCTGTGTCCCTTTGTATAAACCCTACCCTCCATCCCACCCTCTGATAACCACTAATGTTTTCTGTCTTTCTATATGATTTTGCCTTTCCCAGAATGTCACATAAATGAATCATACAGTGTGCTGCCTTTACATCTGACTTCCTGCACTTAGCACTATGTATTTGAGATTCAACCACAATGCCCTCGTGTCAGGCATTCTTTCTTCTTTATTGCTGAGCAGCATCCCATTACACAGAGGTGCCACAGTTTATGTTTTCATTTGTGTGCAGCTTACTATATCAGTGTAGGTTTTGATTTCGATACCTAGGAGTTAAGACTTCTGGATGTGGTAGGTCTATGTTCAACTTCATTACAAACTATAAAAGTGTTTTGCAGTGGTTGTACCATTTTGTATTATGAGGTCCAATGTAAAAGATTTGTAGTTTCTCTGTAATCTCACCAAACACTTGGTATGATCAGTTTTAACTGTAGCAATTCAAATAAGTAGGTAGTAGTAGTCCACTTTAATTTCAATTTGCATTTTCCCAATAAAGATGTCAAGGATCTTTTATATGCTTATGTACCATCTTTTGAGAAGTAGTCAAAACGTTTGCCCACTTTTTAATCATATTTTTTCTTATTATTTAGCTTAAGTGTCCTTTATATATTGTGGATACAAGTTCTTTAGCAGATATGCAATTTGCCTTGCTCTTGACCTTAGGGGAAAGTGCTCAATTTTCACCACTATCTATGATGTCTATTATGGGGGTTTTTTGTAAATGTTCTTTATTAGGTAACTTTCAAGTTCCTTGTGAGTTATTATTTTTCACTTATTTTTATTGATATATTTGTGAGAAAATAATTACATTCATTTCGAGGAACTGGCATATATATATATACATAATATCTTGATGAACTTATATATATACATATACACACACACATATATCATATCTGGGGGAATTGTTACATAATATATATAATTTTGGGTCCCTTTTCCCCTTTAGTTTCTTCTTTTCTCACTTCTCCAGTCCCCTTTCTTTTCTCCAAAAAGTCTGCCCACTGTTTCCTCTCTCCGTTATTTTACTCTTTAATTTTTTTTGTATTTTGGGTTTCTCCTATAAGAAAAAGATAGTTTTTATAAAGAATGGTTTCAAACTTTTTCCAAACACTTATTCTGCATCTACCGAGATGATCATAAGGGTTTATTTCACTAAGTCTATTTATATAATGAATTATATTGATTCAATTTTGAACATTAAACCAGCCTTGTATTCCCAGAATAATACTTATTTGGTCATGATGTATTATTTTTTATATTATGCTGAATTTAATAGGCTAATATTTTGTTGAGAGTTTCGGAATCCATGTTCATGACACAAGAGGTCCTGGCAGATAGTTTTCTTGTGATGTCTTTGTATGGTTTAGGTACCACGGTAGTGCCAGCTTTATAAAGTAGGGAAATTTCCCCTCTTCTATAATTTCAAAGATTCAGACTTTCCTTTCACTACTTTTTGTAGTCTTTTTCTTTTCGTTTCTTCTTTTAATTAATTTTATTGGTACATTTTAGGTATACAATATAATGACATTCATCATTGGAAATTTGCACCTTTACATAATCTCTCTTGGTTCTTAT
>NW_004624859.1:4812298-4889848 GCF_000247695.1 Heterocephalus glaber | reverse complement strand
ATCTGTGTCCTCTCTAGATTTATTAATCATGTCTTGCACTATGGGCATAATCTCTGCTGTTATCTGAGAAATTATTTCTGATTTCATTTTTTCCATATCGTCTTTTGTTGCCAGTTCAGGGAGTCCAGGTGTTTGAGAATCAGATTGTTTCATCTCATTTCCCTTTTGGGGTTGCTTTAGGTGATCTGGGAGTCTGGTTTTGAGACTTATTTACATGTCTTCTCATTTCACTGGGGTGGCTGGGAGGGATGTGTGCTGTAGGCACTTGTGTGGCTCACCTTGGCACTGGGGGCAGTGGTATGGTGGCCCAGAAGGTTTACCTCTTCTGTGCTCGGGGCAGCTCTGCTCCTTGGCACTCAGGGCAGTGGTACGACAGCCCAGAAAGTTCACCTCCTATGCAAGTTGTACAAGTTTCAGTCCATAGTCTGCTGGCTCCAAGACAGGGATGGCAAACAGGCATTGCAGAAGAGAAACAACATGGAACGCACAAGGTAGCAAAGGTAACAAGAGTGTTTGTAGTCTTTTTCATCTGGGTTATCAGTCTTGCTAATTCAGTTCACTTCAGAAACTAAACTGTACTATACACAACAGCCTGAGGAAATGTAAAAACATAAGCCAAGACAGGATTTTTTCCACAATGAAGTAAAGAGAAACAATCACAATAGGTACCCCTGAGTGGGCACCTGATCTTTTCCATGTATGTATAATATTCCCACCGAACCCTAATGCAACCCTGCCATGTCTTTTTTAAGCGATTCAAGGAGAAAACTGAGGCTTGAAGAAGTAACAAACCTGTCTAAATCATCTAACTCTCACAGGGAGTTTCCGCTCGGGTTGCTCCTATGTCACCATCTTTACTAATATTGAAGAGTACCTACTATGTGCCAGCTCTATTAAATGCTTTACCTCTTGTCACTGTTCATCATTGCAACAGTAGGAGACATGTGCTGCTATCTCCACTTTAAAAGTGAGAAAATGAAGATTCAGAAAAGTCAAAGGCCTTATTCAAGGTGTAGTCAATGCTAAGAGACATCAAACACCTAGTAGTGACAGAGGTAGGTGACATATTAGCATGGCATATTCAACTCATACTTATATAACTTCTACTCCAGTTACTCTGCACAGTGCTGTCAGTGAGGCATAGGCAGAGAGGTCAATAGTTACCATGTGAGCACTCCTGGAAAATGCACTGGGAAGGGGTAAGTGGTGAGACCAGAGGAGAGGGCTGCAGGTGTCAGGGAAGGGACTGAGTGAATAGCCTTGGTAAACAGCAAAGGGCAGGCATAGCCCATAGAGCAAACGAAAGCCAAAACAAGCAGAACACATAGAAGGATTTTCCAGCGTCACGATGCTGATGCTGAGCAAGGCTGACAGGCATTGGAACAGAAACAGTTTACATCTGCAGAGCACCTTCCTCTCTAACACGCTGTCTTCTCCATCCATCCTCAGAACCACCCTGTCAGGGTATTTGTAGACACATTTTATAGGTGAGGAAACCAAGTTCAAGGTATGGGGGAGTTTGCTGGTGACTACATATAACAGACCAGAAGCCCCAGGCACAGGTATGACTGTGGCACTCCTGTCATGGGTCTGAAGTCAGGTCAGCACCCCAAAAGGCTCTGTGGTTTTGTGACATGTGGTCCTAAAATCGTGTCAGCAAAAATCATGGAATTTGGGTGTCATGGGGTTTGGCATGTTGAGGTTGAAAGTTCTGAAACCCTGATGACACAGGTTATAAAATCTTGGAGTCAGAGACCATGACCGTGGTGAAGGGCTCTGAGGCAGTGGAGACAAAGATGGCACATGGTCATTCTAGGGCCATTTCCTGGGTGATGGTTCACCACAGATATCCGTTAGGGGGAGCAGACAGACCAGCTAAAGGCCAGTAAACAAAATGAGTTAGTACAAGAGATCTAGTCAAACATTAAACTTTCCAGTCAGGCCAGAACTGTCACACCAGCCAAGCCATGTACCTGGTAAATACACCTCATTTGGGCCATTAACTTTTTATCTCTGGATCCCCTGGCCAGAAGATCAGAAGGCAGGAGCCGAAGGTAGAGTACAACCTTCACATTTAGGCCCCCAAAGTCTAGACCTCCATGCCACTTTCCACCCCTTGGATTTTAAAAACATCATATTTTCATTGTCCAGAGAGTAATGGAGAGAAAATCCAGGTCCAAGACCTCACCCCAAATTCCTTAACTCTCTGTAAGCTTCCAAGATCTTCCCAGGTGACAAAACAAGATGGCCTTTCTCTCTCCTTAACCTCTGTATTCCTCCATCAAAGTGCCAAGATGTTTCCTTCCGTCTCACTTATTCCTTCTCCCCATTTCTCTGCTTCTTAGTTACCAAATCTCAGTTCATCCTCACTCCCTCCAGCCACACCTCATCTCTCACAGTCTCATTCCTTCATAGGGCACAGAGGACTTCAGCTCTCATGACTTTGCAAAGCATTTCATGTGTATTTTTTCACTGCATCCTCATGACAAATCTATAAGGCTAGAACACCATCATTAACTATTTGTTATAAATGAAGAAAGTGAGGTCCACTGAAATTATATGACTAACATGAGGATACATGGGCTATAAATGTCAGAGCTGAGTGTGAAAAGTAATTTCATTACTACTACTAGAAAAATTGATAATACATAATAATAAGTGTAATTGTAAATGCTGTTGGTTTTATACTCACTATAGGCCACTGTTCCAAACACCTTTTGAATAGTAACTTGTTTACCTTTGTTACAGCAAACCTTGAGGAACAGCTATCATTACTCTTTGCATTTTACCAATGAGGAAACAGAGAGCTCAGGAAACTATCTGAAGGCCCCACAGCAGCCTCTGACTCTGAAGCCTGGTCATTTCCTTCCCTACCCAACTCTGCTGGCCTCTCCCTACCAATCTGTCTTGTGAGTACATTTTGTAGGCCACTGCTTTTCAGACTTGTCCCCAAGGTTCCCAAAATTTCTAGAGGAAACAATAAATTTCTAGAGGAAACAATAAAATATTCTAAGGGAAAAGTCCCTGAAAATCAAGATGTAACAGTCCAGATTTTATGCATTCATTTGAAAAAAACAGAAAACCAGATATTTACCAAGCTCCTAGAATATGCCAGGGATGGAGTCCATGTTCTAGAGGGGGAGAAATATAACAAGTAGCATGACAAGTAGCAGGCACTATGAGTTCAGGAAGTGACAAATGAAATAAAGGAGAGTGAAGTAAGGAGTTAAGGCATTGGTGGACTATTTATACCAAATGGGCCCCTTAACTATCAAGCAGAAGAAAGCTGCAGGCAGATGAGCTCATATACAAAGCCCCTTCGAGACAGAAATGAGCAGAAATGAGCACAGATGGTATGAGGCTTGAGTGAGGAAGCAAAAGCAAAAGTAAAAGAGGCAGCAGATCATGGTGGGGCCAGGGCATGGCTCTGGGTTCTAGTCTGTGCATCATGAGTACTGCCAGATTTGGGGAAGCACAAGAGAAGGCTGCAGATGAGCAGACAAGGAACAGTGAGGTCACCCATAGCTTCTGCTTATCGACTCATCTTTGCCTGTACCCAGAGGAGTGGAAAAATTCCCACAATGTGAACGTAGTGAGTCACTCACTCCTTCGAGTCTCCATTTCTCCAACTGCAAAATGGCAATGGAAATTCAGCTGGCAATGGTGGGAGGGGCATTTGCTCTCCCGAGACCAGACCCTTGGCTCTTGCTCCAGGAGGGAGGAGGGCCTCATGTCTGTGGGCATAGTGCTTGGTACCTTTGTGGACTAAGGGCTCCAAACACAGAGGTCGAGGAGTCCCCTAGGTGGGATGGCCTCAGAAGTCCTGTGGGGCCACTAGGTGGGGCTGGATTGATGGCCAGGCCTCAGGCCTCTCTTCTCCCTCCCTCCCCAGCAGCCATGCTAAGTGGGCAGCAGCAGGCCCACTGGACCAAGGGCAGACAGGCAGGCGGGCAGGCAGGCGGGGGCAAGGCATCGGGCACAGGGAGAAAGAAGGGTATTGTCTGCCAAAACTCAACCAAGGGGCCAAGGTCACAATGCAGGGGATTCTTTCAGGAGAAACAGACATGCCTTTCTTTTCGCCAACTGCTGCTAAACAGTCCATTGGATTTGATTCTCTCCCATTTCACCCCAAACAAATGATAAATAAATAAACCTTGGTGAGCTCTGAGTACCAGAGCCAGGACCGTGGGCCCAGACTGGACGCCATCCTCCTGGATGAGTTGGGTCCCAGTGCCAGGTGGGGCTGCCTGCATTCCTGCTGCTGGGCATGGGGGTGAGTCTGAAGAATGAGCAGCCTCTGGCTGGTGGCCTCAGGAAGCCTTTCCAGACATGGGGTGTGGCGGGCTGGGCTCTGCCATCCTTAAATCCAAGGACCAAGTGGTGAAGTGGGCAGAGTCTCAGTAGAGGAGACAGGGCCTGGCTGAGCAGTGCCTGCTAGGGCTGGTGTCCCTTGACTCTTCACCTTGTCCTGAGACTGGCACCATCTACCTGGCCCTCCTGAATGCTCAGTGAGGTGACAGGGTAATGGCACATCCTTTCCCCATGTTATAAATGTCCCAGGACTTATGTGCCTTGCTCAAGACTACAAATGAATTGTGCACAGACTACCAGAGGTATTCTCTACTGTTCTTGTTTCCTAAATGATCCAACTGAGGCATAGAATAATAAAAGATACTTCCCAATTCCCAGGACCCAAGTATTCTGATGCCTGAATCTCCCAGCATCCTCAGTGCTTAAACTAGAGAGCCTCTCCTGACTCAAAGATTCCTCCTGGATTTTAATGCCACTGGGGTGGGAGAGGGGGGAGCTGTGAGTGACAACCTCACTGGAAGGTGCCAGGCATTGGACCATGTGCCTCTGCAAGGCACCCTACAGTCAGTAGCCCCCGATGTGGTGCTGCTATCCCACTGCTGGTTCTGTGCTCCTACTGGACTCCTATTCTGCTTTCCTTCCTACTTGTCTATTGCTTTCCTTCACTGAGGTTCTGGGCCCACCTCCTCCTCCAAGTAGCTTCCCCTGCTCCCTCCTGCCTCCACTCTCTGGTCCACCTCACAGGCTCTGCTGCATCCAGATGGACTCCACTGAGACCTGGGCAAAGACATGAGGGTCCCCAGGGTGCAGAGGGGCCCCAGGGTCCTCACTAGCCCCAAACCAGGAACATCCCAGGCTGTTCCAGGCCTCTGGTCCTATCCACTGGCTGCGCCCCATCTTTAGGATGCTCTTTCTCCTCCTCTCCTCTGCCTCTAAGACTCCTTCCCCAATACCCAAGGCCTCAAGCATACTACTCTATCTTAGCACACACTACCATCCCTGGACTTTCCCAGTAGACAGTTCTGCCAGGGAGAACACTAATGCAGAGAGCAGAGCCAGCTAGACCACCCATGACCTGTGCCTCTTCCACTCATTCCACACTTACTTGCTGATCACCAAATGAGCAAGACTAAGTACCCCTACTTTTACAGAACTGCCCTACCACATGACCTATCTCCTGGGGGACACTGACCTATCCAAGGCCAGGTCTGTTCTATTTTCTCTGGGGCTTCTTGACATTAGCTCCCATGAGGAAAACCTGGTAGCTTTGTTCTGCTGTGACAGAAGAGGGAATCTTCCTGGCCCTACTCCAGCCTCAGGTTCCAGCTCAATCCATAGGCTACCTCTGGTATTGCTTGAGGTTCAGGAAACATTGGCCCTGTTTTAGTTTTCTTAGCTCCGGTCAGTGTGTGACTGAAGAGTCCACAGAGTGCTGCCTAGCCACCTCAGAAAACTGGAGTAAGAAGAGCCAGGTACACAGGACTTGTTGCACAGCACAGAGGAGCCCTGATTAGCTCTGTAGAAGAACCAGAAGCTTTCTGAAAGAAATGAGGACAGCTGAAAATTGAAAACATACATACATACACGTAAAAGCCTAATTCCTTTCTTGGAGTTTTGGAAAGACACTTTCATAGCTTTTCATGACATCATGTCGAATATTTCCAGGCATCCATACAGAATTTGGCCCTAAATACTGCATATTCAAGTTACAAGGTCCTTCACTCTTAGAGTCACAGGTCTCAAGTGGAAACAGGAAGCTCTCTTGACTCTATATTTTCTTGAAGGCTCACTCTTGCCCCTTCTCAGACAGATGCCTTGCCTGTTTGTTAAGGCCTGCATGACATTGGGTATGGCCAGGCATGTGATGTCCAACACAGCTCTGGACTCAGGAGACAATCAGACCTTGATACACAAGAGATGAACAAAAGCCCTGTGTCCTACCACTTTGCCTCTTTGAGTCTCCCTATGACTCTCACTCTTTCTCTCTCTCTCTCTCTCTCTCTCTCTCTCTCTCTTCCTTTTTTCTTTTTTCCCCCTCACCCTTTCTCTCTCTTTCCTCTCTCCCTCTCTCTTTTCCAACAGGGATTGAACCTGGAACCCCCGGCATGCTAGGCAAGCTCTCTACCACTGAGTTGCATCTTTAGCTCTTCCTTATGTCCTGAAATAAACTGAACATAATGAATCTCACATGAACCTGTATCCCAAGATTGCTATGTGTATTAATGAAATAAAATAGTACAGAGCCTTGTACTTGGCTCCAGAAGATACTTAGAAAATGTGAGTTTCTAGGCTGGGAGCTAGTGCCTGCGGAGGGGTTGAGTATGTGGGGATCCTGCTCTTACTCCACTTTTCTTTCCAAGAAATGCTATGGCTTCCTCCTGGGTGTCCAAGTGACTTCTGAAAACCCAGACACTATGAGCTCCAATCTCCCTGTGAGTAATGGTCAGTTTCTCTTTTCTTGATAGTTCCCATTCAAACACTTCCATTCAAACAAGCATTTTCCAAAGTCCTACCACATGCCCCATTGCAGGACAAGTTCAAGTTACACCTTCTTTTTGGAGAGAAAAAAATGCCACGGAAAGGCCAGGAAAGGTCACAACAGATTCAAACCATGGCATAGATGGACAAGAGGGGACAGGCACGTGGGAGATGAGTGAGTGATTCCTGGCCCGTTCTCCCAGTTGGACTTCTTCCTTTAGCTCCCACTTCAAATACAGGCTAAAGGGCACAGTTGAACTGTCACTTTTCCAGGACTCTCTTTACTCCATCTCCCTTCTAGAAACTGTCTCCTCAATCAACTAATACCCATTCCCTCCATACATTGGGTCTATCTACAGCTGTGGCACCACACAGTGGGGGGCAATTAAAATGTCCTTGGGGCAGGGAGCCACTGAGAGTCTGCCAGTGAAGATAACACTTAAGCTGACACTTTAGTAAGGTCACAGGGTAGAACTGTGGTGTGTGTGTGTGTGGGGGGGACGTCTAGCAGAAGGCCCAGCCTGGGCAAAGCAGCAGAAGCTCTCAGAGGCCAGGCACAGCAGGAAGCTGCTCACTCCTTTTGCCTCCTAGTCTCTGGCCACTGACACTGTGGCTTGTGAGGCAGCAAGATGTGTTCTCTCTCCTCTTGGCCTGAGGATAGTTGTTGCTGTCCCAACTTCTACCATTAATTAGTCTCTTCTTCCTCTCTTTTCCATGCCTCCTTCCTCATGGCTCATGGCTTCAGAGGTCTTCCCAGTCTTCATCTCCAGCCCAGAGCCCACTCCCTAAGACCCAAGTGCCAGACAGCTGCAACCCTGTCCAAGGCTCCTGGGGAGGACAAGCCACATATCCACTATGAGTTTTCTTTTCAGTTTTACTTCTAACTCGTTTTGGTGGTTTTATTTTTTAAATATTGGAAAGTCTTGGGATTTTAGCTATTACCTTCCTCCATAATTATAGCTTAGGAGCCTGGGCTGGGGATACACCTACTCATAGGAAGAGGCATCTACTTGTACGTCACACAAATATATCATGCAGGTAGTCTCGTTGCCCACCTATGAAATAAGGTAAGCCTGGATGACCTTTGGGACTGACTTTCTAGAATTCTGGTATTCATTCACACGTTCATTCATTCATTCATTCATTCACTATATGTGGATTGTTGCTTGCTGTGTCTGTCCCAGAAGAGTAAGCACAAACTGACTTAAACACACATATGCAATTGTCTGGTGAGTCCTCTCCCAAAGGGAAATAAATAGGTTCCTGAGAGCAGAGACCATCTCATATGTAGGTTTCTTGCTATATGCATTTTCTTGGTGTCCAAGACATGCCTGTTGAAGACAGTGGCAGATGGTAGGTGACATTTGGGTGAGGCTTGAACATACTGTATGCTTTCCAGCACTGGGTTACAGGTGGTACACAGAGAACAGAAAGTCTGGGAGCCACAACCCATTCCTCCTGACTTGTAGGCCAGAACATTTACACACTGCCTGGAACTGCCTCTTAGGGACCAATGCATGCCAGAGAAACAGAGCAGGCCATTACTTGTCACAGAGCATGAAGAAACGTGAGAGCAACATCTATTAATCCCAAATGTAGGAAGAATACTGAAGGTCAGAGGAATGGAAAAGGTAAGTCAAAAGAAAGCTAGCATTTAGCAGTGCAGATAAACTGAGATGATAAGAACCATAGAACACTTAAGTTATTTATTTATTTGCTCCTAGTTCTTGTGTAGTTGTTAGTTCCAGCTAAAATTCCCCAGTTCTGGGCTTACATGTGTAGTACATTATGTACCCATCTGGCAGCAAGGCTGACACCTCCCTTGGCAACTGCCCTCTGCAGTTTCAAACACACTTACATGTTTGTATCCCAACAAGACAGAGAGGAAACAGAAAAAGAACACCCAGAATTTATTGCACTGAGTCTCTGGCAGGACTGTGAGTTAACAATATCTTGTCTGGAATAGGAGCTCAACAAACGTGAGGAAGTGAATTTGGGCCAGGCCCAAAGGTTGGCTGCCTGCGACACTTCACAAGGCAGAAGGGAAACACGGGCCTCAGTAACCATGAGGCTGAAATCTGAGGTCCCCTTTGCAAAAATGAAGATAATTTGTTCTGAGGACTTTTTTCTTCACATTCCCTCTGCTTAAACAAACCCTGGTGAAAAGAACTCCTGCTCTGATTGTCCATGGAAAGGTTCCCTGGAATGTTGGACTGTGTCTCTGGAATGTATAGATTTAATGAGCAAATTTGGAAATTAACAGAGATGAAAAGGGAGCCTTATGGTCACATTACACACAGAATCACTACCTGAGTTGGATGCAGGGGGCTGAAGAGGTCTCTTAGAGCATCTCGTGAGCAGGTTTAGCATGTTCCAGACCCAAAACCCTCATCAGTCCGCAATTTTAGGGCTGAGAGTCCGAAAAGATCACCCATAGACTTGTTGAAGGAAGGGTATATGATCTTCATTGAGAATTCTGCAATGCTGAAAATATGATTTCCAAATATTTTACTGAAAAAAGATCTCCCCATTCTTAGTCTATTGAATGTCATGTTTTGAAATATTTAAACAAACCGCATCCCTGTCCCAGATGATTTTGTCAAAATGCCAGTCCAGGCTTCTGATCAGGAAAAAGATAACAGTTTGCTCCATAGATATTGATATACAGGGGGTGGGGGGTGTGGGGTGTGCTAAAACTGGAAATCTGAGTTATCTTTGCAGTTTTGCTTCCAACTGTTTTTGATAGTTTTTTTTTATTTTTTAAATGTTAAACAGCCTTCTTACCTTCCTCCATGGCGAGGGAGCCTAGGGGCCCAAGCTGGGAGCCATCACTTTGCTCAGCTTCTCTCATGTTGCAGATGAGGCAGTGGAGGCCGGGGGTGGGGTGACAATGCACCCATCCGGCACTGCATGGGTCAGCAGCCCCTTGGAATCTTTGCTCAGGACAGTGCTCCCCACACCCCAGGGGACACCATTTCTCCTCATCCCCGGGTTTAACCTAACTCTCTGGAGTCCTTTTCTTTCCATTCAGGGCACTGAGCCATCTGACCTGATCTTCAAAGAGTAAGTCTTTTTTGTTTAAAGATGTATTCAGGGACTTTCAGCATTGCATATGATTCTTCCTCAAAAGCCTTTGATTTTTCTTCCAGGACTTGATCAAGTAGGTTTGACTCAAGCATCAAGACCATGCTGTGGTTTCAACCCAAAGACCCTGGGGAAGAGGGCATATCCTATCAGAGGGGAGGATGGAAGGGATTTCAACATCATCAGAAGCCTGATTTTTCTGGGGATCTGGAGCTACATTTCTGCATTAAAAAGCAATGGAGTGTGAGGCAAGATCCAAGGCCAAGTTATAGATCAGGACTTGCCATTAAGCATCCTCTCCACCTTCCCTATAAAAATCCCCTCTGGAGCCACAGATTCTAGTGAACTCCTGTGGACAGTTTGGGCAGAAAAAAGGGCAAGCCTGGTGTTCCTTGGCCGGCGTCAGCAACACCTGACTAACCCTCCTTCCTCTGTCCTGAGGATGACTCCTTGGATGACAACCCACCCCACCCTGCAACCGCAACCCCAGTGGACAGCAGCAACCCCAACTGGCATAGTCCACTTCTGCCTGGTCTCTGAAAGGTGCCTAAAATATAAGTATGACCTCATACCTCTCTTCTCATTCTGGTGGATGGGGAAATGGGGTTACGCCTTCCTACCTCATACTTAATGTGACCCATGTCAATAAAGTCTCCCCACTTCTAAACATTCAGGTTTTGAGGTCATGAAGAGTGGTGCTGCTCAAAACAGGTTTTTGGGAATTCAAGGCTGCCCCAAAGCCATGAGGTACACAACAAAGAATGAAAAATGCCCTCTCTCTCTTTTTCTCACTTCTCTTCCCCATCAAGGAGAATATCTTGCAGCAGGCATCCTCATTGATGTGAAGGGAAAAGAACCCAAACAAACAAAAAGCTCAGTTACATCCAGCATTGTGACCATGTGAAGCTTTCCATGCTACTTGCACTGTCTGGGGCTGATTGCAAAGAAGCCTATGAAGTCCTTTGACTGTAAGCACAGGATCTGAGTTTCAGCCCCAAGTAGCACCTCAGGCAGAAAGAGTGGAGAGGTGGCAAGGCTGTGTGTTAGGACACCCGAAAGCACTAGACAGAGGGTCATGGACATGGGAGCCTGGTGGCTGCTGCCCAGGGCTAACACACGTAGTCCAACTCCCTCCACATACCTGCGAAAGGCAGCCCAGCAGGTTTGTCATATTTACAGCTGCACACCTGGGCTCTCAAATTGTCCAGCTGCTGGTCAACACCAAGGGAAACATCACTTATGTCTAGTTGTACACAATGAAGCTAAAGTGAGAAGGGACAAATCTTCACTCAGCCTACAATGAGAATGACAAAGGGAGGTGTTTACCAATGAGCCTGGTGAATGGTGACAGAGACCTCAGCTGTAGAGCCCTCCCACCCACCAAGGAGTTTGCTGACCTGGACCACATGGACACCAAAGATGTACAGGTTTATGTTTGGATAAAATAGCGTTGTCCAATCTCAAGAAGGCATTTTAAAAATCAGGCCAACCATTCAAATATATAGTTTAGTGTGCTCTGATTATATTTCAATAACATTTTTTAAATCTTAAGAATTATAATACCAGGTCATTCCCTTGACAAACGTTTCAGTCTTCTCAACTGGTGCTTGGATGAGTAGTTACCTGCCCTTTGCTGGCACTGCTCTTTTGAAAAGCACTAAGAGCCCTAGGGCAGAGGTTCTAAGACTGCACTTCTCTATTACCAATTCTTCCTTTAGTGAGCTCAAATTGGCCTCCTGGAAATTTTCATCCACTAAGTGGAACCAAAAAAGTATGTGTTGAGTCTTTGTGCCAAAAGAAAGCCCTTCATGAACTGAACTAACTAAAGCACTCTCCCCATAAATCATGAACATCCATGAAAATAAACATGGACAAACACACACAACACTTCACTTATGCAGAAGTCCCATATCTAGAAACTTCCTGTATCTAGAACACAAGTTCAAATAACAAAATGAATACCATACTGTACTCATGTACTTGACTCCCAGAATAATGCTTCAGCATCTTCATATGAAATTATTTAGTTTAATTTTAGAGTTGCTTTTAATAAATCTGGTTCTCTGGTTTCCTACTTCCCCCCAAATTAAAGCCAAACAACAAGTTGCAAAGGATGTTGGCTCCACTAAGAAGTCAAAAATGTCCAGCCTCTGATGAGGAAGATAGGCAAATGGTAAGAAAGACCTCCAGGAACTAGAGAATAACAGGCACCTTGGGTCATCCAAAGAACTGGCAACTGTACTACACCTCATCATGCGGTGTCCATGGCAATGTCAATGGCCATGAGTCTCCAAGAAAAAGAGCCAGCTATTATATGTTACAAATATACTTTTTAAGAAAACCTGTCCAATGTAATTATGTCAGTTAACATCATGATACCTAAGAGTTATGATTTATTTTCTACCTAATTCATTTTCAGATGAAGAGTTCATTCTACACTGATGGTGCCTAAATGAGGTGTCATGGGTGTTATCTCACAGGGTACAGCACGATGTTCAAGGCTAAATGGTACTGATGATTACAATGCACATTGCAGTGATGGGCATGTGGTGGGCACCACCCTGGTTGACTGATTCCCATGGTAACAGGAGCTAGGCAAGAAAGTATCACCTTCTGGAGACACTTCTTTACCTGCTTTATAGAGATAAGAACTGCTGGAATTAGCATATTAATATTTGATTCAAAACATCGCTGCTTTGTGATAATTCCGTGTTCATGACCCAGATGAACATTTCTTCATGAATATATATTTACCATTCTAATTTTCTCAGCAATTCCTTTCCTAGAGAGCCCAAGAAGGTAAACTGCAGGCTGCCTCTGTGGAAATTGTTGCAGTTTTATTCCCTCTATAACCCAAGTTGCCAAGTTCCAAAACTGCTGCCAGAAGCCAGAACCTTGGGCATGAGTGACCTTGAAGGAACAATAACTCTTAGTTGTCCAGGCAGCTACAGGAAGTTAATGCCAATCAATAATTAATTCAATCATTCATATTGGGTTCGGGAACATAGCGTCACACTCACGGGGCATGTGTATGTTGTGCTTTGGAAACCCAGGATACTTCTCCAACACAGAGCAGGTACTAAATGAATGAATGGGTGGCTGATTCTGTAGCCTTTTTTTGAGCATTGGGCAATGAACCCAGGGACTCAAGCATGCTAGGCTAGGCTTATGCTATAGCACTGAGCCACATCCCTAGCATTCCAGTGATATAAAGAAAGATGTCAGCCCTGGCACCCCATGGTGGTATCCTAGACACCAGCCCATGATTTCTTCTGTGTCTGTTCATGATCTCAGAAGCCTTATGTCCTAGAATAAGGCAAATGGGGCCCCAGAATCATCGTAAACCCAAGATCTCAGACAGCTGCCACCATTAGATCTTCAATTAACATGGCACATGAACTCTACTGACCATCCTGGCCAGGCCATCATCACTGAAGCCTGGACATTTTGTTCACCTTCTTGTTTTGCTTTCCCAAGTGATCCACAGGCAGGAATTTAATGTTTCCTGAGCTGGGGCTGGAGCAAAGAAATTCCCAAAGAGCGTGTCACCCATGCAGGGACTCTGGGATGGCCCTACCAGGCAGAGCCTAGATTTGGGGTTTTATTCTCATCTCAACCAGCCGTGGATACTTTTTAACAAGCTGACATTCTCTAAGGTTGCACTTTGCCTCTCTCCCACATGTCACTGTCACGTTTTGCAGGAAGGATTAGACCACCTCTCTCAGGGGCACAGTTAAGTAGTGGCTTGATCAAAGTTACACAGCCAGCAAGGGGTAGAGTTAGGATTTGAACCCAGGCACTTCCGTGGTCATTTTGCAGATAAGGACACAGGCTGGGAGTGGTCCCTGATGTGTCAAAAGTCATACTTCCAGGATTTAGAACCAATGGGCTGTGTACTGCTTTAGGCCAAGGGCCAACTCTTAGACATCCATTTCCCCTCACATCCATGTTTCCCCAGGACCTGATCCAGAGCAGATGAAGGAATGAAGGCATGGACATACAACCTAAAGAGACTGGACAGCTTGGCATTAGGAATTTGGCCTGAAAGATCAGTTATAATCATAATCACTGACAAGCTTAGTGACCTCTGCAGAACCAGCTTCAAGATTCAAAGGGAGGACAAGTGACACTGTCAGCAAAAATGGTATTTCTTGGACTCGTCCTCATGACCAAGAGAAGGAAGCCTGCCCTCCCTGGAGGCCCCCTTCCTCACGACAACTGCACTTCTCTCATGGCTCCTCACATTCACGTCCCAGCCTCTCCTCCTTGCTGACCTGAGCCCTTTTCTAAACTGTGTAGAGAAGGGTGCTATGGATTTCTCCTTAAGTTTTGGGCAGTCCAGACCTCAGATTCAAGCACTTAGGGTATGAATTATAAGACCTTAGTGAACAATGGCAAGTGAATGAATGCATTACAAGGTGAATTATTAGAGACTTCTTTGGTCTGAGTCCTCATATTCAAATACCTGAAAAATTTTGCTCCCCTCCCCTCTCCTCCCCTTTCAACAAACGTTCCTCAAGTACTTACAACCTAAGGGCAGGGTGCTGGACTCTGGGACAGGAGAGAGGGCAATTCTTTTTTATTTTCACAATTAGTACATGAATGTATTTACTTTAAGGTCTGATGAATATTTTGAATGAAGTATGACATGTTTGAAAAATAAATGATAATCCTCAGAAGCTTGATGAGAAAGGGCAAATCATATCAGATAGGAAAGTGAAAAAACAGAAAAAGAGGATGAAAGTCTATTATTGAAGGAAGTATTGCTAGTAATTTTTCAGAATTATTAAATATATGACTTCTCATATTGAAGAAGTACGATTTACAGTTAAATACAAGAACAAAAACTACAGTGTAACAAATTCTGTAAAGTAAAAATTACACTACATGAATTAGACAAGAAACACTTTATTGAAGAACCAAGTTTATAGCACTCGAGAATGAACTCAACTGAAACAAAAGGCAGGAGATCTCTGATGATCAGGGTGACCTCCTGGAGGATTCAAGAGTTAGGTGGGTGGACACAATCAGGTTATTTGTGCTATTTATAACTTACTGAAATCAGGATTCTGTCTGACTCACTGAGGTTAGAAGGAGGGAAACTATCTTTCTGGATGATTATTTTTCAAAGGAATATCTCTCAGGCCTTTGGGAAAACACTCCTGGGCTCTCATAGGCAAAAGGCTGGGAAAAGACTTGCATCTCAATGGGGCAGACAAAATATATGAGAAAAGGAAGAAATGGAAACAAAGTCTTTGTAAATAGAAAGGGGTGGAGGGGGTGAAGGTAGGACAGGAAATGGGGAAAAAATAAGAACCAAGATACATCATGTAAAGGTACAAGTACCCAGTGATAAATGCAAATGTATCGTATACCTAAAAGGTAACAATAAAAGAGTCTAAGGGGAAAAAAGACACTGCAATAATCCTTACTCTTCTAATGTATTTGATATTAGTTGTTTCATAAATTTATTCATGATTTTATCCCATTACAAAATAGTATTAGCTTTGTTTTCTTAGTATTAGTTTTAGTATTAGTTTTGCTTTTCTTATTTAAATGCATCTAGGTCCTTTCTCAACTCTTTGCTCACTACTATTTTCTCTTGCCTATTTCTTTCTGAGATTGTATTCCCTCTTACTGATTTTTGTTGTTGGCAGTTTTTTGTGAAGGGTACTTACTAGCCGTTCGTCTCACGTATTTTTCATTCCATTCTTAATATTATTTTCTTTGAACTCATAAAGATGACATTAATATTCCCCTCAGGTTGGGTAAGTTTTATACAAGTTACTTCCTGACTATAGGGCCCTAACCTCTTTTCTTAGAAGATTTCTTTTAGAGAGGGCAATTCTTAACAGATCCTTTGAAGAGCTCTCTATTTAACTATTTAACCACTCTATATTTACTTTTAGACCTCTGTGGCTGGGTTGGGATCTCATCCTTCTGGTACCCAACAACTCTCAATCTCTCCCAGTACCTATTGACAAGTGGCCAAATTCTGTACAGTGTCATTGAAGACCTCCTAAGATCAAGCTGAAACCTATACTTCCAGCCTCATCATCTAGTCCTCACTCCTTCTTTCTCTCCATTACATATTTTACGGTCCAGACACTGCCTGAGATGCCCTCCTCATCTGCACTGCTCAAGTATGGTTCCTAACCACGTCAAGACTCTGCAGCTTAAAGCAATAACCATTGATTCTCAGTTGTACATCTGTGGGTCAACTGGGACTTGGCCCGATTCAAGCTTTATGTCTACCTGGCTTTGGCTCTTCTGTGGATGTTGAGCTCAGGGCTACTGTATGCATTCTGGGGCCAAGGCAGTCTCTTCTCATGGCAGTAGCAGAGGGATGACATTGTGAGTGCAACTGAGCATGCACATCTAAGGCCCTGCTCAGTCTATGAGCAAGTCACATGACAGTGCCCAAAGTCAAGAAACAAAGAATACATTTGCCCACTATGAAGCCAGAAGAAATCATGGTCAAGCATTGCATCACTGGAGGCTAGGCAAAAGGAGAGGCAGGCAATGAACTATAACCTAATCTAACACACCATTTATTCCTAATGAATTTGGATAGTATGGTAAAAGAAGTCATTAGTTGTGGAAATGGAAGGGCTGGGTTTGTATCATCCTATACATCTTACCTTCTGAGAGTCTCAGATACAGTGTACTCCTAAAATACTGCATGCGCTCAATACACATGCACTAACAATCTACTATGTTTAGAAATATCCTGGACAGCCCTGAGCCAGACTGGTGAACAAGGCAGATGTCTGCCTGATTTCCTGGCTGTACAAATACAACTCTTAACCTTCTGAATGTCAGTTTGCTCATCCACAAAGTGGAGAAACAATCTAGCAGTACATGGAAAAGCCTGTGCGGGGCTGGCCTTGGGTACATACAGTCACAATGTCTCCTTGGAAGTGAATTCTCACCAAATTGAATCAAAACAATGAATTCCACATAGTTCAAGGCTCATCCAACCAATCAGAACATACGGAAGTCTAGCTTGTGCCAGGTAGGCCTACCCAGCCCAAGCTTCCTGCCCACAGACATGCTAATGGGCAGACAGGGGCAGGAGGAGTCTCTTTCTGACTTCCCTGATGGCACCCACCTCAGGGACATGCCACAATAGGTGCTCAAAACATGCACATCAGATCCAGACTCCAGAGCCTGCACAAGCCATCATTTTCCTCACTCTTTCCTGGAAACCACCTCAAACACTGAGATTTCCACAAAAGCCTTCCCATTCACCCAGAGAGAAAAATGCAGCTAATCAAAGCAATCTGGACTTTCTTTCCATTCCCACCACCCCTCCCACCCCACCCATGAGCTAAACCTCCCTAAGTGATTAAATGTTATAATAAGGATTTGGCATATTTACCTTGTCAAAGATTGTGCTTTTGTGGTATCTCATGGAGCACAAATGGATTCAAGAGCCAACAGTGAGATGGACTATCAGTAGAGACCAATGAGGAAAGAAAACAACAAAACCTCAAGATAAGTCAATAATATCTAATCACACACAGACGGAGCCAAGCATGCAACTAACTAGGCCTTTCCGGTAAAAATAACGCTAATTAAGTAGTTACAAAAATTATTGTTATTATTAGCAGTATCATTATTATTATTATAATAAAGTAAATACTGGCTGGAAATTCAAAAGTCTTTCTCTGGGATCTGGTTTCCCCGTTTTTTTGCATACTGGTTATATCCAGTGGGTGAGTTCCCCTGCCCATGGGGTCCTCTGAATTCCAATCCTGCCACCACAGGCCCTCCAGGCACTGGTAATAATCTACTTTCCAATCACTCACTCATTCAGCAAGTAGTTTCTCAGCACTGTTATGGACTGGATGTTTGTATCGCCCTCAAATTCATATGTTGAAATCCTAACCCTCTCTGACGGCCAACTGTACATGCATGACTGTGTACTCTTCACTGGATACCACACACACTTTTCTGTTAACTTCACCTCATTTACAACTTATCTGACCACTCGAGACAGGGATCAGGGCTCATGCCTAAGAGATCACACTGCACAGCAGCCAGTGGTCAATAAAGACTTGTTGACAGAACTTACTGTGGACATTTCTCAATGCAAACCAGTATGTGCTTACTGAAAATAAATTCCTGTGGGCTGGCCACTGGGAGAGGCTGAAAAGTGTCCTGCCTAGTGCCAGGCACAGGATCTGAGCCCAGCAAGGAGCAGTCCCAGCAGCCATGCCCCTTGGTAAATGGTATGTTTTTACCAGAACCCAGGATCACCTGCCATTGATATTTGACAGCTGCATCTCATATTTCAGTCCTGTGAACTACTGAGGAAAAAGAAGTCACTGAATGAACAAATAGAGACTATTCTAATCCTCCAGGCAGGTGACGTTGTGCACAAGTGTTGATGACGATGCTGCTGACAGGATTCAGTGGCATTTCTCTGAGGAACCATGCAGGATTTGTACTTGTACCTTCTAAACTTACTCTCACCCAGCTCCCATAATTTCAGTTAACAGCACCACAAAATGCACAAAGCGGAGCGCCAGTTTCGCTATCTCTCCACAAGCCACTCATCAGGTGTACTATCAGCTCTACCTCCAAGTGGAACCAAACCCACCTCACCTGTTCCCCCAGGTCCAAGCCACCATCGTCCCCAACCCAGACTATCCCAACAGTGTCCCCACTGGTCTCCAGCTTCCTCCACTCGGAGTCCACGAAGAGCCCATTCAGTGTACCACAGCCAAAGCAATTTTTTACCTAAAAAAAATCAGATCACTCCTTGCTTCAAATCAATGGTCTCCTGTTGGAATAAAATCCAAACTCCTTCCAGTGATGTGCAGGTCCAGTGAGGTCTTACCCCACCTCCTCTCTGCTCCATGTCCTGACACAGTCCTCTTATGAATATATGGCTCCAGTCACATCCTTTCTGTCCCTTAAATAGGCCACAGGGCCTTACCATTTGCTATTCACACCCGATTATTATTTAGTTATTTACTGTCAAACCCCTCACTAGAATGAAAGCTCTATGCAGGAAAAGAATCTTTTGTTTTGTCCCATCTCTATTTTCAGCATCTGTCACAGTGCCTGAAAGAGAGTGAACATTCAAAGCACATTTTTTTTGGTATATCCTTTTATTGGTACATTTTAGGTGTACAATATAATGACATTGGAGAGATGCACCTTTACTCTTGGTTCTTACTTTTCCCCCTTCCCCTGCCCTCCCTTCAACCCCTCCATCCCTCCCTATTTACAAAGACTTTGTTTCCTTTTTTTTATTTTCTCATATTAATTCCATTCCTTTCTTTCCTTTCCCCTACCCCTTCCACTTCCCGTTCCCCTTTGCCCCTTTTCTTTCTATTTCACATTATCTATTATACCTTTTAGTCCTTATTTACACTTTCAGTTTCTCACACTAGAGAAAGTATTTGGTATTTACACATGTGTGTCCTATTTATCAAAGCACATTTGTTAACGGGGAGCATTACTCCCCAGCCCTTAGCAACTTCTTTCCGAAGTGCATAGTATGGAAAGATGAGGGGAGGGAGAAACTTGATAGTGGAGAACCTGACACACTCTAACTCATCTAATCAAGGTCAATATCATAAATTATGGTCATGTTGATTGGTTGTATGTATCCTTGCTATGATGTGATGAGAATAGCATTTTATCTCTGTGGTCTTCTTCCCCAAAGCATGTCATTCCAGTCTAATCATCAAGCATCAGACAAATCCCAGGTGAGGGATAAATATCTGACCAGTACTCAAAATTGTCAAAAAGTCAGCTGGGAAAGTACATAGCTCAGAGGTACAGCACTTTCATAGTAAACACAAGGCCCTAGGTTCAATCCTTAGAATAGGAAAAAATACTATCAAAGCTGTCTCAGACTGCTGAGGAAAGATGGAGAAAGGGTACAGCCAAGAGAAATGACAATTGTATGTGTTAATGAGTCCGAATGAGATCCTGGAACAGAAAAAGGGCCTCAGGGAGAAAATGAGGAAATAAGAATAAAGTATGGCCCTTCATTTATCGTGGTGTATCAAAATTGGTTTATTAATTGTGACAAATGTACCCTATTAACATAAGATGCTAATAATGGAGGAACTGGGTGTGGGGAACCGTCCGCACTATCCTCTTAATATTCTAATTCAAAGCTGTTCTAAAATAAAAGTGTATTTCAAAAACACATTTGTTCCATGAATGACTGTATGGCAATAAACACTGCACAGACATTTTTGTGTATTTTATAAGAATTTACTGAGCACAGGCTCCAGTGTGATGTTAGAAAACAGTCCAGTTTCTGAAGTCTATTAAGCATTTTCTGGGACAGACTGTTTCCTTTGTCAAGAACACACTTGCAACACTGTGAAGGCAGACATCATCCCACCCTAAATGAACTTCCAGTGGCTCTAAATGAAGTTTGGGCCAATGACAAAAATAACAAAGCTTGCCCTCTTTGAGGATGAATCATGATTTCCCACTGGTCTCAAGTCCCTCCAGCTGCAAGGACCGTGGAAGGCCTACTGTGTGCCAAGGTTGGGTTGGCCTACTGTGTGTCCAAGCCCAGTTGGGCTTTTTAGCCAACTCCCATTCTAAACAAGCAAACAGAAAGATGGTCAATATTTTCTTCCAAGGGGTCTAATGGTGCAGTATGGACTGCATATGGCACAGATGTTCACAGACACCCAACACGGCAGCTGGCACAGGCAAGAAATGCTTCTGACAGCAAGTAGAAGCTGAACATGAAATAGGAAACAGGATTAGGAGAGACTAAAAGGAGGAGGAGGGGGTGCCCAGTGGGCCCAAAAAGTCCAGAACCAACTGCAACAAGTGTCCTAATTAGAGCTGTGGGGTGCCCTAGAGTGGTAATGGAAGGCCTTTCAGACCTTTCAGTGCTTCTGTTTCATTCTTTTTTCCATCTATCATTTGTATTCTTGTCCCTTCTCCTATCACCTGTAAGCCTACTGGGGCCTAAGCCCGTTGTCTGCCTTCCGGATAGGTTCCCACACTCAGTAATGGCTCAAAGAAACTTCTGGTGAATGAATAAGAGAGGGAATTAATGAACAGATTATAATCTAAAAAGCTGGGACTTTACCCCTTACACAACAGGGAGGCCTACCAGGTGTGCCGACAAACCTACTACATAAACATTTCATCTACTATCCCCTCCCCTGCTTTGTTTTCCTTCTGCATTTACCTGTCCCAGGGTTCTAACTGATCATTTGCAGTCAAATGCTCTACCCCTGAGCTATACCCCCACTAACTGATCATCTGTGTACTCATTTCCTGTCTGTCACCTCTCAGTCACTCAGCAAATATTGACTGATTACCTACTATGTGCCAAAAATGTTTTAAATGCTACAGATACAGACAACACGGACAAAAATCTCTACTTTTATGGAGCTGGCATTCTAGTGATGGGTGAAGAGCAGTAAAAAAAAAATACATAGATTAGCAACTGGTGGCAGGTACTGTGGAGGAAAAAGACAGGGAATGACAATATATCTAAGTTCAAAATTGCCAGGGAAAACTACCTTTGGGTACCTGTAAAGGAGAAGGAGCATTTTTCTTTTGTGTTCACTGACATAATACCTGGCATGTGGTAGGCACAGAAGCATGAATGAATGGGTGAGTGAGGGTGAAGGAAAGGTTAATTCATTTCTTTTAATTGAAAATTTATTTTGAGATACCTATAGATTCACATGGAGTTATAAGAAATCATAACCTTTCCTCCAGTGGTAACATCTTATGCCGACTATAGTACAATATCAAAACAAGGAAACTGGCATTGATTAAATTCACTGATGTGATTCAGGTTACAGTTCTGCACACATTTAGTTATATGTATGTGTGCATAATGCATTGGGAGTATTCAGTTCTATGCAATTTTAAGGGCTCATTCATTTTTAATGTGCAAGTTAGGAGGGTTCTGCAAGAGTCTAGAGCTGAGAAAAGTGGGAGTAAAGCAAACCACCAGTCATACAATATGCCTGAGCTCCACTTACCCACACAAGCATCCTAGAGGATAGATATTCCTATCTCCATTTTACCTATTTGAAAACACAGGGAAGGAAGTTGTTGGGAGTCTCACAGTTGGCAGGCAGAGAAACCAAACCCCAAACCAAGAATTGTCAAGTCCCTTTTCTGGGGCTCTTTCCCAAAGAAAAAAATGGCATGGATTGGGAAAAAGACCCCAAACAAACAGAAATCAGGGATCAAGAGGAAGGACAATGTCCAGGAGATATCTGAGGGGCAAAGAAATTAGGCAGGAAATTGTAAGATGCTTCTGGGATTCTGAATCAGGTAAAACAGAAATACTATCCATGGGAAAAGGAAAGTCACAGACATCTAAAAGAGAAGGGAAGGGAGATATCCTAGTTCAACCCTGATTTTGTATGTGATCTTGGACAAGCCAATTGATAAGCTTGGGTTTCATGTTCCTCATTGTACAAGGGTAGGAATGGCTACCCCATCCTACTTACTGCTGTCACCTGAATGCTTGTGTCCTCCCCAAATCCCTATGTTGAAACCTAATGTCCAATGTGATGATATTAAGAGGTAGAGCTTTTTTTTTTTTTTTTTTTTTTTTTTGGTATTGGGGATTGAACTCGGGACCTTGCACTTCCAAGCAGGAGAAGGAACCACTGAGCTAAATCCCCGCCCTGGAGGTAGAGCTGTTAAGAGATAAGTAGGCCATGACATTAGTTCTCAGGAATGGGATTAGTGCCCCTACAAGGGACTAAGGAGACCAGAGCTTCCCCTTCTACCATGTGAGCACACAGTGAAAGATGCCATCTATGAACCAGAAAGTCAGTCCTCACCAGGCACTGAGTGCTGACACTTTCATTTTGGACTTCCCAGCTTCCAGAACTGTAAAAAACAAATTTCTGTTGTTTATAAGTTACCCAGTCTATGGTATTTTGTTATAGCAGCAGAAACAACCACCAGGACTGTTCTAAGGCCAGGGAGAAGTAGAGAAGTAGCCTTTTGCAAAGCAAAAGTGCTGGACCAACTGGCAAAGCCAGAGACAAGGAGCCCACCCAGATAGTCTGCAATCTCCGTAATGCAGAATTTGGGTTAGCACAGAAAGAGAGAGAGAGAGAGAGAGAGAGAGAGAGAGAGAGAGAGAGACCTTGCTCTGTTTACAAGAAACAGAGAGTGTGTGTTCCTATTAAATGCCTTTGAATCCAGCAAGGATGGGAGACCCAGGGCTGTTTATGGCTTCGGATATTTACTTTTCTTGTATACAAATCAGCTCGGGTGCCGTCAGAGCTGACGCCACCTCGCACTGCGGCCCTCTGACATCCAGGGCCCTCCCCATGTCCCACACATGGTTTGAATTTATTGGTTTTAGCAGCTTTCATTTATATTGTGTGAGGATCATGGAATGACCAGCAAACAGAAGCTCTGATCTGTGCCCTGGAAAAAACACAGAAGCATGAGGAAGAAGGCTGTGGGGGAGGGCTGAGAAGATCCTTCCAATCCAAGGACAGGCGGCTCCTACCCATGGGGTGGCCCAGTCACAGCCTTACAGCCACGTGGGGGAAGAAAGATCAGTGGACTAGAAAGGGCCATGGGCCACCAGGAGAAGCAGAGCGAGTGAGGCTTTCAGTGGTCAAAGTCACCTGAAGCCAACACACTTGCGTGTTATAGCAGGACAAGCGGGTGGCTACTGAGATGCTTGAACCAAACATCTGGGTACAATCGGGGGCCTCTCTGTTTTCCATCCATATTCTCAGCAGGTGATACATAGATGTGGCTGATAATTTTACAGATATGCAGAGAATTCGTGAAAGTGTATTTAGAGCTGGGCCCTGGGGGAACACAGAATCATTAGATGAGGTTCCTGTGCTCAAAGAACTTCAGCGTAATGGGGGAGACAGAACATAAATACATAACAGACAATAAAATATAAAATGCCATTTTCCAATGAGATTAGAGCCAGCTTAAAAAGTGGCTTTGCAACAGCAGGAGTGTGGTTTCTGGTTTACCAAACAATCTCACACCATGAAGGGGCTTGGTGAGGGCTGAGGGGAGGCCCTGCCCTGCCCTGCCCTGCCCTGGTGCATGCTGCTGGACTCTCGAGCCAGTACGCTGTTTAAGGACTGCAAACCCTCCCATCTCCCACTTTTGCTCAGGGAGCATTCAGGAGCCACCTGCTTCTGCCCACTCCCACTGTGAACAGGTGGAATTCCCCAAATCTGCCATCAAACAGGTCCCTGGGCAGGCTTAGTGGCACATGCCTTTAATCCCAGCACTCTGGGAGTCTAAGGCAGGAGGATCACAAGTGCAAGCCCAGCCTGGGCAACTTAACGACTGAGTGGAATCCTGTCTCAAGATAATAAATAAATAAATAAATAAATAGATAAATAAATAATGAATAAATAAATGGACTGGGATTATAGCTCAGTGCAAAGGTCTTGAATTCAATCCCCGGTATTGGGGGCCGGGGCCCAAAACAAAACCAACTAGTCAAACAAAAAGCCCCCATGAAATATACAATGCAGGGACCTGTAATACTACAGCAGGAACATTAGAAATGGTGGTCATGCTCTCAGGCCCCTCTCCAAAGGCCTTGTAATATATGAGCTGGGCTCATTCAGCTACCTGACCACTTTACTATCTAGTTTCTAAGAGCAAACCGCCCCCTAAGCTCCTGTTCAGAAGCAGGGAACCCTTCTTTCCTGGGCCAGCAGTGGGTGCATCCTGCATCAGATGAATGAAGAAAAAGGCTCTCGCAGGGCAGCTGCCTTCTGAGGCCAAAAGGCTTAAGAACATCCAGAAAAGCTTAAATGAGGAGTGCCAGTTTGACCAACAGATAAATGAGCCAGTGGGCCAATTATTAACCAGAAGAAATTCTGAATTGCAAAACACAGGAATGGGGATAGGTCCCTCCACCCCACGATGCACCCAGGATCAACCAATACTTCTTAATATGGTTATGAGACTTCCATGGTGAGGTCCTGTGCCTCTGCAGCCAATTCTCTCCATTTTCCATGACTCCCACTAGTGCTCTTCTCCAGTGAGTAATGCTAATCTCTCACTCTGGACCTAAATCACCGCCAGCTCCCTGCCTCGTACCTACTGCTCCTCCTGAAGCCAGGGACCACAACAGGTCCTTCAGTACTGAGGTCAGGTAGTACCACAGCAAAGCCAAGACCAGCACTCTGAAGGGGAGGCTGTCTGTTGTATACAGTACAGCAGCAGCAACCCCAAGAGAACTCCTAGAGAGCAAGGGCAGTGGCTCCTCCTGGTTCACACCCACAGGACCTCCAGATGACCCCAGCCCCAGCAAAGCCCCAGCTTTGAGTACCAGGATGGTACTCAACAGTGATGCTGTCAACTGCATGACAGGTGGGATGTGACACTATGTCCAGCTACTGCGGCAAATTTAATAGGAATTCCTCAGGGCTGGGGTAGCTCTCTGTCCATTTTCCCGCTCTTGTACCCATACTGGTGCTGTTGCGAGTCTGCAGCCTCCATGCCCGTGGGGCCCTCACCTCTCCTGTCCTCCCTTCACCTGCCATGGTCAGCCTCTGCTGACCCCACCATGGCTGCTGTCCTTAGACTTCCTCATCTCACTCCCTGCTCTGTCTCCATTTACCTTCCATACCTTAGTCTCAGAAGGGCTGCTTCCTTGTTCTCAGCTTCCAGTTCCTGCCCCCCCACCCCACCAGTTCACACTCTCATTTCATTAGATGCAGAGGGGCTGAGAGCACAGGCTCTGCTGCCAGACTTGCTTGCTACAAATTCCAGATCCTCCACGAATGGAGTGTATAACTCTAGGCAAGTGAATCACATTTCCAGGCCTCAGTTTCCTCACCTGTGAAAGGGGACTGAATCTACCTCAGAGCCTGTTTTGAGGATGAAAGGGGCAAACCAAGTAAAAGAGTCAGAATCATCATTGGCACTCTGTTGTGAGGCACCACTCCCTCTGGTCTTTCAACTTCTCCTTCCCCTGTCAGCCCCACATTCAGCTCTGAATCCCCCAGACCTGGAGCCAAGCCTGACACAGTGCTGTTCCCAGCAGAGCTTGTCAAATGAATGAGAGAATAAGTGAGCAGATGAACAGTTTAATAATAACTCACTCTGTTTACTAAATACTTACAGGGTATTGCTCTCTGGGAGAAGGAGAGGAAAAATACATGTTCACATAGCACTAGCTGATAAAGTCCTCCCTGGGCTTTATCCTGCTGGATTCTCCCAGTGACACTGAGTTGTTATTCATGTTCACCTGTCTGAGCAGTAGAGGAAAAGAGAGAAGGGTCTAACCCATGACAGACCGGGGCTTCCAACTGGGGTCTCCATGCTAAATTCTTTACTCCCTCCTTTCAGTGTGCCTTCACTCCCAGAGCAGAGCAGACCACAGGGGAGCCCAGCCAGAACAAACATGATCAGACATTACATACCAAGGATGGTCAGGAAAAAATGGCCATGCTTTGGGTGGCCAGACCACACAGTTCTCACCAGGCCAAGCCACCTCCATCTCTGCTCTGGAAGATGCCTGGTGTAGGAGACCCAGGGACTGAGAACTATATTTTGTGGGGGATGGACTTCACCTCAACACACAGACAGCGTGAAAACAGGCCAATAATAATAATTAAAATGACCGCTACTTAAACCACCACAGTTACCATTCATTACCTCTTACTGTGTGTCCATATTCAGTTATGTGGCTTATAGGCATCATCTCATTTAGGCCTCGTACACCCTCAGAGAGTAAATGCTATTGTGAGCCCTACTTTTTTTCAGATGTGGAAAGAGATCTTAGCCATTCAGCCAAAGCAGGAGAGCTGGAATTCCAACCCCAATACAATTTCTTTCCTAAGGCATCAAAAAATCTAAGCAGAAATCTCAGCTCTGTCCTTGTACACAAAGCAGGGACCCTTGATTTTCCTAAAATGGGGAAGATAATATTCACCATTTAGGTTTATTTTAGGGATTTACTGTAATAAACCCAAGGCCTAGTGCACAATAGGCATCAAATAACAACTGGATAGGAAAGGAAAAGAATAAAAACAATGGAGGAAGAGAAAAAGCCTCTTTTTCCCCCTACCCTCTACATTTTCCCATCCTATCACCTCTGCTTAACAGGCTCCTTCCTCTGAGAATGGCACTGGCTGCTCATACCACTCCACCTGAAAAGCCCCTCTCAAAGCTACTTCCATCAAAAAGCCTGCTTTTCACCAAGCATGAGGGCACAGGCCTATAATCCCAGCATTCCAGGAGGCTGAGGCACGAGGACGCAAGTTTAAACTCAGCCTAGGTAATTTAGCAAGACCTTATCTCAGAATAAAAGAAATAATACTAATACTGTAGAGACCTGGGAATGTAGCTCAGTGTGAAAACCCTGGGTTCAAGGCCAGTTACTGCAAAACATAAACATGAACAAACAAATGCCAGAGGGCCAGGGATGTAGCTCAGTGGCACTGCGCCTGCCTCCCAAGTGCAAGGTCCTGAGTTGGAGCCCTGGTACCGAAAAAAAAGAAAAGAAAAAACAAAAACTGCTTTTCTTTCTCTTCACCATCCTGGGAAAATTAGACTGGTATAAGCAGAAGAACATATAACTATCTGCAAGACTACCAGCAGGCCTCCGCATGGGACTCTGTGGTGCTAGGTCAGCTACATATCCCAATCAAGATCAAGCACAATGACAGAGCATAGATACCACGGAGCACTTCAGTTTACCCATCCATGACCAAACCACAGCTCCTCCAGCTGTATCTTAGCCCCATTAGGGAGCCAGGTGCTCAAAAGTGTCCCTAAAAAGTGGATGTCAAAGCCACCCACCTGGAGGTATGGGGGGCCACTGAGATTTGAATACCAGGGACTCTGAGTTAGCAGATGCAAATCCAGACCCTTTTTTGAGGTCAGTAACCACATTGGCAAAAAATAAAATAATACATAAGAAAAAGAGTAAGAAGGAAGGTCCAGCCCCCTTCTCTAGGTAGCACAAGTAAAGGACTCTGGAGATTGCAACCAAGATGCAAACGAGTGGAATTCTCATTGCCAATGAGCCTTTTGTCTTGTCAAACTCAAGGTCAAGTGACTCCAGAAAGGGAAACCCTGTGAACTAGAGCTACAAGATGAGCAAGAGATTTCCAAAAGGCTGTCTTTTTCTAAAAGGGGGCTTTCAAATGGGACCCAAGGCTTAAATTACTAAAGGGCCTCCCAGGCTCATTAAGTCCACGGGAGATAACGCTACCCAGGAAACCTAAAATAGCCTAATAGAGTCAAAGGAGGTAAATAATCTTTTAAACCCGAGAGGACAAAGAGGGAGGGGGCTGGAGTAGGGTAGGGTAGAGGCCTGGCCTTTATCTTCCCTTAGTGGCTTCTCGGGACAGGGCCGGTCCCTGCCAGCTACCTCTCTCTTGCGAACAGGGCTGCGGCTAGCCCTGGGGTGTCTGGTGGGGTCATGTGCTTGGCCCAGGGGCTGGGGTACCCGGCTTGCGCCTCTGGACAGTGCCACCTGCGGCTGCTCTCTGAGGAGACTAGAGCAGACTCAAAGAGAGGCAGACTATGGCCGGGGGCAAGGCGCTCGAGCGCTGTCTCCATGGCCTCAGAGGGCACGGAGGCCTCTGATCTAAGTGGACATTGCCAGGCATGCTGGAGTCACACTGAGTTGACCAGGGCAGACACCAGGCATGCAGCATCACCCAGCCTGGTCTCTAGCCTCAGCCCATGCAGGGAGAAGCCAAGCTGATTTGCTTAGGCCCCCCCAGCTCCAGATTCTTCACCACCATGGGCACCTCCAGTCTCCTAAGCCTGGAATCCCTCTGCCTTTGCCTGGCTAACTTTTCCTGGCCTCAGGAAGCCCAACATGTCTTCCCAAGGCTGTTCTGTTCTTTCCTTTCCCTGCCCAGAAAGGAAGCACCTGGGCGTCAGTGTGGTGGCTCTTGCTCACTTTATTATCTGTGGTACATATCTCACGTCTGGCATGCAGTGGGAACTAAAAGCCTTTCTGCCAAAACTAAAAAAATATAATGATAGTAATTTAAAAATAAAAAAAAATTACTATGAGGTGGCAATCTACTACAGATTACCTGTGTGTCTGGCACTGTTTTACACTATGCAATCCTCACAGCAATCCCCATGAAGTTGACAGATGAGGAAACTGAGGCACAGATAAGTTATGTAACTCTCCCAAGGTTATTTATACTCCTAATAAGTGAATTTGACTCTTCAAGGCACCGAAGAGACATTGGGCCATTGTAGGCCACTGCCTGACAGTTTTGCTGCAGAGAAGACCCTTAAGCCGGATCTACACCATGGCATGTGGGTTTAAAGACTGAATTTTTTGTTGTCATTTTAAAGGTAGAATGAAACCAGGATGTTGTCGTGAATAAAGGAAATACAGAGGGAGCTGTATGCAGTGAATACAGGATCACACAGTCAGAAGAAATGAAAAGTAAACGTTAATGTTCCCTCCTGCCCTTCTTGACCCAAATGGGATGAAGAGGGAGAATCCCAGGAAGAAAAGGCGATAAGGGCTAGGCATACTGAGCAGCGGACTGGATGGGACCAAGTGCTGATCTGAAGCTGGCAGTTTCCCTCAAGAGGCCGTTTCCCCTGGGTCAGTCAGGAAAGGCCACAGAGTTCAACAGCAAGGTGCAAAGGCAGTGACCACACGTCCCAAGGTCCCTGGCTGTTCCTCAGAGATGGTCCCAGGAACCCTGACTTTTATGAGCCTAGTGGTGACCTTTGGGCTCTTCTGGAGGGTAGCCAGGCAATCAGTGTGCTCTGAGAACAACTCACCCGTCTTTTCAAAACATGGAACCACAAGCTAACCACAATGTTGCACCCATAGGGGAAAAGCTGATCTGGTGACCTGGGATAAAATTCTTACTATAAAGTGGGATTTGTTTTAAAAGAGCCAGACTCTTAACAAGAACACTCCTAGGGGCTCTTAGAAAATCAAAGGAGAAGTTAGACGGACAATAAAACCTGAAAGAGACCTCTTGGGTAGAGGAAACAGCATGAAGGAACTCATGGAGGTTCAACCAAAGATTGTATGTGAGAGAGAGCAAGGGAGAGAGAAGCTGCATAGCTCAGCATCACAGAAGCTCCCAAACCAAATGTGACAGCTAAATTTACCTGACAACCTGATTGCCTTGGGAGCCACTTGGGGATTAGTAAGGCCCAGTCCTGGGCGTGTCTAGGTGGGTCCTGGAGGCATGACCTTGGGGTTTATGTCTGATCCCTGCTTTCTCCCTGGAATTAGTTCCCTGCTCTGCTTCCTGGTCACCATGAACTAAGCAGCTTTGCTCCATGATGTTGCTACCTTGAAACCAACCAGCCAAGTGCTGAATTCTATGAAACTATGAGCCAAATAAACCTCCCTTCCCCTACGTTGCAGGTGCCAGGTATTTTATCCAGCATCTGAAAAGTTGACTAATAGACCAAGTAACCAAGTGCTAAAGGTAGACATTTTAAAATACAGTGAGCCTTGGCAGGTTTGTGAGCTCCAGGTAGTAAAGAGGAGGGGAAGGGGGCGGGGGGCTTTGTTCAGAAGTGAACAAGAGAGAACAACAAAATATCACAGGATGGCACAGAGTGACAAGTCCAACCGAGACTCATGAATGCTACAAAGGCCTGATCAAGTGCACTGGAGTCTGTACTGAAAGGACTGAATTTGTCTCAGGTGGGAAGTTGGAGGGGTTTCTGCGACACATAGGCCAAGAGATCCTTCCTCTTTAGCATCCACAGCTGCCAACACCCCAACCATAGAACACACCACAAATCCCCCCTTCAGAGCTGGAGCACATTCAGCCCAATTTAGTAATAAATGGTGAGCACATATGAAGCTAGGTTAGAATCAAGAAAGACTGCTTAAGTAATAATAATAAAGTAAAATATATAACTGCTGAAAGAATGTCATAAAATGCTAGAGAGAAATCCACAGGGGGTGGAAATACATGTGGCTGGGTCACTAAGGAAAGCTCTGGACCAAGTCCTCCTGAGCAGATTAGAACTGGGAACATCCTAGGAAGCCTTCCTGGAGGAGGTACAACCTTAAACTGAGCCTTGAAAATCTCAGGATTCAGAAGAGAGAAAAGGAGGAAATTCCTGGAGAGGGAGGGGTCCTAGCCCAAGCAATGGCATTTCCAAGCTTGGGGCAACAGTCCCGTGTGGCAGCGGATACACTGCACAGATTTAAAAGCCTGTGGATCCTGGAGGAGGGGCCCAGCGAGACAGCTTGGCAGCCGCTACGCAAAACTGCAGACTGGGCCACTAGCTGGCTGTGGATTAAGTGGGTGGACAGAGAGCCAGTGATGGGAGATAAAAGGGAGTGAAGTGGATAATATTTAGAAGCAAACTCAAGGGGAAAAGAACGTCAGCAGTCCGGCTGGCAGACTTTGGCGCTTGCCGGCATTCTTGTTTCCTCCCTAGGAAAGCTGCTGTACCATGCGACCTCTTCCTGGCTTTGAAAGACATCCAAATGGGAACTATTAACAAAGGCATGCTCCCATTTTTATCTCCATCAGAAAGTGCTTTGCTGCCTGTATAGCTTTTTCTCTCTGGCCAGGGATCGGAGAGCGAGCTGGGGGAAGGAGATCAGACAACATGTTTGCAGATGGGGCTTCTTGGAATTCTTAAGCATCAGTCCCTTCCAACTCTAAGATTTTAGAAGTCTGTGTCTACGAGCTGAAAATTAGAAGCTAGAATTTCATGACGTGAGGATCCTTCTAGTTCAAAAATGCCTTTGAGCCCAATGTTCTAAGATTTCACCATTTTTGGATTCCTTAAGCCTCAGGGTTTGGGCTTATGGATAGAGAGTCTCTAAGCCTGGAAGTCTCCTTGCTGTGAACTTCTGATTTGAGCCTAGAGATTTTACGATTTCTTTATCATGTCTGGCTTTAGGGCCTCACTCTCCTCCCACCTCCTCTGGAGGAGGCCAAACCATCCTCTACTCTTGCTTTGGAGTTTCCCCACTCTGTTCAGATGTTAAGACCCAAATCAACCAGGTCACACAGAGGGACAGATAGAGACTGCCATGCCAGGAGGACATCTGTGCAAACAGCCTTCAGGTTCAGAAGGAATCTGAGTATACACCTGCCCAGGGGCCACCAGAGGGGCTTCCACACCTTATGACAGACACTTGGGTGACAGCTCCCAGCCACAGGGCTCTGTGTGGGAGGTGTGCTGGGAGTGATGGGCAGCAGAAGCACAGCTGGGACCAGAGGAAGTGTGCCTTCCAGTCCAAGTTCTGGACTTGCATGCTGGAGCCGAGGCCAGCCTGTGCTAATTCAGTCCTGACTGAGGGCTCTCACTCTGGGTGACTTCTGGGGAGAAGAGGGCTTAGCATGGACTGAGGTCCTTCAGTGGTGCCCAGCTGTCTGGGAAGGGGACTTGCTCCCTTCTCTCTGAGGAGAACACTTGGATCTCACAGGAGGCCCCATGGGAGGGGCTAACGCTGCCATGGAGGCTCAAACAGTGCTGAAGCACTCAGGAGTAGTCATGCTTGGAGGACAGGAAATTAGAGAATGGCTCTCAAAGACGGGAGTATATGGCAGGAAGATGAAGAACAGGGACTCTATATGAAGATAAGGAACCAGGACATGGGACAAACTAATAATCAGGTGTTCTGTGCCTCAGTTTCCACAGCTGTAAAACAGGACTAGTAATATGTACCTCTCAGGGTATAAAAGTAATGCACACTCTCATGTAATGAGCTACAGGCAAAAACTATACCCAGGTGTTGTTTCTCAGATCCTGCACTGGCACAAGGCGATGAGGGGCTCTGGTTGAGTGCATGAGGAAGTGAAGGAGGGACAGGAACTGTAATGAAGGAGAGGATCAAGCCTGGGCAGGTGGCCAGTAGACTGTGCTGCAACAAGCTGGGGCTCTCTGTTCTGCAGACTGGCAGCAGGATCACCCACCGGAACCAACAGGCTTCTGGACAAGTAGGTATCAGCAGCAGTCCGCCAAAGACAATCCTGTCAAGGACAGATAACTCAGGCTCAAAGTCTCAGGGTAGGTTGGCCGAAACCCTCCAAGATGTGCAGGACAACAGAAGAACATCAGAGAAGCAAAACTGGGCTAGCACTGGAAATCACCTAGCCTAGTGTTCTCATGGGACAAAGGGGCAATTTAGGTCCAGAGAGAGAAAAGGAGCAGCCCATAGTCACAGACGAGGTAGTGGTGGGGTAAGGATTGACGTCTGCCTTGAATGTGAACTTCATACTGTGGTGTAAATGTGAATGTCCCTCCAGAGTTCACAGGCTGACATGTCAAGGTGATGGTATTAAGAGATGGGGGACCTCTGGAAGCAGAGTCCTCATGAATTAGTGCTTAGTTAATCCTTTTCTCCTTCTGCCATGTGAGGATACAGACAAGGCCCACCTATGAAGAACGGGCCCTCTCCAGAGATTACATCTGCTGGCACCTTCATCTTGGACTTCTCAGTCTCCAGAACGGTGAGCAATAAATGACTACTGTTTATAAATGACCTAGTATAAGGTATTTTGTTATAGCATCCCAGGTGAACTAAGACAATCTATTTATGATTTTGATATTTTGTGTCCTTGTACAAAGGCAGGGAGCTATTTAAGTTCAAGAAGGGGGCTCCTCATTGTAGCATACAACAGTGCTAGATGGTCATATCATGGTTTCTAACAAATGTTCATTCATTCATTCATTCATTCTGTAAATATTTCTTGTACACTTACTAATACTTGCTGAGCCTCTGTTGTATAGATATAGAAGCTCTGGTTATAAACTGAGGAGGCCTTTCTTTATTTGACTGTGTAAGCTTAGCCTATCTGGGGTGGGGGATCTTCACAGTGGTCCCCTGGAAAGCTGGGTACATTCTAGGGAGGTAGCTGGTGCCCAGAATGTCTTTGGAAACTCTCATTTTAGGATTACCTTCAGATCCAATTTATAAGCCAGGGAAAAAGTCAGGTTTAGCACTTTTAAATTATCTTTCTCTATTATGCCTTTTTTTAGCAATAAATGAAGACACCTCCCAGCTCCAACTCCCCTCCCACAACTGATCAAATAATGACATCTGAGTCTTAAAAACCAAAATCAGAAGGGTGGAGCGGGTGAAGGGAGGGCAAGGGAATGGGGAAAAAAATAAGGACCAAGATACATCATGTGCCCTAGGTACTCCATGTCCTTCCAATATTAGCTCAGCTTTGAAAGCTGCTAACTACTGCTCCACTGAATAGGTAGGGACACCAAGTCTTGCCCAAGACTATAGACAAGTCTCCTATCTCCAGCCCACCATCCTGAGCTGTCTACTACACATCAGGAAGAACTTTAGAGACCCCCGTTTACCATCCCCACTCCAGCCTCAGTTAAAGGAAATAATTTCTCTACAAGTACAAATTTGCCAAGAAATAAAACATTAAGTCTTCAACCCTAGAAGGAGACAGAAAACAGAAGAAAGAAGTAAAGGGAGAATTGCAGGAAGATACTAGATAGGAGGAAGTCTAGAGAAAACATAAGATGGCAGGAAGAGTACAGCCTACATTTGGAGTCCAGCAGATGGCTCTGTTCCTTATTAGCCATGTGATCTTGGGCAAGTCATCCAACCTTTCCGCATGCCCACTTTAGAAAGCCATAAGGTTGCTGTGAGAATTCAATGAAATGGAAATGTATGAAGAGCTTCCTACAGGGTGCTCTGCACGTGGAATTGATTAGAATCATCCTATGGAATGTCAGGGCTGGAAGAGGCTTGAAAGATGACCTAATCCTGGTGTCTCATTTCACAAACAGAGAAAACAGGGCCTAGAGAGAGGAATTGACTTGCCCAAGGTCATAAGGTAAAGTCATGGTGATGCTAGGTCTAGCACCTTCAGTTAAAATAAACTGAAATCAAAGATCACAACTTATCAATAGATCTGATCTCACAAGTTGTGAAAGCTGTGCAGTTATCAGTCTTCCAAGCTCTTCAGTGGCTCCTCCAGCCTCTGAAGTCCTAAACTTAAATTCTCTCTCACTCCTGAACAAGTAAAAATGTGGTACTTCTGTCCAGAAAAAAATATATATACATATAAATTTTAAAACACCAAAATTAAAACTAAGCTCCTAGGCCTTAACAGAAAGGCACTATTTTAAGCCTTCTTCTTTTGCCTTCCTCTTTCACTACCCCCCGACCCAAATATTTTGCAATAATAGTAATGCTTCGAGGAAAGAAAAAATAAAAATCTGATGCACTTAGCAGATATTTTAGTACAATAATGTATCACAGATGTTCATATCAAACAGTGCATATGCGCATGCAATTTTACTGAGAGGGCTGTTGCATTTCTGACTTTGGGTTTTGGGATCCTTAACAACCCATCTACCCAGGTTCTGGAATTCCACCCTTTTCAGTTAGTTCAAGGCTGCCCAAGGGCTTGGAAGAGGTATTTCATCACCTCCCTCCAAAATGATAACAGGACAAATTGGTGCAGTTGGACGTTCCGGCAGGTGGTGAAGGGTCTGTAGATTAAGGCAAACCAAGAGGAGTCCTGTTTTTCTTTCGTTCGGGACTTGCTTTCTGCGGCCCTTTCAAAGAGTTAGACCCAAGAACAATTTGAGGAGCTGGCCCAGGGTGGTGATGGGGTGGGTGCATTTTAAAAACAAATCAGGGTCTATTTGATCTTCAAGCATGGGCTTTGGAGACTGTCAGCAGGCTCCTTGCTGGCCGATGAATGGCTCTCAGGAACTTTTCCTAAAGCATAACCTCACACACTTTCCAGCAAATGTTTTCACCCTACCAGAGCCCTCATTTGGTTGAACAGCAGCATTTCCAGACTCCGAAGAAAGATAGTTTTGTTGTTTTAAGAGAGACAGATTAAAGCCAGGGGCTGTTTAACCAGAGAGCTCGAGTGCTCCCTTCAGCCCTTGTTGGATTCCTCTGTGGTTGGTACAAAGAGGGCGTTGAGAGTGACGCTGGATCCCCCACCTCTCCAACCTAAAAAAGATATCGAGGCCCGACGTGAGGCCTCTGAGCAGAGAGGCCCCCCACAAACCTGCCTCCAAAATGAGATGGGCGGTGAGCACTCCCCCCACCCCAGATGATATCAGCTCCCAAGCCTGGCAAGGGAAAAGTCACTTCAGAGGGAGAGAGCCGCTATGTTCAGAGGAATCAGCACCAGGCCAGAGAATACGCGGGATTTTCCCCCGTGGAGAAGGAGTCAGGCATAGTCAGAACCCTGCAGGGCGTGACTAACTGCCCCAATATTCCTGCCCCTGGGGCCCTCTGGGTAAGGACTCCACAATTATGGGAGAGCCAGCAGGAGAACCGACAAACCCGACAAACCCGCCTTTCATTTGGCCGGCAAGTCAATCTGCCTTCTTACCTCCCTGGGGACAATATTGCATTTCCCCTGGAAAAACAAAGGCCAGAGATCTCGGAAAGGAGATCAGTTTCTGCCACGGTTTCCCTGGTGAAGAGGTTGCAACATCTCAGGAGCACCAGGCAGGTCTGATTCTGTTGGTAGGGCTTCTGGCCTGGTCATTTGGTGGGGTTGTCTTCTTAATGGGGATCAGGCATGTCTCAGGACTTTGCCTCACTCAGAGGCCTGGGAGCCCCCACCAGGGATTGACAGTCCTGTTCTCAAGGCACAGATGTGAACTCATTGTTCCCAGGGCCTCAGAGTTGAGTTTGGGGCCAGTGAGTTGGGAGTGACCTCTGCCCATGGAGACAGGCCTTTAATGACATTTTGCTGGTTCAGGTCTCTGGCAGCTGGAGACTTTAAACCTCTTAAGCCCCTCCCTTTTCCCTGCCCCCACTTCTGAGGTTCAGAAATCAGAACTGTCAACCTTTAAGCAAACACATTTCTCTGAAATTATTAACCCCCAACGTCTCCTTGCTAACTTTCTCCCAGTCGTAGGGAGGCAGTCCGAGGGTTGCAGAGCTTAGCAAAGCCCAGAGAACTCTGCAGCTCTTAATCTGAAACAGCAAACCAGTGCTTCTAGAGACCAGATTCACGACACCTCCTCTGCCAGCCTAGCCCAGGCACCACATCTCCCCCCCACCCTGGGCCCTCTTTCCTACAGACCCACAACCCAGCGTGTCCACACAACAGCCTCACAAGAGCCTCCTGCTCCCAAGACAACAGAGCCCTGCAAGGCCTGACACAGACTGGCAACTCCCTTTTAGTTTTGGATCACTCTGATGCTCCCAAGGAAATTCTTTCTGCTCAGGCAAGCACAGCAGGTGGAAAGTGAATATCCCAACAGGAAACCACTGAAATAGAAGCAAACATCTAAACTCTTACATCAAATCCTAGCACATACCGGTTTCCCTTCATCCTACCAAAACACCCCAGCTGGTGCCCTGGGCCCGAAAGGACCTCTCCCTTTGGAGAAGGGACCTGGCTCTGGCTGCCTACTGGAGGAAGAAAACAATAATCAGAGAAGAGGAGCAAGGTGCCAGGCTTTCCAGGCTGCCAGCTCCAGGTTGGCACATGCGGCCTACCTGAGAGAAGTTGAGCCCATTGAGTGGATGGCACTGCTCCTCCACTCGCTCCACAGCACCAGTGCTCTTCTTCATCTTCTCAGCCTGCTGGGCCAGGTAGAGGTCCAGCACAGGCACGCCGCGGGAGCGCACGTCCGTCTCTGTGAGTGAGTTTACCATGAGCATCACCCACACAGGCCTCTTGCGCTCCCAGTTGCCTGCGATAGCGTTGAACAGGTAGTCAGCATAGAGCCCTTTTCCCCGCTGTGCGGGCGTCATCCAGGAAGGCATCATCAACTTCACATAGTCTAGGTGGCGCTTCAGGCGCCAGTAGAGTTCCTGGGGCAGCACATCCTGCAGGTTCTCCCCAGGTGGCAGTAGTTGGCAGCTGGCCAGCGCCGAGACAGTGTAGGGGTCTGTCAGGTCCAGCTCGAAGTAGACACGGGCACTGGCCTGGAAGGCTGCCTTGGAGTTGTCGGGGATGAAGTCCCAGACGCGGGTATAAGGGACGTGGATGGTGCCAAACAGGTAGGCCGGGGGATGGCGCCGTATTGTCCACAGGAAGGAGTTCAGGTCCCTCTGCTGCAGGGGGAGAGAAGACAGGCCATGCAGTGAGGCTGAAGGCAGCAGAGGAGAGCCAGAGGTGGCACAGACAGGAACAGGGGGGAGTGGGGAAGGAAGCTGAAAAACCCACACTCAAAGCTTGGCTTTGCCATGTTTTAGATGAAAGATCTGGTCTGAATCATTTCACTTCCCACAGACTCAGTTTCCTCAAATGGAAGTGGGAGCAGGGGCGGCTGGTGGGGAGCAATAAAAGACATGATGCATATATACTGAGCCCTGAGGGCAGTGCCAGACACAGAGGAAGTGGGCAATGAAGAAAAGCTCTCATTATGACCAGCTTTCACTGTGAGAGCCAAGCACTGCACCCCACCACCTGAGAACATTCAGACTTGGCCAAGCCAAACCTTCACCAGTGGTGTTTTGTGTGCAGGGTGTGGAGAGGGGACCGAGAGTCCTGCTCTGGCAAGGAAGTCATATAACTTTAAAATCCAACCATTAGAAGATACATGCCAAGAGTACTTTGAAAGCAGAACACCTATTAAAAATAGCACACCTATTTCAACAGCTACTTCCCATTCATCAGGGTGGATACGGTTTTCTTCTTGGAGGGCAGGTCTGGGGTGTTAGCTACTTTGCTCCACCAGCTGAAACCATAGACGAGAAAGTGCTTTAAAATCCTGCAAAGCCAAGTAAAGTCTTAATTTCTGGTATGGGAGGCGAGGATTCCACAGAAGGGAATCCCAAGAAATGTACATTATTGTGGGTGCTTTCCAAGCTCTTCCATCAAATAATGTATACCTGGTCTCCACCCCCATTTCTGTCATTTTCTATCTCCTAAGCTCTCACTAGGTAGGAGTGTGTGTGTGTGTGTGTGTGTGTGTGTGTGTGTGTAGGGGCATGCAGATCAGGGCCATGTCTCCGGACCCAGATTAGGCCCAGGGAGTAAGGAGTATAAAAGGGGACTATCATTTCTCTTAGGCAAAGCCATTTTCCATCCAGAACCCCCCCCCCCCCAGAATCCCAGTGACCACTTGCAAGCTTTAGATCAATTCAACATTTTTCTGCCAGATTCTGGCACAAATGAAAAATATGTACTGGGGAGTGTCAATGGGGGAACAGTTTTTTACTTTACTAACCAGCAAAAGTTGTGAATCCCAGCACACTCAAGATAGTGCAAGAGTGCCTATAGCTAACAAGCCCCCCTGTTCTGCACAAGGCCAGCTGCTGGAGCTGCACCTTGCCCGAGGTCAACTAATTCCCTGCTAACAAGGCAATGCACCCAACCCCACAACACAGCTTTCTGGTCTCCTGACCTCCAATTCAGGGTTACTGCCAGTGTGCCAACTTACACTTAAGGGAAAGGATACTGGTGAAAATCAAGGGATTCCTGACTTTGGAAGGAAATTAGGAGGACCAGATTCCTCAACCCCCAGGGAAATACTAGGCCAACATCTCTTGGCATTTCCTTTTTCTCTCCTCTAGAGTCTTCCCCCTATTGATCCAAACAGGGGCACCTTGAACAGTCATGGTAAAGCATGGGCTTCAGAGGGAGAGAGGAAGGGGAACCAGCACCAGCACTGGGGAGAAAGTGTGCCTTGGGTAGAAACAAGAGGGCTGGGAGAGGGAGGGGACCCTGGGAAGGGGCAGAGTGTGTGAATGAGAGGGCAAAAGGGTCTTCTGCGAGAAGAGAAGGGCAAGAAATGTGGGAAGATAGAGCCAGAATTGGACAGAGACGAGAAGGTCACGACAGGATAAAAGTCAGAGAGAACTTAGTCAAAAAGGGTACACCAAGCGGAAACGTCCAAGCAAGACCAAAGGCGAGAGGAGAGCCCGAACGTCAGCGTCAGCGAGTGGAGAAGGAACGCGAGAGAGGGAGCGCCCCATCTCGGCTCGGAGCCTGGGCAGAGAGTAGCGATAGAAGGACGCTCGAGGCTGTGCCTGGCGGGCAGAGGTGTAGCGGGTGCGCCGAGTAAGAGGGACCCAAACCATCGCCCCACGGGCTTAAGTGTCCAGGCAGAACCGCGGGCGGGAGAGTGGCGGGGCAGGCGCTCGCTCACCGATCCGGGCGGCCGGCACTGTCCTCCGTCCGGGGGCTGTGGGCGGGCGCGGGTGGTGGCGAGGAGAGCGGCGAGCAGTGGCCCCGCCAGGGCGGCGTGCATCCTGCCGGGGCCCGCGGGGAGCGGGGGACCCTCCTGGGCGGCGCCCCCTCAGCAAGGCGGGTAGCCCCCAGCTAGTACGGAGGAGGATCCTTTGGAGCGCGGGGCTCCAGCAGCGAGATGCTGGGAGCCCTCTGGGGCGTGGCTGGATGTCCCTGTTGAACCTGGGGGTCCCTCTGGGGCGGGGCTCCGTCTGTTGAAGAGGGGGACCCTCTGGGGCGGGGCTCGCAGCCCGGTTGGCCGAGCGTCGGGGCTCTGAGAGCGCGCGGAGGTCCCGGGACACTCAGGGGTCCCAGAGCTGTGCTGGGGTCCAGGGACACGTGGGGTTGCTAGGGCAGCACCGAGATCCCGGGGTGCGCGGCGTCTCGGGTTATGCTGGGCACCCAGGGCGCGCAAGGGTCCCAGGGGTGCGCGGCGCTCCAGGGGGTGCGCAGTGGGACAAGTGCGGTGGAGGTCGCAGGGGCGCGGGGGTCGGGTCTGGGGCGCCCAGTTGCCCCCGAGCCTGGCTCAGAGGGGCGGCGGGCGGCCGCGCGGCCGCTGCCCGGGCTCCGCCATGCTGCTCCGCGGCCGGGAGGGAGGGAGTAGAGGAGGGCGGGAGAGCGGCGCGGATCCGGGCCGGGCGGGGGGCTGGGGCCGCTGGGATGGGGGGAGGGGAGGACCCGGCGCGGGGGGCGGGGGGCCGGGGCAACGCCGGGCCGGGCCGGGCCGGGCCGCTGGGAGTCGGGGCGAGCTCTGCGCCTGGACGCGACGAGGCGGGGTCTGATGGGCATGGCAGGCGCTCGCTCGCTCCTCTCTCGCTCCCCCGTTCGCTCCCTCACACGCGCGGAGGGAGGCGAAGCCCGCAGCAGGCACTTCCCAACTTTCCAAACTTCCCAGCGCAACTTTTTCCTCTCCTCCCCTACCCGTGCCTCCTCCTCTCTCCTCCCTCCCCCTCCCCTGGCCAGCTCCAAGCCGGACCAGAGCTTCCGCGCGCCGCCGCCAGAGGGTGCCCCGGCCGAGGACCCTCTCGGCGACCCTAACTGGCTTCGCGGTGAATGCAGGCTGGGCGAGCAGCGACAAATTTGAGGACTTGGACCAGCTTCGCCCAGCGCACCCGCTAGTCTTGGCGGAAATGAACAACAAGAGGGGTAGCAGTTGGGCAGGCACTTGTAGATGAGCTGGTAATGCAGCAATCACACGGAATCCAGGGAAGCTGTTATTTACAACTTTGCATCAGGCGCCTGTGCCTAATACTGGCACTAGCATTGTAGGTGTTCTGCAAACACTAGCTGAGTTAAAAATAAAACTTTAAGAAGAACAGCAAATAATCATCCTCAGCAGTCCTTGGAAACTTCCCCTGCCATCTATTTTCTTGAGTCCACACACAGGATCCCAGTGCGTGGCTCTGGAAGAGTGAGAATTCATATTTTGGTTTCTTTGACTGCATCAATTGGAAGATCCCTCAGAACCACCTCTGTTTGTCCCGAGGAGCAAATGAGGCTCAGAGAAGGCTGAAGAGTAAGACCTAAGCTTCTAGTCTTTTTCCACCAAACAGGGAAACTGAGTCACACTATCACTGCTTAGAGTTTGGTGACTCTTCTACCCTGGCATCTGAGGTTGAAGGATGAATCAGATGATACTGTTAGGAGCCTCCAGTTGTGGAAAGGAAGACAGAGACAGATATGCAAAGAGTTGACTTAAAATACTATGACGCCAGAGATATAGAAGCACAAGGAAATGGGAGCAGAGAGGAAGGAGTCCTAACACAGACTGGAAACCCAGGGAAGAGTCCTGGAAGATAGTTTTGTAAGATCAGTCAGAAGTAGCTGAGAGAGGGCTGTGCTGGAGGTCTTCCGGGTGGAGGAGGAGCAGGTGCCAAAGCATAGAGATGTGAGAACACAGGACCCTGCAAGCAAGGACTGCAAGCAGTGTCAGGCACCACTGGAGCAGAAAGCAAGTCTTCAGCCAGAGCTGAAGCTGTGTCTTCTGCCCGGGTCAATGGATTCAACCTTTATATGTTCAAGGTGATAGGAAGTCACTGCAAGACTTGAAGTCAAGGCTGGCAGGAGCACATCTGTACTTGCATGGGGTGTGGATTAGAGGGGCAAGTTGTAGACTCAGAGACCAGCGGAGAGACAGGAAGGGAGTGGGGGAGCCAGGGGTGTGGTGTAGATGTGACTCTCAGCTCAATGGTCTCCCAGTGTCTCCCACACATGCCTCCAGGCACCAGGCTGAGCAGCTGCAGAATGGCCATGCTAGAAGATTAAGTGGGAAGACCAGCTAGCCTGGAAGGGCAGACAAGCCTCCCAGAGCTCAGGATCTGGACTGGGTAGGCTGGAGGGGCAAAAAGTTCCCCAGAGCATAGTATCTGTACCATGGAGAAGAACACCAGAAGGAAAGGTTGGGGACATCAGAGATTGGCAGGTTGAATCACATGAGCCACAAGAAATCAGCACTTTTATAGGTCAGAAATGAATGAATGTTGGCAATTTCATACGGTTCATTTTACCAGTGTCCATAACAACCTCCGTCTGTCAGTCTTAGCCACACACATATGGTGACAGATGCTGAGAGGGCCAGAATGCCCAGACAGTATGGTACCAGAGTGCAGTGTAGCTCTGCATTTCCCCCACACAGAGCTCTGAGAGCTGCAGCTGTGACAAAAGAGAAGTCTCTGAAAATGTCACCCAGCCCGCATGTCTGAGGCTGCAAAAGCAAAGCCATGAGTTCCCTTGGTGAGGCGGAGAAATAATTGGGAGAACTTAATTCCGCTAGATGGGGGGACATGGTCTTTGCCAAGGAATTAGATGACACAAGGCAGGGTCATGAATTGGGTCATGTTAAAAATGATGGTATATGTAAATAGACATTGATTTAAAAAATCTTTCTCTACTGAATTTCAAACAAAAGCGCCCTGGTATCCTTTTTATTCCCGAAAATTACAAACGTTTTGATGGCTAATTTTCTTGAGTGCCAGCTGTGACTTTTTCCTCCCTAGTCTTACACAATGCTGTGTCCGGGGGCAGAATAATTAGCTTCTCTGTGCTTTTTGCTAGCAGCTTCCTCCCTATTTTTTTTAAACCAGTCAATGAGTGCAATAAAGTTTTAGGCTTTTCATCAGTATTGGTACTGATATTGTTAATAAGATGCAAGAACAAATAGATTTTTCAATCCAAGAGAATTGAAAACATACATCCATGCAGACACTCAAACATAAATGTTTATAGCAGCATTATTCACAATAGCCAAGAGGTGGAAACAGCCCAAACGTCCATCAGCTGATGAATGGATAAACCACCTGTGGTATGTCAAGACATCATGTTGTACAATTTAAATGGATAGATTTTTTTTTTTTTCTTTTTTGGTACCGGGAATTGAACTCAGAGTCTTGCGCTTGGCAGGCCGGTGCTGTGGTGATGAGCTACATCCCCAGCCCCAAAATGGATAGAATTTTCAAATGAAATGTATTCATATGAAGTAATATTATTTGGCTATAGAGAGGAATGAAATATTGGCACACAACATAGTATTAAAATATAATTGACACATGCAATTTTAAGAATAGTATGCTAAATAAAAGAAGCTAGTCACAAGAAAGTATATATCTCATGAATCCGTTCATTTCCAATTTTCAGAAAAGGCAAATAGAGACAGCAAGTGAATTAGTGGTTGCTTACTGGAGCCACTGGGGACCATAGCTGAAGGACATTGGTTTTCTTTTTGGAGTAGTTAAAATATTAAAAAATGGTGATGATTGTACGACTCTGTGAATAAACTAAAAATACTTTAAATAGGTGAGTTATATGTTATATGAATTATATTTCGTAACTGTTATTTGTTTTTAAAAAACAAACCAGTTTGGAGTCCCAAGAGTGTGCTACTCAAGAATGTGGGTCTCAGTGTTTCCAGTCTTCCTCCTGCATGATGTTGTAAGTCAGGCCCTGGCTAATGCTAAGCCCTGAGTCCTAGAGGCTGGGTGACTTAGACAGTTCACCCATCTATCCTTTGGGGACTTGAGTATGAAGCACCCTGAGCGGGACCAGTATGAACAAGCTTTGTGGAATAGATAACCTCTAAGGGGCTCAGAACACAACACCAGAGCTCTGGGTTCCACGGCTACAGCCTGCCCAGGGCCTTCAGGTGGGACAGAAAAGGGCTTGGGCTCAAGAGGGGGCACTGGACTCCAACTCTAGCCTCCTCTCCCATAAAGCACATTCAGCCCACTTTCCTTTTATTGCAATTTAATTAAGTTGTTTTATCAGGTTGGTACCAGGAATCTGTGGGCTGTAACAGCTGGGGCAGGAACAGAAGTCTTGTAGTGTAACTAAACCAACAAAGTGCCACCTGAGCAGATCCTGGAGCCTGGCTGCTGCTGAAGGGTGTCACTGGCAGGGCAGCGGGGGAGGTGAAGGACTCCCAAAGAAGGACCTTTGCTCTGGACCTGAGAGCTGCCCTCTTGGCAGGCCATTGCAGGGATCACTGGCCACACTGGCATTTTCAAATGGGCACAGTCCAACTTCCAGCTTTGCCACTTATCCCATGCATGCTTCCTTCCACCCACCCCCAGGTTCTGTCTTCTGCACCCCCAGCATTGGTTGGAAGTTAATCCCTGATGACTGAAGGACATGATTGTGCTAGGGTTGAGGGAGAAGGGAAGCTGATAACCAGGGCCAGGCGGAGGTCAGCTTAAGACAGTCTAGAGTGATAAAAAGCACCAGTAAAAACAAAATACAGACCCTGAGATGACTTAGAAATTGGTACCTCCTCACAACAGTGGAGAAATGGGCACATGGTCAAAGAAGTACACTAAAGGATTAGAGTTGCCATATAAAATGACATTCATTGAGGGCTGGGGATTTAGCTCAGTGGTGCTGCCACCTGCCTTGCAAGCGCAAGGTCCTGAGTTCGATCCCTGGTACCAAAAAAAAAGACATTCATTGAAAACAAAAATCCATACTTTGACCCAGCCAAGTGGGGGAGTGGAGGAGACAGAGGAATCAGCCCAGGATTTTGTCCTCAGAGAGCTTGCAATCCACCAGAGAAAACAGATATGCAAATAAACATAAGGCTTTGGGGAAACATGGAGGGAGAAAAAAGGAGCAGCTAAGTCAGCCTTAGGAAAGAAGAGATCAACAAATGTCTTTTCCAAGAACGGGATGTTGGAGTTAACCTTTAATGATGAGCAGGAGTTGAACAGGAAGGATGAGGAAAGGGAGATTGTTTCAAGGAATGAGAACAATATGTGCAAAGGTAGGAGAGTGCAAATATTTGGCATCTTTAGGGAATAGTAACCACAATGGGGAGCACCTAGACTGCGGGAAAACCATTGGAAATGGTCAGGAGTCAGACTGCACCAGGAAGGGCTATGCGTGATCTTGGAAAGCTCTTCATCTGACTGTTCAGAGGAGATAACCTTAGCATGGTCCGCTTGAGGGTGGCTAACATGTCAGATTTCAGATAGGATATGTACACAGCCAGATATGTGCGGCCCTCAGACAGATAACAGCAATGACACAACCACCCTACGGGCTCACAAGTATTTATTGGGCACCCATATGTACTATAATATGTTAGGCATGACAGAATAGTAGACTTTGCCATCTGGCAACTTGCAACTTTTGAACAAGACAAAAATTATATAGATGATGGTTTGAAGTGCAGTACGTGAATATTACTGCAATGAACATGGGAGTACAGATATTTATTTGAGGTACTGATATCATTTTCTTTGTATATATAAGGGTGATAGAAAACTATGGTGAAAGTTTAAATTTAAATATTTATCTATTATAGTAAAAGAAATATTGCCAAGAACTATGGGATAAGTGTGTTTGAAGTGAGAGGGAGTGTTTTGAGGTGGATTAATGGCAACGTATCTTTTACTGTAATATATCTTTAATTTAAACATTCACTGTATTTTTTATCTTTCCTTGTACACTCAAAAGTACGATTTCTGAATTGTCTTTTTAAAGAACTTCCATACTCTTTTCCATAATGGTTATATTAATTTACATCCTCACCAACAGAGCGCAGAGCTTGGTTACTAATGAAGTTTCAGTTATAAGATGAGCAAATTCTAAAGCTCTAATGTATATGTCAATTAATTTGACTATAATAATCATTAATTACAGTGTATAGGCATATTAGTAAGTCATGATGTATATCTTAAGCACATACAATATTTATTTGTCAATTAAATATTTTTAAATAAAGAAAAAATTTACAAATGGCAAAAAAAAAAATGCATGTAAGGACCAGGTGAATGTTGGGATATGATAGTAATCCATGCACAGCCATTGAAAGCCAAGGGGTTGGGCATTTTCCTGGAAGAGCAGGATTTGAATTAGTCTGTGGAGGAAAAAAGGACTTAAACAGTCAGAAAGAGTCTTGTGTGCATCTCAGGAAAGGGGAAGAAAAGAAGGGGCTGAGGATGGGCAGAGCAACAGTGTTCTGGATGGTATTGAGACAGTGGGCTGGAGAGGGGGCTAGGCTAGGGTGGTATGGGGTCATTTGACAAACGAAGGAGGAAAAGATCTCAGGGTTACTGGTGGTCACTTCTGAGCCAGAACCCTTTAGCTAAAGGATCTCAGCCACACTGTGAGACACATATTTTTACCTTTATTTTAAAGAAGAATAAAGTGAATCCTGGGGAGACATGTGACATAATCAAGTCACAGTTGATAGTTAGAAGGCTTAACTGTCTATCTGGATCTTTCCAATAAAGCACTTGCTTCCTTCAAGACAGGAAGCATGCATAGATAGTACACATCAGGTGGGATACAGCTTGTGGGCATACACATATGCATGTACACACACACACACACACACACACACACAGTGCTGAGGACATGTTCATACCACGTAGGGCAATTCTGGGCTCTATCTCTCAGTCTCATTAGGGCGTGGAGTAATAGTCATTTAGGATTTGCCTTTCACTTTAGTCCAACCTGTACGTGCCTCCATTCCTCTACTTAGGATTCAATCACAGTATGGAAAGGGAAAAAAGAAATGTGATGCTTGAAACAATATACCCCATCGAGCTGACCACTAAATGGCACTTAGACCCCAAGTATACACACAGCTGCTTTATGTAATGAAGGCTGTAGACCATGTTCCTGGCTATAAAATAACAAACCACATATAAAGTTTTACGTTGCTGTGTAATTAGCACAGATCTGTGAGTGTGCGAGGCAGCCAGGGTGAGGGTGGGGGCTTGGGCCACAAGCACTGTGAACCGTGCAGGAAAGAGCATGCCTTGCAACTGAGAAGACAGGAGTTCATTTGAATCCCTGCTCTACTACTTCATGCCCTTTGACCTGGGCCAAGTTATTTAAACTCTGCAAACTTCCAGTGTCATATTTGTCCAAAGAGTGATAATACATGTGTTATAGCAGTGGTTTTGCCTCACTCCCTGTCCCCAGGGACATTTGACCATTTTTAAGACCTTTTAGGTTGCCGTAACTGGGAAGGTGCTGCTGGCATCTAGTGGATGGAAGCCTGGCTACTGCTAAGTATCCTCTGATGTACAGGATAGCCCCTCCTGCAATGAAGACTACCCCACTCCAAACCCCAATCTTGCTGAGATGGAGAAATACTGCTGTGTAGGATTGTTACATGATGTTATAATCACTACTAACTTTTGTTGGGTGTTTGCTTTATGATAAGCACTGGTCTATCACTTTATTGAAATGTATTAAATCTCACTTGTTTATAGCAAATCTATGGGGGAGCTATTACTACTATCCTTATCTTGCAGATGAGGAAACTGAGGCCCAGGGAGCAAACTTCCCCCAAAGTAGCACAACTAGTAAGTGAGGGAGCCAAGGTTTGAACCATGCTTCTTGCACAAACTCATGTTCAACAAGTGCCTGCTGCAGTGTCTGGCTTGTAAAAGTGACAGTGACTTCTGTAAAGAGAGAGAGAAGCTTCATTAATACAACACATATGCATTTAGGGATTAGCCAGTGCTAAAGAGCTGGTGAATGAGACAGGCAAGGTCTTTGCTCACATTCAGCTTTCTTTCTAATTGATGAAGAAAGATAATAAACAGGTAATTAAATAAAAATAGAGATGATATAAATGACAGAGAGCACAGGATAAGTGATGAGGAGTCCACCATGAGAAAAGCCAAGGGAAATGTGCCTTTGGAAGGAACAACTTGGGCAAAAGCCCCGAGGTAGGGAGGCACTGGGTGTATTCAAGAAACAGAGAAGGGTCTAGCAAAGTCAGACCTAGGTCATAAGGGGGAAAATGTCCTAAAAGTCAACAGAAAGTTAGGACAGGCCAGGTGAAAAAAGACTTTGTAGGTGAAGGTAAGGAGTTTGAATTCCAGCTTTACCGAGAAGCAATAGGATGGTTTAAAGAAGAGTATTATTGTCTGATTTACATTTTTAAAGGATCATTCAGACTTTGTGTGGAGGGTGGTGAGCTGTAAGTGAGGGATTCAGGCACTGCTGTAAGGATGCTGGGCTATAATCCATGTGGATGTTGGCACCTGGACGCAGGGTGGTTATAATGGAACTTGGGGAAGTGAGCAAGTTTGGTTCACGTGGACTTACAGCAGTAGCTACTATTTTGTGATGGATGGATGCGGAGGTGAGGGAAGGGAGGAATCAAGGATTCCCTTAAGGTTTTTGCCTTGAGCAACTGGCTCCCTTGACAGAGTTGGGCAAGGCTGAGGAAGGAGCAGAGTTTTAAGGGAGTATAGAGGAGGTGTCATGGGTCCACTCTGAGGTGATGTTAGCATGAGCTGTCCAGTAGAATCCAAGAGGAAGTGTCGAGGGTGCACCTTATGAATGAGCCTAGGGCTCAGGGGAGCAGTTGGAGTGGAAGGATCCATTTGACAGATGAAATGCAAAGCCAAGGGTCTACTAGAAGATAGATAGATAGATAGATAGATAGATAGATAGATAGATAATACAGATAGGTAGATAGAATTGAAGAATCTCTTGGCCTAAGCCCAGAGGATTTACTCATTTCAAGTTGGAACAGAAGCATCCATCAAGAGACAGAAATAGGAGAAAAATTATGGGAGAGAGAGGAATGAAACCCAATAAAATATAGTAGGGCAGTTGCCATTAGACTCAACTCCAGAGAGTTTGAAGGAGACGTTTTCGTGGACTCTTTGGATAGAAGCACAAGTGAAATAGTTTGAGGACAAAGAAAGAGGTGAGGAAGTGGAGACAACTATGAAAGATGGTTCTTTTTTTAGCCAATCCATGGTAAAAGGTAAAGAAACAGAGTGGCCTAAGAACATGGGTCAGTGGAAAGGCCTTGTGAAATGTGAATGATGTAGTGTGTTTCTAGGCCAGTGAAGGCAAAACTCTTAGAGACTGAGTGCCTGAATTACAACCCAAACCCACATATTTATTGCAAAGTGCCAACACTGCAATTAAACCTGAATATCTGATGCGCAGCTGCTGGGGCAACTTGGCTCGTGTGCCGACAGAGAGGGCTCTGCGTGTCCTCTGTACCATAGGTTCACCACCACTGTTCTAGGCTGATGTGAAGGCTGTAGCACAGAGGGAGGAAATTCTGATCCCAGAGAAAGGGGGTGTTTGCTGGAGAAAGCAAGAGCTTTATTTCTAGAGACCATGAAGAGGCTGATCCTCGTCAGTCCATTTCATCTGAAGAGACTGTAGATGATATAGGAGTCAGGCAGGTAGATAATTATCTCAGCTTCCTCACAGAGAGGGATCTAGGCTCTGACCTGGACCTCTAGTCAATTCCAGGCTCTGACCACTGATATAGACTGAGCCTTAATCCTGGCCCCAGCCTGAGCTCTACCTCATAGACTGAAGGTCTAGTTGTGTCCAGCCACCTTCCTTTGTTCCTAAGGGGGACCCTGAGAAAGAGCATGGGTGACTCCGCATAAACCCTCTTTCTAGCAGAGAAGAGCTCTTGAAACAAAGTAAGGCTTGGCAGCACTAGGATGGTTACCAGCTGAGCACATCCTTCAAGACGATGTCAAGAATGGGAGTGCCCAGAATTTGTCAGGGATTGGATTGGTGGGAGCAAGCCATTGTCAAAATAAGAGAGCCAAGAATAGGAGGCTATGGAAATAGGGCAAAAATTGGGATTTATTAGAATGAAAGGCCCCAGGTTGGACAGGAATGCAGAAATCCCTGAGACTGGCAATAGGACAAGCAAGCAGAGCTGGATGAAGAATAAGTGGGTTGGGTGGGGTAATTGGTGGTTCAACTAATCTAGGAAAGCTGAATGCTCTTCCAAATTTTATGGATCCTTGCAGAGCCAATGTGGTCCGTACAAGTGGTTTTATACATGCATATGTTGATCGAGAGTTTCTAACTGTAAAATATCTACTGTGTAAGAAAAGCCTTCACAACGCCCTAGCTTAAGCTCTCTAGATCCTCATTTTTCAGCTGTGAAGAGGGAACAATTACAATGTGGGACTCGGGTTTGTGGTATGGATCAAGTAAGATGATAGCTATACAAGCACTTTGTGTACTGTAAAGGGCCATGAAGACAGCTTTTGCAATAATTATTAATAATATTAAGAAGAAGAGGAGGCCTCAAAAGTAGCTCCTGTCCTAGTAGAAATACTTTAATAGTCTTCTAAAAAGTTATGGAAGGACGTGAGTCATCGACAACATGAAAACCTTATGAGAGGTGCTGTGCCTGGTCTGAGTGTCATGGTGGCACCCAGGCCCACGGCGCTGAGGGCCCAAGCAAGATGTATACTTTGCCTGGAGTTACTCTGCTGAGGAGCTGAGTGGGCAAATGCAACCAGCACTCCACTTGCTAAGCTGGTGCCCTGGCAAGGGGCTATGTCGATGTCTGGATCCACCAGGCATTATATTGACCAGTGGTGGCTCTGGTGACACCACTGGCACACTATCTTAAATATTTATGTCTATGTGGTCTTTACCTACCAAATCCAGTCATGAGAATTAAGTGATTTGTTTTCTTCGGCTTTTGATGTTTTTATGACAATGTTCCAATCTGTATCTCCAGCCTGGTCTCTCCCTTACTTGAAAGCCCTACTTTCCCATCAAACTCATCATATCCATTTTGCTCAGTTCAGAGTTTGAGGCAGGTTCTAGGCTTCTATTTTATGTTTGAAAACCCTTTTCATTGGCCTTCTCAAGGAGTTGTTAGGATACTGCTTAAGATGTTTGGTGATAAGACGCTCACTACCTCCTGAGGTAGGCAATTCCACTTGTAATTAGCTTATAACATTTAGAAACTTCTATATTTAAGCTATACCTGCCTACCTGTAGCTTGTGCCCACCATTCCCTGGTTCCTGCCTTGGGGATCATGTGGAGTAGATTTCCATTTTCTTCATGACTGCTATTCATAGCTTTGGGTACAAGGACCAGATTACCTTGGGTCTTATTACTGCTTCTTCCATTGCTCACTGAGAAGGTTTTGTTGCTCCTCATTGTCATGATTATACTTATAAAAATCCCCTGTGTCTAGAAGTTGTGCCAACATTTTGCAAATTTTTCATATATTGATTTACCAGCTTACTCATCCAGTGTCTATATTTGCAGGCCTGAGGCTAAGAGAGAAAGAATGATTTGTCCAGAGTCTTCAGCTCCTTGACTCTTCTCTGACTGGACCTGCACTGCTTCACAGTACCACAGCAGCCTATGTGGAAGCAGCTGTGACTTTGGGATCCACTGTGACCTCTCCATGGTAGAAGCTTTTGCTGACTCCCCAGCTTTTGTGAAAAACTGTTTTTGTTTGGGTGTTTGTTTGCCTCTGAGCTTTTTATCTGTCCAAAGTAGTTAACATTCTTATTTTTTTATTCCCCTCTCAAATCAGCAGCTGACACTCTAGGCCTATCAGCATTAATTATTTCCTTTTCCTCCAGAAATGCTGCAACTGGAATAATCACCATTTTTATCTACAACATAAAACATTAGCCTAGGACCAGGGAAACACAGAACCTTTTAAGATGGTGAATTCAAGTGATTGTCACATATACAGGGAAAGAGTGTGGTCAGACAAGCTTCATGAGTATAGAGGCCATTTCAAGATTTTCCATTTTGTGTTGTTGCATAGCTCATATTCATAATGGTGGCTGCTAGGACTGACTGAAAATATACTGGGGCACTTGTGATCTGTCAGGCATTTAACTATGTGTGAGCATTCTGGTTCACCACTTCATCAAACTTTGGTCTAGTCAGATTTTTGTAATCTCAGCCATCCTAGTGAGTGTGAAGTGGTATCTCAGTGTGGTTTTAATTTACATTTATCTAATGACTAATACTGTTGAACATCTTTTCATGTGCTCATTTGCCATTCTCATTTCTTGTTTAGTGCAGCTTTTGTTCAAATCTTTTGCTCATTTTTATGGGGTTGTTTGGTTTTTTACTATTGGGTTGTAATAGTTCTTTATTCTTTTCACAAGTCCTTTGCCCAGTATGGTTTTTAAAATTTATTGATTGATTGATTGATTGATTGATTGTTACCTGGAATTGGACTCAGGACCTTGCATTTGCAAAGCAGGTGGCAGAACCACTGAGCTAAATCTCCAGCCCTCAAGTATGCTTTTTTATAAAAGGTGTCATGGTGAAGACATTTATATGTCTTCTCCTAGTGCTTGATTTGTCCTAGTACACAATTTGTATTTTCATAGTATTTAATGTTAAAATCTAGGTTATCAATTATTTTTCTTTTACAATTTGTACCTTTTTGTGTCCTTTTAAAGAAATACTTGCCTGACTGAAGGTCACCCAATTTTTTTCTCCTCTGTTTTATATTGGAAGTTTTACAGTTTTAGGTTTTGCACTTAGTGTAGTGACCCATTTTGTATGTTATAGGGTATAAATCAAAGGTAGCAGGCTCCTCTTCCTCCTCCTCCTCATTTTCCTCTTCTTTTTTTCCTTCCTGCTTCTCCTATTCCTGTTCCACTTTATCTTCCTCCACTTCCTGCTCCTCCTGCTTCTTTTCCTCTTCCTCTTCTTTCTTTCTCTCCTCACTCCTCCCACCATTTTCCCTCTTCTTCCTCTGTCTCCTTTTCTTTCTCTTCTCCTGTTCTCCCTTTGTTTGGCAAATGGATACCCATTGTTCCAATATCATCTCTTGAAAGATCTCTTTTCTACATAGACTTGCCTTGGTACCATTATCAAAAATCAATTGGCCATTTGTGTGTGGATCTATTTTCAGACTTTATTCTGTCCCACTGATATACATAGAAATATCTATAGCAACACCACATTGACCATATACTATGGCTTTATACTTAGACCTCTGGAGTAACGGGAATGGGAGAGGCAAACATCTTAGCTGGACTTCCTGTCATAATGGCCCAGAGAAAGGGGCACTTTAGTATCATGGAAGGACACTGAGGCAGGTTGCCCCAGACCATCTTCAGGGGATGGAGGGGAAGCAAAGGGAAGCGAGGGGGAGGGGCATGGCAGCTGTCAGCTAGACCATGCACCCCTTGGGCTGTCACGGGAGAGAGGGGAGAGTCAGGTACTCCTCGTCTGTCTTCATTGACTTTGAGCCATTCTTTATATCTAATATACACGTTTAATTTTACATGCATTGTCTTTCCCGCTTTTCACAATTTTGGGTATGTTGCATTTTCATTTCCATTCAATTAAAATTATTTTGTATTTTTTCTTGTTATTTGTTCTTTGACCATTGGTTTGTTTAGGAGTGTTGTTTAATTTTGAAATTATTGGCTATTTCCTCGATATCTTTCTGTTACTGATTTCCAGTTAAATTCTCTTATGGTCAGAGAACAAACTTGGTATAATTTCAATCCTTTGAAATTTGAATGTTGAAATCTCCAAGCATAATTTTGGATTTGTTTATTTTTTCATTCACGTATGCCAGTTTTGGCTCCATGTATTTAGAAACTATTAATTGGTGCCTATAGAAAGGATAATTGAAAGATATAGTGAATGTTTAAATTTTAAAAGAAATTTATTGCAGAAAAAGACCTTGACAAGAACAATGGGATAAACGTGTTTGAAGTGAGGGGGATTTTGAGGGGAATTAATGGCAATGAATCTCTTACTCTAATTCATTTTTTAATTTAAGCATTCACAGTATTTTATGCTTATCCCTCATTGGCCAAACATTTAATAGCTTTTTTTGTCAAACAAAAACATTACCATATGTCCTCATTCACCTTATTCACTAGGATCTGGCACCATGTGACCTCTAACTTTTGGGCAAAGCCAAAATGACCATGAAAGGTAAACATTTTGAATTGATTCGGGACATCAGGGCAGCCATGACAATGCAAGCAAAGACACTCATAAAAGAGGACTTCCAGAAGTGCTTCAAAAAGTGGCAAGAATAATGAGATAAATGCCTTCTAAGTGAGGGGGAGTATTTTGAAGGGGGCTAATGGCAATTCATCTTTTATTGTAATAAAATTTTAAAAATTTAAATATTTGCTGTAGTTTTTCATTATTCTTGATAAATTTTGATCATGTCCTTTTGGCCATTTTGCCCCTACAAAAGAAATTTTTCAAAATCTATGATAATATTTCTTGCCCTTGTATCTACTTTGTCTGATATTGATGTCTATACTTCCTTTTGGCACTAACACGGTATATCTTTTTCCATACTTGGCTTGTAATCTATTGTGCTTTCATGTTTCGCATGGATTTTTTACAGGAATCTTATAGTTGGATTTGCTTGTTTTAATGTAATTATGGATTTGGTTGGGTTTAAAGATATCATTTTGTTTCCATTTGTTTTGCTTGTTCTTGTCTTCTTTTGGATTAAGTGACTGTGTTTTATGATTTAATTTTATTTCATTACCTTATTAGCCTTTCTCCTTATTAGCCTTTATTTTCCTTACTTTCCTTCTCTTGTTCCTCTTCTTTTGATATAAATTGTTACTTTAATATTTACAATATACATGCCCAGGTTAGTGGTAGATGTCTATATTTCTATCTATCATTATCTCTTTATTTTCATGACTCACATTTTTCTCCTTTCTAATACACAACAATTACAATATGTTTAATATATGGCTTTTGTTTGTATATGTTCTTGCAAATATATATTGTTGTTGTTCACTGTACACATATTTTTAATTTATATTAATTTATATAACTTGTATTATATGACTTACCTGACTTTGTTCTTACTTTTATCAAAGAGTGTGTACTATTACAATCAATTCATATTTCTTCTGTCTTTTGACAAATATTCAATGGTAATATCCCACACATTTTAACCTCTCTGCTCTGATTAATGATCTTCCAGGTTTCTGGGAACTTCCCAGGCCCACAAATAATGCTGCAATGAACATCCTTGTGCATGTTCTCCTATAAACCTAGTGAGCATCCTTTAGAGGATGCGTATCCAGGAGCTCAATAGCTGGATCATAGAGTCTACATAAACTTAATTTGACTAAATGGTAAGGAATGTTCTACGGAATGGCAGCACCAATCCATAATCCACCACTAGAGAGCTTCCATCTCTCCATATTCCTGCAAATTGTGTCATTATTCAGCTTTTTAAATTTTATGTGTGTAAATTATATAAGGTGAAATCTCATTGTAGTTTAATTCACATTTCTGTGATTATTAATAATATTAAGGAATTGGGCCGAGGATTTAACTCAGCAGCACTGTGCCTGCCTTGCAAGCTCAAGGTCCTGAGTTCAATTCCCGGTACAAAAACAACAACAACAACAACAATAATAATAATTTAAACAACTTTCCCTATTTTTTTTCTCTTTTTTAGTTTCTTGGTACAGTTACCTATATGCATCCTTTACTTATTTTCTCATGAGGTTTTTTTTTTTTCTTACTGATTTGCAGGTGTATTTTTTTGTATGTAGAAAAAACAAGAAGATGAAGTTAATCTTCTATCAGTTGGAAAATTGTGGCTATCATCCATCCTATCTTTATTTTCTCCATAGTGCCATTCATTGAATATAAATATTTTTACGTAGTGGAATAGAATCCATCTTTTTTGTCTCATCGTATGTGCTTTTTTCTTTCTCATCTAATTCATAAAAAATTTTTCTTCATATCCTATTGACTTTATATTTCTCCATTCTTCTAATAACTTTATTATATATTCTATTAATTATTTTCTTTCACATTTGTGCTTATAATCTATATAATATTAGCTTTGTGTGTAGTATTAAGGGATCAAATTTTACCTTTCTACACACAATGAACTAGATTTCCCTAACACAATATACTTAACAATTGTTGGTATTAAATTGGTTTCTCATATTACTTCTTTTATGCATGCATCTATATGAGTCCTAGCAGAAAACAGAATAGGACTAACTGAGGACTAATAGCACCAACTGGGGAAAGCCTAATGCAGGACTACCAGGTTAGGGACACCAACAGGGGCCGGCACTCAGTGGCAACAATGGTGTGATGGTTAATTGTGATGTCATCTTGAATGAATTAAGAAACACCTAGCAGATTAACAGAGCACAGTTCTAGTTGTGCCTGTGATGATTGACATGTTAGCCACAAACTGAGGACTCACTCCGGATGTGGATTGCACCAACTAGTAGGCTGGTAGCCTAGATGGAATAAAAAGGGAAAGAAAAAAGAAGTCTCCCCTTTCTGCTTGTGTGGAGGAGCTTCAGTCTTTGCCATTGCCTTTGGACATTGGTCTCCAGTTCCTTCAGCCTTCCAACACAGACCCTTCAGCTTTCCAACTCAGACTTATCCCAGATTCTGCAGTGAGTTCCAGATCTTTGACCTTGGACTGGATCCTCCAACTTTCCAGTGCACGGATGGCCATTTTGCATTCTTCCACCCCTGATTCCACAGGTGGCCATTGTAAGCCTTCTTAGTAAGTTCTTTTTTTTTTTTTTTGTACCAGGGATTGAACTTGGGATCTTGCGCTTGCGAGGCAGGCGCCGGAACCACTGAGCTAAATCCCCGGCCCCAGCTCTTTACATATTATATGTAATATGTATTTTTATTTTAAATCCATTTCTCTAGTGAACCCTAACTGATACAAATGGGGAAGTTCTCATCCTGGCCCTCCAGCACAAACACATAGGCTAGAATGGGTAAGGGGAGGGAGGTATTACTAAAACCTAGAGAAAGCTGTAGCTGGTATTCTTGGCTTCAGAGTATGAAGTAACCTGGGTCTGCTTGCAACTGGCAGAGAGAAAGGGAAGGCATAACTACTCTGTCTTTTTTTTCTCTCCAAACCTCCAGTGGCTCTTAATGGCAAACTCAACACAGACTCAGCAGGGCAAATAAATATTTATATGGTCATATGGTTAGTGCAATGCAAGGAGGCCAGCCTCTGAAGGCAAGAGAATAGAGAAGGGTGGAGAAACTCTGGAAGAGCAAACAAAATATTCAGTGCAAGCCATGCGCTAGTGAGAGCATTTCTGTCTCTGTGCCTCTGTTTTCTGGCAGTGGCATCCATCTGTTCTTGTTCCAGTACCACTATAAGTTCTTCCTCTTCCTCCTTCTCCCCCTCCTTTTAAGGTTTAAAGTTTCTAGCTTATCTGCATTTGTATTATTCCATGTAAATTTTAGAATAAATGTATAGAGTTCTCTAAAAATCAACTGAAATTTTGGTTGGCCTTATACTAAATATTTATATTAGTTTTGGAGAAGAAACTTTTTTGTTTTTCTTTAAGAAACATTTTTAATATTTAGTCAGCCCATTGTGAGCAGGAATGTCTCTCTATCATTCATATTATCTTCTATGTCCTATGTTAGTATCACGCTCTTCTGCATAGAGATCCATTATATTCTTAGATAAATTAATTCCTAGACACTTTCTATGAATGGTTCGAATATTTAGTGAGTGACTTTTATGCACAAGCCCTGCATTGGGTAACACAGATACTGTTGTGAATAGGACATGGTCTCTGGGCTCACAGAACTGACCCTGCAGAGAAGCACATGTAAACAGACAAATGCATGACCACACACTGGGATGTGTGCTCTGAAGCAAAGGCCCAGCTTTCCGCCCTGGCCCTCAGCCTTCCTCATGTCATTTCTCAGGGCTCTGTGTTACTGCTCTTATAAAGATCCCGGCCAGATGTCAGGATGTCAGGAGACAGGATTTCCAGGCCCAGATTTGATTCTATCCAGCCAGTTTGTTCATTTTTAGAAGGAAGGATTGGGTTAGAAAAATTTTAAAGCCTTCAGTGCCATCCATCTTTCTTCTTTCCCTTTTTCTCTTTCTCACCTCTCCTTCTTTCTCCTTTTCATTTCTTCCCACCCCTTTCCCCTTTTCCTTTCTTCTCTCCTTTCCCCTCTTTCCTTTTCTCTTTCTCTTCCTTCCTTTCCATCCTCTGCTTCCTTCTTCCTTTCTTTCCCCTATAATTGAGTGTGAAAGAGTGAACAGTATTAACCAGGGAAGGGAAATAGCTGTGTCCGGTTTTAAGTACCATTGGAATGCTCCAGCTAAAATGCCTGCAGTAGATCATGCAGCTGTGTGTCTTAGGAGGTGAATCCATGTTGAAGATGCACAACTGAGAGATACCAAAAAGTCTTAATGTGAGACCACTGAGAAGGAACACAGAAAATAAAAGAGGATGACTCTGAATAGAACCCCAGAGTCTGCGTCATCTTAAAATAAGAGAAAGAAAAAGGTTTTTTTTAGAGGAAACCTATCACTGGTATTGTTTTTTAGATGAAAAGTTTTTAATTTCCTAGAAAGTAACTTTAGATGGAAGGAAGATAAATTAATACTTCATGGTCTCTTAGAATGCTTTTTATATCATCCTTCCTCTGGAAAAAAACTGCTCAAATTGATGGTCAACTGTGATTTCAAAAATGTAGCATTAGTTTTTAATGATTTTATTCACAAGCTATTAGAGGAAGCCACCAATATTTGCTTAGTTCCCTCTTTTTGCCCACTTATAAAATGGGCATAATACTAAAAGCTGTGATAAGATTGAGTCTAAATTCTGGGAAAGAAATTTCTGTAGAATTAGAAAAGTATAGGTTTATTCTTTATCATAATATCAATGATTAAATTCGTGTTCTGTCTTTGACCTCCTGCCCCCATCCAGTAACTCATTTTTTGTAAACTAGTGCTCATTCTGTCTCACATATCTTTTCCTTCTGTCCCAGTTCCTCTGGATTCTCCACCCAGCAGTTGGGAGATCAGAAAGATACCATCTGCTGATTAATAAACACACATGTATCCCTTAATAAGTTGATTGGATCAGGGTGTCTCAATGTTCTTGTTCTGAATGTTCGTACATTTCACCACACACTCACTTATTGGAGGTCACACCCGGAGGCTCTGTGGCTGGGATGAATCACATCTGAGCTGACTGTCCTTCCTGGAATTCACAGGCTGCAACATATGTAAGTTCAGCCAAAGTGGACACCTGCCATCTACTCATAAGAACACTGGCTACTGGTTGTCACATCTTTACAGAATCTCCTTGAGGTGCATGGATAGAACATCCATTGAGCACCCTCTGCATGTTCACCCCTGGGGTGAATAAAGTATGTGAGTGGGTCCCAGCTCTTCAGAAGGAAAGAAGATGGCAGGGAATAGTGGAAACTTTGCCATTTCAAACTTTAAGCCATTTCATTGGCAGATTTTTATTTATCTACTTCAGACTTGGGACCTACCAACCCACAACTCCTTCAAATGAATTACTGCTATTTTGTAAAGAGCCAAAAATTTCCCAAGTCCTTTCCATCTTATTGATTTCCATTGGCTCCCTGCTTACTCTGAGGCATGTTTATTTCTCTGGGAGTTGCAGGCTATCATGTTCACAGGGCTCAGTGCAGATTTTGGTCCATCCTCTTCCAAGTGGAGATGAGGAGCTGAAGATTTATCTGGGCTGCAGAGTCATCATTCTTGTATTCTTTATTCCCTAGCTCAGTGTCGCAGAGACATTAATAAATGAAGAGGAGATTGTTTGCTTTTTCTTTTGAGAGATATCAAACCGAAAGAAGAAACAAAACCAAAAGGAATCAGTTGCCCAAAATTGCGTAGGAGCAAAACTTCTATGATGTGATAAACATGCACACCGATGGTATACATGACACTTCCACCTTTCTCAAGGTACACTAGGCCCCCAAAGTTGAAAGTACTTGGCCAAATTTATGTAGGAAGTCAGTGACAGGATTGATCTTAAAGCCCATGTGGTCTTTCGCCTACTCTGAGCCTCTACCCTGTACATCAGGGATGGTCTAGGAAAGATTACCAGGAGGCTGTGTGGTCTGGTAGGCCGAGCATGTACTTGGGAGAGTCTGGGTGGAGCCCGGATCCCGTGGCCTTCTCTTCAGTGCCTGCACTTGGCTCCCTGGGATCTCAGGACAGTCTTTTCTTGCTTTCTGTTTTAGTATTTTCTCCTGGGAGGTTGGGCTTTTCAAAAGTGCTGCCATCAATACCCAGAGTTGATGTTGAGTGGCATCTGCTAGGCTGTATCAGTGGGTGTGTTGGGCCTCTCTGAGCCAGCTCTGAGCTGCACAGCCACCAATAAAAGAGTCTGAAAGCCAGTGGGTGATGCGTGGATATTGGTGTTGTAGACAGAGTATGGACTTCACGTTGCACAGGCTTAAATTTAGAACCCAAATCTACCAATTCTCAGTTGTACCAACTTACACATCACATTACCTTCTAAGCCTGTTTTCAAACTTGATTTTTACCAACGCATATGAAGAAGGTATCATAGAAAATTAATAGAGGTTGAACAGCCACCAGAAGTAATGCTAGCCATAGGAAGGGGAAGGCTAAAGGTCAATTTAGCCCTCATTCCTGCCAGACCCTGTGTATTTATCTACACATAAACTCATGGCAGCTCTAGAAAGGAAATGCTATGCTTGTCTCATTTTATGGATGAGAAAACTGAGGCCAAAGGAAAGTAGGCCCTTTGAAGATTTTCTATGAGTTCCTCATAAATTTCTTGGATCAAGCAAGGTGATTCTTTCCACTCTACAGGTGAAAATCTGAGTAGTAGAGACACAGATGTACGATATGCTGGGGTCACACAGAAGGAATTGGTGGTGGAGCTGGGCATGGGGCCAGATCTCTCAGCTCTCTCAGCTCAGAGTTCTCTCACTGACTAAACTGGTTGGGCCCAGCCAAGCCCAGGGAGGGCATGCTGCCCTGGGGTGCTGTTCTCCTGGACTAGCCTCACCCTCATGCCAGGGAAGCATAGCCCCATTTGCTGCCAGATGGCCTTGTTGCCCAACTTGGGGGCAGGAGCCAAGCCTGGCAGCCTTTGGTGGGCATCCAAGTCTAGTTGCTCTTTCCTGGGCCGAGTTTAGCATGCAGCATGGCTTCATCATCCAAATATGTCCTGCCAGACAAGCCTCAGCTGCTGGCCAGCGGGGCACTTGGCAGCCCCGGGGCACTTGGCAGCCCCAGAGAACTTGGTGTTAATTGGGCCCAGCCAAAGTAAATCATGGTTCTCATTAAGAGGAAGTCCAGCCATTCCCTGGCAGGCAAAGGGTGAGAGCTAGGGAAGGGAAGAGACTCCCACAAAGGGGTCGAATTCTACAACAGCCCAGTGACCTTGTGCAATGTCCAGATTGCTCTGGCTCTCTACCTATCTAAAGACTGAAGAGACTGCACCCAAGATCTTGATGGCTTGTGCCAGACTCTGTTGCTTTCGTGTGTATGCTTGGAGCACCATCAGGCACAGGTTTCCAGTATTCTGTAACATAATGGGCTAAGTGTCACCTGATTTGGGAAGGTAAGAGAAGCCCTTTCCATGAAATAAGCACTCCCCCAGAAGTGCTGTGAGGCCTAGAGCCTTTGTAGCAGGCTGGGATCCCCTGGTGACGGCGAGGGCCTTAAGGAGAGAAGTGCTTCCCTGCTGGCTGAGTCACTTATAGATGGAAGAGGAGGAGGGAGCTTATTAAGGTCTGTCCTGTCCAAAGATCAAATTTGAGCTGCAAATAATGGTCAGATGAAACCCTCAAAATGTTAGGTTAATTTGAAGAAAAATTATAGCAATCCTGCAAGTTCTGTCTTTGCTAAAATGAACCCACCTAGTCACTCATGCTTTCCTTAACACAGTCATTCACTCACACACAGCATTTAGGAAGCTCCAGCCATGTGCTGAGTGCTATGCTAGGCACTGAGGATACAAATGAATCTGACTCAGCCAGTGCCTTATTCAGAGTCATTGTGTTCTGAAAAGGTGAAGCATCTGAAAACCTGACTTGGTTTTCAGGGATAAGAAAGCGAGATAAATCCTATACTAAAGCCATGTGTGAGACCCTCTGAGTTTGGAGGAAGAAGTTAGGAACTGTGAATTAGGTGAACCAAAGGAAGCAGACTGGCCTCCCAGAGAAGGCGGCATCTTAGTAGTGCTTTGAAGAATACATTATAATTACTGGAGACAATAGTTAAAGTAGAGGAGAGAATATAAGCAAAAGTGGAACAGAAATCCAAAAGAAATTCTGTGATCAGAGAAGAGCAAGCTTCCATGCAGACTAAAGGTGGCTACATGGGCAACATAGGGACCATGTGTGGTGGGGCGGAGTTGAGGCTGATGTTTGGTCAGCTCAGTGTCTCACTGTACTGGGTGTGGGTAGTTTATTCCAGTGGCATTTTCACAGTCCCCAGCCCCGTCTGTCCAACACAATCTCTTGTAGAGTTTTTATAAAACACAAATAGCCAGTCTACTCTGAGATCCTGAGTTAGCTCGTCTAGTGGGGGCTGGGTATCTATACTTTAAAACACACTCCCAAGGCAATTCTGAGGTCACTAGCAGCCTAGCATTCTTTAAAAAACTAAAGATACTGCTGCTAAATGCAACAGAGAGAAATAAAGCCGAGGAGGGAGGCAGAGAATTCAGCGGGGAGAGGTGGTTTGGTTTGATGTAAAACAGTATGGGCAGGTAAGGAAGACCCGAAGGAGTGAAGGTGGGAGCTGTGGGGAGGTATCTGCAAGTGGAGGAAACTATAGATGCAAAGGTACTAGGGCAGGGCTGACAGATGTCCTGAAGGAAGTACAAGGAGGACAGCAGTGCTGGAAAAGAACAGCTAAGGTCAGAGAGGTGATGGCAGCAGGCTGGTTGCACAGAGCCTGGCCTTTTTCAATCACTGATTTAGTCCAACTCATACAGCAACTCATGCAACTCATACACTTGTGTATTGCTCTGGACTGGACTCTGCATCTGGGTAGGAAAGAGGAGAGTGAAGTCAAGAGAACATAGGATGTCTGGCTAGGAATCCCACTCACCAGGAAGGCGCACAGGCTTTGGCAATCCTTCCTAGGATGCAGCTACGATACACGTTACTGTGCTGATTCCAACCATAACAGAAGTGGCAGTGTCACATGAAGTGGGTGCAGAGAGAGGGGACAAATAGATGAGCATATTGGGACCTAGGAGCTCCTTGAAGGATGGGAAGAACAGGAGCAAGCACCCAAATAGAAGTCTGTGTGGCTGAGGCAGCATGAGTATGGGGTCAGACTGTCCTGGATTCTAGTCCTGGCTCGGCCTTGACATTTGAGACCAGTGAGAGGGAGCCCATGGATTTTCCTCTTTGAGTCTATCTGAGTTTAATTTCCCAATCTTTTCTATGGAGTTAACCTCTGCATATTGGCTGTGGAAATTAATGAAGTGATCAATGGGCATGTGTCTATCAGCCCAGAGCTGGGCATGGAGAAATGCACACAACAAATGAGTTCCACATCGCCCTGAGCATGTTTTGGTGTGTTTTCCCTTCTATAGACAATACCTCTTTCTGTCTTTATGGAAATCATTAGGGCAAGGTGCCACCCTACTGTGACAATTCATGTTGGCCATTGTGCTGTGGCTGAAATATATTCTCAAGGTGGCATTACTATTATTGCTCCAATATTTTTAGTGCCCTGCTGTTATTACGGCCCTATTTCATGCTGCCTGGAGGGGGCCATGTGGTCAGTGAAGAAGCCAGAGCTTCTCTGAGTTTTCCTCTTCTTCATGTCACCTTCATAACAAGACCATGGACAGAGGAGCCTCTGAAGAAGCTTGCACAGAGGGATCTGTGAGCTGCTGAGTAAGTGCTAAGCTGGGAAAGCTCTGCAACTCCATCTGTGTGGAGAGGATGTGGGTGACAGTGGTCATTTGGTCCTATCCCCTCTGGCTTGCCAGCATCCCCAGTGTGGCCTCCCCAGCCCTACCTCAGCTTTTCTGCTCTGCCTGGTGTGGAACAACCAATTGGAGGGGACATCCTTCTAACACGATTTGATCATTGTGGAGGGGGGCTGAGCTGGGTGGAGACAGGCCACCCCCTCAGGTACAGGGCAACACTTTCCCTGCCAAAGAAAAAACATTTTTGATATGATTTGGTTAGATGCAAGTTCTTTATTCTTCTGAACATTAGTTATATCCATAGCTTCTCCATGGGTCTCTGGCACCAGTCCTGGGTTGACACTGGGAAAAGGGACAGGTTATGGTCTAGTCCTTCTCCTGGATGTGCTCATCACCTCTGGAAGGCAGAGTGGAGATTCTTGATGAGCAACTGTGCTGAAAGACTGAGAGAGACCAAGGCCATGGCAAAGGCAGAGATGAGTTCTAGCCCAAGAAACTCTCTTCCATTCAGAATGGTCATTCATTCGTTCATTCAGCTAGCACTCAAGGGCCCTGGGAGGCAGAGATGACTGTTTTTGTTTTTGTTTTAAATCTCAGAACTAGTAGCTGTGGGAGATGGGCAGGCCACGTTCAACTCTAAAATAGGCCATTAAAAAGAGAATGGTGACGAACTGGGGGTAAAGGCCACTTCCAGGGAAAGGAGGCTTAGAGTAGGTCACTGGGCCCTTCCCAGGAGGAGAGGGAATTGACTTAGGCCTTGATAAAGGGAAAACTTTCATGGAGCTGAAAGATGGGCTCCTAGGTTAGGACACGTACCACAAGCTGGGTGTCCTCGGGTCATTATTTAACCTATCTGGGTTTTATTTGAATGGATGCACCAACTATTGGTTGACTTGTATTGATTTGTGTGATATTATTTTCACTGAAGATGATATGTGTTCAGTCAAACTTCCTAAGATTTGACTGCTTTGATCAAACTTTTCAAAGAAATTGATTAAATAAGAATAGGCCAATTTCAGATCTTAGGTCTTAATTTCTAATTTATTTGTTTATTTCTATCCTGTTTCTCTCCACATAACCAGGGTCTGATTTCACCCCTTCACCCAACCATAGTGTGTCCTCAGGAAAGGTTTTCTCCTCAGTTACCTCCCCTTGTGTGCAATGTGGTTGGGGGAAAGATAAGAAAGTTTAAGAAGTTCCAGTTCCTCTCACTTGGGAAGGAAGGTAGAGTGGGTTTGAAATTCTCAGCTTAAAATGATCTGGGTCTCCAAAAAGGAAGTTTAAGGATCAGGGAGGCTTGGCCATGGTAGGGGCTAAATAACAAGTTGTTTGGATCAGTGCTAGAGGTGATTACTCCATTATTCAGCTATGTGACCACTGATTAACCTACCTGTGTATTTTGTATTTTCTGTAGATTACTGAGTGCATTATAAGAGATAAAGTAAGATGCTCAGTCCTGTATCTGGCACTTAGTAAGTTCTGGAGGAAAGGTGACTGATAAATTAGCTGTGATAGTGTTACTGGATTTTGGGGTGCTGACGTCTCCTTCAGGAAGTGGTTTCTAGATTCTTTGTGTCCTGAGCAAAGAATTGGGCAAGGCAACCACAAAAAGTAACAAAGCTTTATTAAAACATAGGAAGAGAAACAGGCTCTACAGGGCAAGGTTGGGCCAAGTAAAAGTAGGAAAAAAGAACACCTACAGCATGAGGGTGGGCCACCATACAAGACAGAACACAGTGGCAAAACCTCAGTGTCCTTTTTGTCAAGCTGACGTCAGGTCTAGGCCATCCTATCGAAAATTTGGGCAAGGTCTCCTAAGAAGTCCCTGTGCACGGCTTCAGGAACTGTTCGGAGCACATGTCCTGGGATTTTGTAATTAATAGGTCACACCTACTTCCCCAGCCAGCCTTACCACACCCTAATCTCCTGTCTGAGTATTGGACTTTTGGAACCAAAATTCTTGTGGCCCCTCAGATTCTGTTACCACTAGGGCTACCTTTTACCTACCATTTATGCCCAACAGAGCGAGTATAATCAGGCCAGTACCTGAAGTGCTCAAAATCATGATAACAGTGAGAATGCAGATGTCAGGCTGAGGACCGCGTTTGCGAGACTCTGAGCCCATCTCCCATCCCAAGGCAGCAGTATCTCCTTGGCTACTTCAGAAAAGACCCAGAGCTCTGCCTCCAGCCCAGGGGCTCTGGCCCTTTAAAAGGCCTCTTCTCATCTTCATTTGGCTGGTTCTATCCATTACCTCTGAATGGAAATTGAAGCTTAATTTTTCTCGCTTGGAGCCATTAACACTCTGAGCCCTTGACAGGAAACACAACTCAGCTTTAATTAGCCGCAGCAAGCCCCCTGCATGAGCTTCTAGCACAGCCCAGGGACTTCAAAGATAAAGGCTTCCCCATTCTCACTAATCACAGCTATTAATGAGCCAATTAAGGCTGTCTCTAGGCCAAGGCAGGCAGTTCTCTTAGTACCTTGGGCAGAAGCTCTGTCCTGCTGCTGGGAAGCTCCTCCCCCTGCAAAAATGGAATCTGATGTCCTTGGGAGCAGAGAGCCTGGGATGTGGTGTTCCTGCTGGGTTGGCCTCCAGCTCTGCAGCTATTCTGCTGTGAATCCTAGGACTGAGCAAATGTCCACTCAGTCATTTCCACATCAGGGGATAGTAACACTGCTTCTCAAGAGGAGTAAAGATTATAGCAGGAATACAAGTCCATGGTTCTCCAAAATTAGTTTGCTTCAGAATTGCCCCAAAGGCCTTATTAAAATTCTTGGCTGGGCTCCCCTCCGAGTCTCTGACTCAGTTGTTCTAGGAGGGGTAGTGTGCAAGACTGCATTTCATCTCCTTCTAAGTGATGCTGATGCTGTTGGCTCTGGGACCATACTGAGAAGTGCTTCTCCTAGTTACATATCGGGCTGTACAAATATGAGCTGTTACTTGAAGGTTTTGATTGTATCCCCACCTATTAATGTCCCCCTACCCATTTCCTTCACCTTTGTCTCACAAGACTGTTTCCAGGAAGCTCCCCAGAGCTTTCCATCTTGGCTGTTAACACATGGACACACCAGAATTGGTCACTATGTGGCATATGATAGTTTCTAGTACTCCAGCTGTGCTCAGTCCTGGGCAGAATTTGACAGGACTATTCTTTGCCTAACATTGGTAGTAAGATTCCACATCCTGATGTCTGTGTCTTCAGTCTCCAACATCTTCTTCAGGAAGGGAAGTGGGTGGGGACTTCCTGATTGCAGAGAAGGCAGAGAGAGCATGGAGCCTTCAGAAGGCTTCTTGACAAATGAGCTGTTGGTGGAGGTGGGGAAAATGGAGATATGCAGAAACGAGGACATTTGAATGTACCTGTGGTGCATGGGGTCCTGGTTAGGCTCTTCTGCTGATGGGGTCACTAGTGGCTGCCTGCTGCACTAGGCCACAGAGACATATACTCATTTCAGCTCCTGCTCCTTCTTGCCACTCCTGACTTAAAATCACACTGTGCTTCTGGCCTTAAAGATGAGCTTTTGTGGTTAAAAAGATGTCAACAGTTTGCGTAGCTCCAATGTTGGGCTTCAGCCAGGGCCGTTGCCTTCTTGTCAGGCCTTCCATCATGCTTACTCCCCCTCTGTGTCTTTTCTTACTCTGTTCCACCACCTCACATGCCCTCCTTCCTCCTCTGTGCTATTCATGTCTAATTCAGCCTTCATGGCCCACCTGAAGCATCAGCAGAGAGCCACTCTTGTGATCTTTGTTTTATAAGCCTCAAATCAGATCTCAAAGAGAGTGCCTGGGGGTCTCAGGGGAGGTTAGAAACTGTCAAGTGACTGAAGCATCCCTTGAAAGTGCTGAACTAAGAAAAGTCAGTCAGGTATCTTCTCAGAACCTTCAGCATGCTACTGTGGATTGGGAGAATCAAGAAGGACGCTTAACAAGCCCATTCCCCAAAAATATTACGGTGTAGAGAATGTACTCTTTCCTGCAGAGGAACTTGCTATGATATAGAGAACCTGGGCCTTGAAGACAGATGACTAGGAAAGTTCGGAGTGGCAGACATGTGTTCTGATTCCAGAACTTTCACCTCTTTGAGCCTCTCGCTATCTGTAAAATGAACCCAGTGGTCCTTACCTTGATGGGGAGAGGGGGATGCACTGCTGAAAGGCTTATGTGAGATGACATATGAGAATTGTTTAGCCCAAGGTGAGGTATACAGTAGGAGCTCCATACATGTGTATCTTCCCTTTTGCCTTTCCTGGTGGAAGCTTGCGATCTAGTAAATAAAAAATGAATTGTACTAAACAGGCTACATTGCAAGCCCAGCACTTGAGGGTGAAGCCACAAACAAGGACACAGAGGTTGGAGGTGTGAGAGGTCATAAGGGACCGGAGTCATCCAAGCAGGCTTCCCGGAGGAGGCAGATCTATGCTGGACCAGATTTGCCCAGCTTAGTTCTCAGCAAATGCTGGGGGCAGGGGAAGGAAGGCTTGCTTTGGGAATTGCATCTCTCCCTGAGCAAGCTACAGCAAGAATCTCTGTCTTTATTTTTCTTTTCCACCCTAGAGGCCCATTTCCCCACCAAATCCAGCCGACACAGCACTTGCCTTCCCCTCCCACTGCTGAACTTGGCCAGCATCTCAAGTTCTCCTAGGTTTGAGCCTCAGAGCAGGGCCCTTTTGGCTGGTGGAAACTCACTGGGCCGAGCCTCCCTGGCTTCCTGCAGAAGCCTGCTGCCTGGTTACTCGCAGGAAATTGGACAAACAGACCACTGGGCTCATACAGTCTAGGACACTCGCTGGTTGCTACTTAGCCCGATCGCGGCCTCAAGGGGTGAGAAGGGAGCAGGTGAGCAGTGCTGTATATCTCTTCCCGTCCTGGCTCCCCGTCAATCAACAGTTCCAGGAAAACTTGCTTAAAACCAGGCTTTTGTCTTTAACTCATCTAAACACCGTATAATCCTTAGAACTAGTGTTGTATTTCCCAATTTACTGATGAGAAAAATAAGGCTCAGATAGATAGCTTAAAACCACATTTGTTTGGTCCAAAGTCCGAGACTTTTCCACCAATCCTATGGAGCCATTTATTTTCCTTTGTGCCTTTATTTGCTCATCCGCAGGTCAGCACCTGTAGAGAGCCTTCCTAGTCATCACCAGAGACTGTGCTCATCTCCCTTTTTCCTGAGCGCCTATAATTGGGACCCCAGTGCTCACCCCCTGGAAAGGACAGGGTCAGTATCTTGTCACTGTATTCCTGTTGCTTGACACTGCACCCCACACATTGGTCTCCATTGAACAAGGATCAAGAAGTGTAATTTTCAGGAGCACATGAACACATCATGTGCATTACTCCCGCCACTAGTCCCAGGTTGCTTAGGGTCTTCTTGGCACCCCACAATTCTTTACCCTTCCCTTACACCGCATGGGATGTTTCCGGCCCAGGCATGGTCTCACAGCTGACTCAACTCTTCAAGGCATCATCTGTGTTATCCTCTTGTGATCCAGCTTGCTTCCTGGACTTCATTAGGGCCCCCAAATATTCACGAGCAGACCCCTGTGGCTGGATACACTTGATGCAGCCCCATGTAATCTCAGCTCCAATTCTCTCCCTCTGAGTCAGATCTGGATCTTGCCCCACAGCTCATCAAAACCCGCTTCAGTGATTACTGAAGGTGCCAGGGAAATTATGAAAACCATGTGACAGGTAAATAGCTGTTCCTGCTACTTTCTTAGGTTTCAAAGGGAGGACGGCTTGCTCCGGTGTGTGGGCTGGGAATTCAGGCTTTGCAAGTGCTTTCCAGAACACACAGGGCAGGGCAGACCCTCACAGGCTTCTGCTGCTGGCCTCCTGGCCTGCATGGCTGAGGCTGCTGACTTATACAACTGACTCCATATGAACACTGTAGCTTTGTTCCCTCCATGAAGAGTAACGTACAAAGGGGTTCTGAGTAGAAGCAGAGCAGGGTCAGCGGCCCAGACAGCTCCAGCTGGAAGACACTTTTGGTCACTAAGCCTAATCTTCTCCCCTGAGGCCTGAGCAAGAGTCAGACAACGTGGAGACTGAGCTCTGGCTGAAGTGAACACAGCCGTGTCTCTGTAAGGCTTCGGAGAAGCTTGAGCCATGGATGTTCATGCAAAATCATGCCCAGAATCTTCTCTTTGTATTGGCGGGTTAGAACACCACAGGCACGTAGGATTGGGATAATTCCATCTATGGATGAGGTAAATAAGGCACCTGGTTGTCTTCCAACCTCTAGCCACCTGGCTTTATTTCCCAAGTATCTGGATGTCCAGAGAACTTGCAGGAAGAGCACATCCCAGGACAGAGCTCGTGCAGGGCACCAAGTTGCTTTGACATGAGGAGTGGAGCATCCACAGTTGCTAAACTTCAGGCAACTTCTATAGATGATCTGTGAAATACTTGTGAAGGCCTCTTCCACCCCTCAATATTGAGGCTTTTATGGGTAACCCAGCTATGAACATGTACTGAGCAACTCTTGTGAACATGTATTGAGCAACACCTTCAATGGCTCCTTATAATCCTAAGAAATAGAAGCTAAATTCTTCTTATGATACTTAAGACTCTTACATAATTATCTGTCCTTCCTCTCACTTGTCATCTTTAAGAATTTGTCATTAATCAGGTCATTAATGGTCAGCATCCCCAAAGCATCATCTATTACTTTCTTTCTTGTCTCTGAATCTTAAAAAATAAAACAAAAACTACAGAATGTTCTTTTCTGTATCTGGAACTTTCCCTTTAATTCAATAATCCAGAGAGGTATCACCATCTCTGGCAGGTCTCCTCTCAATTCCCCGTCTATTGCACCCCCAAAATATATCCCAAATCTGACTCTTTCACAACCTACATTGCTACCTCCCAGATCAATGCCACTGTCATCTCTCGTGTGGTCTCCTACAGTAGGCTTCTGACTTGTCTCCCTGATTGCAACCTGTCTCCACTACAAGTCATTCTCTAAGCAGCCAGGGTGATTATAGAACAGACTATAACACTTCTATACTTAAAACTCTCAAAACGCCCCCCACTGCAATTCCTACCATGGTTTATATCACCTCCCCTGCCTGTCTCCTTAATGTCACATCATCTACTCTCTGCCTTGTTCTCCATGATCTTTCTAGAGTGAGCACTTTTTTTCCTTAAACAAAGCAAGCTTCAGGCATCTTTGCTTTTATACTTGTCTGGAAGGCTTTCCCCCTACATTCTCCCATTGCTGGCTCTTGTAATTCAGGTCTTGGCTCAGATGTCACTTCTTGGAGATGTCTTTCTTGACCATTCCACAGAGTAGCCCTTGCTGTAGGCCTTGCTTATTTTTGCAGCAATCATCTCTATGTCAAGTGATTTTAGGTTTTTGTTTATGTTTATTTTCTTTGTCTCTGGCTACAATATAAGCAAAACAATAGCAGAGATGTTGCCTGTCTTTATTGACAGAGTCTTGGTGCCTAGAACTGTCCTAGAAATGTCCTGAGTGGGCGTTTGATAAATAAATATCTGTGAATGATTGCATTAAGTAGCATCCTACCAGACAATGTCCTACAGAAGAAAGAGATCTTTGTGGTCCTTCTGGATGAGCCATAAGTAATGGGGTAGGAATTGTGTAGGTGGAGAGAATCCAAGAAGGTATCCCAGGAAATGAGCCTGGCCAGGAGCATAAGTTGGAAAGAGATGAGTGCAGGAGAAAGAATGGCTGGAGCAGGGAACTCTACGTGCTAATTGGAGACAAAGCTAATGTTATAACTCTGTGCCTGGGGTGTGGTGGGGACCCTGGGGCAGGGGAGGAGGCAGACTCTAGAGGTCCTTGAAAGCCAAATAGGACAGCTCCCCAGCCCCCACCTTTGCACAGTTTCTAAATCCATTCCCTGTACCTTTCCTTGGCATGTGCATGGTATTACTTCCTGTTGAAAAGGGAGATCAGAGCCACAAGAACTCAGAGTCGCATGACATCCTCTTCAGTAAATGCAAATGAAGCTTACCCCTGTTAGGACTGAGCAATGTCTGTACCAATACTGGGTTTCAGAGAAGCATTGGCAGAATGGGTGGAAGCTATGGTAAATAGATGGGTGGAAGCTATGGAACCTTGCCTTAAAATGGGCTTAAATAGAATCTGGCCTCTGAACTTTTGCATCACAGGTTTTCAGAACACAGTGCTCTGTGGAATCACAGAGGCCATGGAGTTCAGCCTCCTCTGACCTTTACCCTTCTGTTCAGGAAGATGTCAGTCACTCCTCACACACCTGCAGTGACAGGGAGCTGCCACTCATGTTACTGGACAGCTCTGCCTCTCCGAAAGTCTTTCCTCTTACTGAAATGAACCCAGTCTTCCTGGAAATCTCCTCCCTGGACTTTACTCTAGTCTGGAACTGCACAATCTGCCCCTGGGCAACATAGGGAACACAAAAAAGGAAGGTCTTCTGGGGCCTTCCGGCCAGATCCCATTCTTTGGGTTCTTCCACCCTTTCTCCTCAGTGCTACTTCCAGACCCATTGCCATACATATACCTCCTCCTGGCTTGCCCCAGTTTGTCCCCATTCCATCTCTGTTGCTTTGGGGAATGTCTCCACAGGAGGGTGCCAGCTACCCTTAGAGTCCATTGCATACCCTTTCAGTTCTGCTTCAAGACTGCACAAGTTACATGACTGGTGAAAATGGAAAATAGTTCAACTCCCGGGGAAAAGAAGGGTGGTGGCTACTCAGACAATTAAACAGACCCAGGTACTCCATTTTTCAATATGTGGCCCCATTGCAAATAGGCATTCAGGCACTTCTCTACCAATACTCGTAGAAGCATTATTTACAACAGCAAAAAGAAACAACCTAAATGGCCATCAGTGGATGAGTGAATAAACATGGTATATCTCTACAATGGAATATTATTCAGGCATAAAAGAGAAAAACATTCTGACACAGGCTACTGTGTGGATGAGCCTTGAAGACAGTATGTGAAGTGAAGTAAGCCAGACACAAAGGCCAGCTCCCACTTTCATGAGATACCTACAATAAGGAAATTTATAGAGACAGAAAGTGGAATAGTGATCACCAGCAGCTGGACATGTAGGGAGATAAATATGTAGTTATTGATGAGGAGTTGGGTTTCTGCCTAGGATGATGAAAAAGTTCTGGAGATAAATAATGGTGATAGCTGTACAACATTGTGAATATACTAAGGCCATTGAATTGTACACTTAAAGATAGCTAAAATGTTAATTTTATGTTATGTATATTTACTTGGTAAAAACAAATTTTTGAAAGGGCATACATATATCCCTTTCATATCCTGCCAAACCTGAGCCAAGTAGCAGGCATTTACAAAGTAGCTACTGAGTTCAGACTGTCTTCCACGCTGTGGGCCACAGAGCAGCAGCAGGGGCTGTCTCTGTGCATAACAGCACCTCTAGCCACATGCTCCTGAAGGGATTAACACAGATTACTTAATCCACACAGGCAGCTCAAGTAACTGTCATTGTACCAATCTGATAGCCGAGAGGCAAAGGGGCCTGCTTCAGGCTATGCAGAGATGGACGCAGGATTCAACTGTGGATATCTAACTCCAGAGGCTATGTACTAATCGCTATACCTGAGTACTTCCTGAAAGAAACTTAGGAAATGATGCTTAAGAGAAAGAAAAGAAATACACATGAGTGCCCGTGAGCTCACATACACACACACACACACACACACACACACACACAGCCTGGGGGTGGTCTAGTGGGTGGAAAATGTGCAAAGGCTTTTTATAGAAGGAAGCAGTCATAACTCCAGGGTGGGTAGTTTGTCTCTCTTGTTTACGGTGTAGGCCTCAAGCAAGACTGATTGAATGGATGGGTACCAAATGATGGATGGTATATCTGGAGGAGATGGCATTCCAGCTGGCCCCTGCAGGATGGGGAAAAGAGGGACAGCGAAACTCACCCTGTGCTCTGTCCATAAGCCCTGCTGACCTCCAGGCTGGGCTCAGGGGAACCTGTGTCCCTTTGTGCTCCTCCGGCCTCAAGCTTTCTTGTAGGCAGCCTTTAACATCATGGCCAAGCATGTGCGTCCATTGGCCCAGTAGCCAGGCAGTCCTGGTGGGCAGGGCCCCAGTCTCCCCGCTCTCTGTAAGGCCCAGTACCCGGCCAGGAGCTGGCACAGAGTTGCTGCTTGTGGTTTCCCACAGGAGAGACGAACAAAGGGAGAGCGCTGGAGAAACCTATGGAAGAGCTCAGCCTTGAGGAACTCTTATTTAATTCTTCTTATTTCCCTATAATTAGAACAAATTCCCTGTTAGCTCAGTTGCCATTCCCCAAAGTGGGAGGAATTCAGGAAATATCTCCCAAGATGCCGAGCCCCATTCTCAGTCTGACTGTCTAGACGTATGACCCACGGGCTGCCCTTGGCGTGATCTCGTGCAGAATTGGTGGGGGCTGCAGCCACAGCTGGGGCGCGTTACCTCTGGGGCTGGCAAGCCCTCTGCTCTGGGCTGAGGAGTCCTCCACTTGGTGAGCAGCAGCCTCAGCTAAACGGCTGAGGCACATACCTGGCTGCGGCAGTGTACAACCCCATGGGACCCAATGCACATGAAAGGCAAAGTGGATGGTGTTTGCCAGAGCTGCACATCCCTACTATACTGGGCAAAGGTGAGGCTGTTGGCAGCAGGCCTGTCTTCCCAACTGTGTGTGATCCTGATGCCCTAAACTCCATTGCCCACCCAAGACCTCTCTGCTCTAGGACCTGGATTCCTCACTGTCTCTATATATCACATAGTACTTGGACTTCACTTCTTTTACCTCCAACTGATCAACACAAGTAGATGATGTTTGAATAAGTTCTACAGTCCTCTCTGAGCCTCACTTTCCCAGTTGTACAACTAGGGTGTATGAGAAAATAATCCTGAAGGTCTCATCACCTTGAACCTGCTAGGACTCAAAAGCCTGTATCACTAGCTCCTTCATTCAACCTCAGTTAGCTGAGGGCAGTTCTCTCTCTCTGGCCAGTTCACCCCCAGCTGACTCACAGGTCCACAGAATGGGTGATGTCCACCTTCTGTGCTGCAGAACTCAGGCCCCATGGAAATGCCTGGCCCAGGGACGTCAGCACAGATCAGTTCTGGGAAACAGGATGGCCAGTTGAAGCAGGGGATGAAGAGTGGTGATGAAGAGTGGAGATGAAGCAGGGCTTGGATATTCCAAGTTGGCCTAAAGTGGCCTCAGGGGAGAATTTAGAGAAAAGGGAGCTGGAAAGCTGGTGTTGGCGGTCCCTTAATCCTGGTGGATTTAGAGCCACTCCGAAGTGGACTCCTAAATGAGTAGGGATTTTCTCTTCCTTCCAGCTTCAACAGATTGCTTTTCAGAGAGGTTTTAAATAGCTAAAGTGACTTGGCTTAATTTGGCCAAGCTCACAGATGAATACATTCCTCAAGTGGTTCCCAGACTCAGAAATAGACTGCTGGTGGTGACAGTGGGGATATGGAGAAATGAGAGAGTCTCCTTGTGTCTCCTCCAGGGATGTAAGGTGAGCCAGATAAGTATGTGGGGGGAGGCTCCTTGACCAACATGGGCATTTTATGGCTTAGTAGGCCTCAGAGTTGTCTTAGGTGGCCTGCTTGGATGGAGAAACTGAATCCCAGGGAGGAAACACAAAGATGGATTCAAAATCATCCTGGAATAAATTAAATCAATGGCAGAGCCAAGCCCAAGACTTGGGTCTCCGGATCCTAAAGTAGGCTCACCTCTATTCTTGTAACGTGCAGCCTCTGCACTAGCCCCAACCCATATAAACCAGTGTGATAAACAAGCTAATGTATAAATATTTAGGCAGTGCTCTCCTACAAAGCCGTTGCTGTGTGCAGGTTGTGAACAAAGCACAACGGGGAGCTGGGGAGTGAGGCTCAAAGAGGACAGAGACAACCAATTGCCAGCCTTGATCTCCAGCTGCTAAGGCAGGGAGTGGCAGCCTGAGGATAGACGCTTTAAAGGGCAGGAGCTGGGGGAGGAGTACAGAGCTGACTGGAAGGCGGAGGGGCTGAGCGCTGGGAGTTGGAAAGCTCTCCTATTTTCTGTTTCCCCATTTTTATTGGTCTTATCTCCCCTCTTACCCCAAGAGGGGGATTCAGCCTCCTTCATTATCCTGGAAGCTCTCTCTGATGAGCCTCTGTGTCAGACTCTCTTCTCCCAACATTCTGCATGACCTCCCCGCTTGTCTCCAACAACACGACCTCACACTGAGTGGCCTATTGGCTTGTCCCAGCCCAGCTCCTACCTGATTCAGGCCACGTCAGATTTCACTTAGTGTATTACTGGGCTCCTGATGCCCAGCCTGTGCTGTCTCATGCCCCCTGCCAGTGGTTACTAGAGCACCCTTTCCAAAGCAAAGCTATCTGTGGGAACTGAGTCTGTGGGAAACTGAGTTTGTGGGAAACTGGCACTGCCTCCAATTCTCTTCAGGGTTATTCTGGGATGTGTGCAGCCAGAGAGGTTCTGTGCAGCCTCTGAGGTCAGGGTTGAGGCCAGTGGAGAAACATGGGGGTCCGGTTAAACTCTGATGTAGGTGAGACAATTCACCCATGAGAGGGTCCAGTGCTGTAACAGGCTGTTTGAGGACACTGGACAGGGGGTGGTGGTGGGTTCCCCACCTTGGAAGGCATATGAGCAAGGGCTTGTGACCACTTTGCTTGTTTGGACATTATAGAAGGTATTAAGGCTTCAAATTCCAAATCAGGACCTAAGATTTTAAGGACTTTGTTGTACTGTCTCCATTTCCGTGTCTGTACCCCTTCTTGGGGGTAGAAATTTGAGAGGTTTTGTGAGACTGATTCCACCTCTAGAGCCCATGCTAGATTCAGTAAGTGCTTACTGAGTGAACGAATGTCTCATGAGCTTCTTAGATTCCAGCATGACTCCTGGACTGTAACTTGCCTTTCCAGCTATGGAATAGTGAGGACTTGGGTGTCGAGAAAAAGCTCTCTTCTGGCTGCCAGTCTCTGAGAGCTTCCCCACTCCAAAGAGCTTGTAGATAAGAAGGGCTTTGGGGACCAAGTGAGATCCTACCCTCCCCTCTCCCCTACACCAAATGTGCACATGAAAATCTAGCTTCTTTATCTGCCTAGGCTCAGAGTTGGCACCCTGGGGCTTGAAAGGCTGAGAGAGGGAACTGAAGGTCCATCCAGATGTCATTAAAGGCCTCCAGCTGTGGCCCATAGGACATTGCTCCTTCTGAGGTACCAGCCCCAACTTCCACCTACTTGGATGGGAATGGAAGAGGCTGCCTGGAAGTCAGGGAGGCAGAAGATCCTAGTAAGGGCAGCAGAGCTGGCTGGAAGAATCCCAAGACAGGAAAGAATGCAAGAGGATAAAATAAAAAGCAGAGATTCTCATCTTTGGAGGGAATTCCCTATACTGGACACAAGAGCCCTTAATTTATGTGTGATGAGTGGATGGTTCGATGGAAGGAGGGTGGATGATTGGAACGATGGTCCATTCAGGGACTTAGTGGCTGGTTTCATAGACTCAACCTCTGTCCTCAAGGAGCTCTCAGCAAATAGGAAGTGACAACATGGGGTTTTGTTGTTGTTGTTGTTGTTGTTAAATTCTTTTATTGGTACATTTTAGGTATACAACACAATTACATTTCTCATTGGGAATTGTACCTTTACATAATGCATCTTGGTTCTTATTTTTTCCC
>NW_004624859.1:4757473-4807848 GCF_000247695.1 Heterocephalus glaber | reverse complement strand
CCTAAGGTGCTCTTTGTCATGAAAGTATCTTATTTCTCCATCCATTTTGAAAGATAGTTTTGCAGGGTACATCAATCTGGGTTGGAGGCTGTTTCAGAAGCCCCTACCTCTGGGCTGGGCATGGCGGGACCCAGTATTGTGGTCTGGTGGTCCGGTGTCCTCTCCACCTTTGTAGTGTGGAACCAGGGGGCTGCCTATCTGTGGCAGGCTGCCATGGTTGTAATTCAGCTTGGGGATGGGCCTTGAAAGGATGTGGCTACAGACAAAGGACAGGATTGAGCTGAAGTCTCAAGGAGAACTCAGGGATTATTCCTCTGGGACTTGAGATGCTCTGAACATTTCCTGAATCATTTTGAGATGAAATTCAAGTGACCAAATATCTTGACAGGTGTTAAGCTTATGCCTTTTAAAATTGGATTTGGGTATTTTTAAGATATAGTAAGCGTAAAAATTCATGAAAATCTTATGGAAGAAAATTAATGATTAAGAAATCATACTTCTTAATGAAATCTCTCTCTCTCTCTCTCTCTCTCTCTCTCTCTCCTCTCTCTCTAAAGAAATCTTGAAGGGAAAGTATACTTTCTGTACAGTTTTTCATTTAATACAATCCATGTGAGCATTATCATATAAACTTCTCACATAAGCACACTTGGGTTCAGGGAGTTACAGAACTCATTTGAGGTCACATAGCCAAAGTGGCAGAGCTGGGATTTGGTGCCATAACTCTGACTTGAAAACCACCTGATCTCTATTATATCACACAGATCTCAAGATCAGTCTGAGCCAAAGGACCCCTGGGTACTACTGTTGGAATTCCAGAGCCCACAGAAATGGAGATTAAAAGCTTTGAGTCTGAACAAAGACCCAGAGGCAGGAGGACCAGGGGTGAGCGTGGCGAAGAGGTAGTTATTGTTCATCCTGACTGAGGAGAATGTTTGCTTAAGAGAGGAAAGGGAGATGAAGCTAGGAAAGGTGATGGGGCATGGTTTCAGGGGGCTTTGAACATCTAGATCTGAAGCTACTTGTACTTCCCAATTTCCCTAGAATAGAGTTGACACCAGTAGCTATTTGTTGGAAATATAAACCAACAAAATGCAAAAGAAATTTAGTTTTGAAGGTGAGGGAATGAGATTTGGACGATTTTAATTTGGTTTGTGCTGTTCCTATAAACATGTTATAGCAAGGACTTAGTCGCTAACATTTATTCATTATGTACTTTGAGCCAGGGATTGTTTAAAAATTTTTACATGAATTAACTCAGTTATCCAAGCAACCCCATTAGGTAGAGACTGCCATGGACCCATTTTACATATATAAGTAAGTGAAGGCAGTAGTTATGCACCTTGGACAAATAAGATAGGATCTCTGGGACTCACTTTTTGTATTTATAAAATAGAGCAATGAACTAAATGAAATAGCTCATGTGGACACTACCAACAGTTGATGGGCCAGAAATTTTTGTGGAATCTTCATCTGATGTGAGTAACGAAGTGACAAATCCGAAGTTTTCTGACTCCAAGCTTTGGTTCCTTTGTCACTTCATACTTTATGCCGCTGTCCTCAAACATAGTAGGTGATCAGGAAATGTCTGTGAGGTGCTTGGTGAAATTGTTGTGAATCACAGGGTCTGCTTTGAACTAGTTGCTTCCCCTAGCTCCACCTGTAGAAGGGATGGTGTGGGTGTCCTGAGCCAGAAGTTCCTCCTGTGGACACACCCTGTTTCCCGAATTCACGGGGCCTTATCTCCCACTGGAAAGTTTTCAAGCAGCCTCAGAGGAAGCTGCTTGGGGTGGGTGTCTCTGACAAGTTTCTGCTTCCCTTTATTCTGGTGTCAGCCCTCAGGCAGGGTGGATCCCCCGCTGTCTGGGTGGTTTGACTAAGACTGTGTTGGCTTGTCTGAGAGCCAAGTGTGGATGAGGCGCGTGTGTGCCTCGCGTTGCTGGCTGGATGGGTAGCAGCCTGTGTTTGTGTTACTGTGAATGCAATCAACCTTCATACCTATTTCCTCCTAGATGGGGATTATCTGGTCCTTCAGGAAAAAAAACAAAAAACTCAACTAAGGAAACTCAAGCTGGGCAGTTCTGATTTTGGGTATTGGGCAGAGGGTATCCTGTACAGTGGACAAATGACTTACGATCTTTGCAGGGATATCTTTTCTCTAGCACCCACTGCCTGCTTGACCTTTCTGTGGACCCTTAGGGTAACAACATCTGCAGAGACTCTGGCCTTGAATTTGGCCCTATAGGGAGGAAGGAGGGGATGAAGCCAGTAGGGTGGAAGGAAAGACCCTGGGGGCAGAAAGAGGATAGAGAAAGGGTGAAATCAGGCAGAGGGAGCAGGCCCCCAGGTTCCCAGGCATTGTGTCCTGCCAGTGGCATCCAGGGGCACAGTGGTCCAGTGGAGGAGCATGAGCTCTGACTTCACGTGCATATACCTGAAGCTTACTGAAAGACCTGCATTGAGTCAGGTCAGGGCAGAGCTGACCAGGCAGAAGTCCTGCTGTACTTAGAGCAGAGGTGGGGTGGGAGAAGGGGATGTGCAATTATTTTTAGAGTTAGACTATTGCTGGGACCACAGCTAAGTTCTCAGCTCCTTTTCTGAACCTGCAGAAAGATGTACTCTAGGCCACCGTAGGGTGGGAGCCATTCTCAGGAAAGCCCAACTCACCCTGACCTGCCAGACCTGCAAGACTCTCCCCCACTCCTCCTTCAGAACCACCCAGCTGGTGTCTGTTTGCACAGCTGGGCTGGAGGTAGCTGAGTGGATAGGGAGGGGCTGCCTCCTGGGTCCTGAGCTCTGGCCAAATATCCGTAGGTCAGTTGGAAGGAGCCCAGAATGATGAAAAGGGCCTTGCAGATCCATAATTGTGGAGTTGTGAAATCATGGGGTTGCTTCCTTTCTGCTGCCTGAACTTCTTTGAGCCTCCATTTTCTGATCTGTAAAATGGAGAGAACAGTGTTTGTGGAGAACTAAACCTGATTATTTGTCTAAATAACCAGACTAATTCTGGGTGCAAGTAGGACTATAAATGTTATTTCTCTTTGTTTCTTTCCTCTCCGCCCCCGCTCTCTCTCTCATACCGGGGATTGAACTCAGGACCTTGCAGTTGCAAGGCAGGCTCAGTGCCACTGAGCTAAATCCCCGGCCCTGTTTCTTCTCTTTATAGTCCATTTTTACTGTTTTTTCATCCTTTGTTAATTATTCCTGTGTGTATTCACTGAGTACCGTGGGCAGCAGGCACTCTGGATGCTGTGATGAATAAGGCAGGCCCCAGCCCTATAGAGCAGCTCACAAACTCATGGCGGAAGGATAGACAAGGACAACCCACAGGTAAGTGGAGACAGGGACAGCTTCTCAGGAGACTGCCAGGAAAGACTCCTCAGCTCTTCTGCCTATCCAGTGAGATGCTTCCTGCTGCTGGGCAGTGGATAATGCCATCCTTCTGGAGGAGCTGCCTCCTCCTCTATGGAGCATCCACTGAGGGCCCCGCAAGACATCCCAATGAGCTCCTTCCTACAGTCTCCAGATCAACACAGAGAGGTGGGTAGCATCCTCACTCTGATTTGCAGGTCCAGTGAGTGATGGCAGGATACGATCTAAATTCAACTCTAGGTCTAGGGCCCAGATCTTTCTGCCAGGTTGGCTTACCTCTTCCTTAGGCCTTTTGACTTCCTGGGGTTTTCCTTGACCCTCAAGAGCATGTATCACTCTAGGTCCTGATTGTTTTCTGATGTGGTGTCCCCACCTTTTAAAAGCCTTCCGGAACTGAGGCCATATTTTATTCCACCTGTGACCATGGCCCAGGACTGCCATCTGGCACCCAGTAGTCTTTTGAAATGAAACCAGTACAGCAGCACCCCCAGGACAGCTTCCCAGTCCAGCTCCCCCAGAGGAGCAGGTGGGCAGATGCTAATGCAGCAGTTGCCCTTCTCTTCGGGCTCAACCTTGGCAGCCTGATTCTATCTCCGGTGGTCTGATCCCTCTCTGCCTCTTTCTTCCCAGTCCCAGTGCTTTGGGGTCAACAGGAAGTGATAGGGCAGGAGATTGTCACCCATGTCCAGCCACGCAGGCAAGCCAGCAGGCAAGGGCAGTGGCTTCTGACTCAAACTGAGGGGCAGGAGAAATGCCCTCCACTCTTCACATCTTAACTCCAGTCACATCCTGAAAGGCTTTGAGGGGAGTTTCAGAAATCAAGGGTTGGGGCATATAGTTCAGAGAATTGGCTCAAAAAGCAGGAACACAGTGGCCAATTCCTCCGATTCAGACATGGGTTGGGGTGTCTGTTGTCAGTGTCTGAGGGACTACTCCCCTTCCCTAGGAGCCCAGCCAAAAGTGGGCCCATTTGCTCTGAGCCTAGCAGGTTTCAGGCCCAGGGGGCCTGGGAAGGAGCTCACCCTGGGGAGTGACTGACAGGTTGTCAGGTGGGGCTGACTTTGGGATGTGAACTTGGTTCACCACAGATCAGACAACAGCCGAGATTCTAGGGTGAATTGGCCCTGGTGATGGATGCTCTGAGACCTTCTCATCTGCCTCTGCTTTGTCTCTTCTGCCCACCCCCAGCCTCCATCCAGCCTTCTTGCTCTCTTCTTGGTCACTAGCCAGTGGTGCTGGGGGTGGAAAAGCCAGCTAATCCATCAGGCAGGGGCTGCAGGGAGGCTTGGCCATCAGTTCATGAATCAGCTCTGTGCTGGTGCTGTCAGTCAGACACAACACAGTGGCATCTGGAGGATGTGCCTCAGGGACACTGTGGAGGAGAAGAAGACTTTGGGCTCCAGTCAGGCCTGGGCTCAAATCCTAGAGCTACAGTTTGCCAGCTCTGAATGGTGTCCAGCTCTTAGACATGCCCCTTGAGCTCTTCAAGCCTCAGGTGTCCTCCTCAGTCAGATGGGAATAACAGAAACCAACTCGTTCTCAGGTTGTTGAGAGCCCCAGACTGCTGCCCATACACGTCACCAATATTGCTCACCATGCAGTGAGCCAGTGGCAGAGTCTAGTCAAACCCAGGTTTCCTGACTCCCAGTCTTTTGTTTTGTACTAGACTTCCACTGATCTATGTGTCAGTCTGGTCTGGAGGCAGAGGGACAGACCTGATGAATTCAGGTGACCCCTTCTGGGTCTTGCCTGATTCAGCTGCATGGGCTGAGGGCACATAGGAATAAGGCCATAGTTTTACTAAACTGACTAAATGACTGGGCAGTGACTGTGGCTGGTGAAGATGTACCTACAAGTGCTTCTCTGAACATATCATCAGAGACTCAGTGTGAAGGGTGTTTCTGCTGTGAGGCAGATTGGGGATCAGGAAGGAAGCAGATATAAGCTCCAGCCTCCAAGGAGCTTGCTAACTCTTTGGGGAGGTGGTATGCTTATGTGAGAGAAATCAGCTAAAAATATACAACACAGCATCCAAGATAGCAAGTCCAGTCTGTTCACAATACCAGTAGTACCCCTGGCACCTAATGCAGTCAGCACTAAATAAAGTTGTGTCCCACAGAGGAATAAGAAGATGAATTAGTTGCATAGATGACTTTTGTGTTATCAGTGTGCACTTTGGGACATCCATGCCCCTTGGAGTCCTGGTAAAATTTGGTCTTGATCTGAGCAACAAACTGCTCAGCTGTTCTGCAGTTGCTTGTCACACATCTTTGTTCCTGCTCTTAAAGTTCGCAGCCCATTTGCCATGTCAAACCATTAGACTCAGACACAAAGCATTGTCTCCTTCTTCCATCCTTCAAAATTTAACTGCATTGGGAATTCTTCTGTGCTTTTCCACTTCAGGGAAGGCTCATAGGTTCTACCAATTTCACTTTTTATCCTGTAGAAAGACCTGTCTGACTCCCAAGCGCCAAGCTCCTGACCTGTGTCCCACAGCCTTCTGAGAAAATGGTCCCATAGATACATATAAGCTCCCCTCTCGCTTCAATCCCTGTTTTTTTTTGTAGGAAGAAGACTGCTGGGTTGCTTTTCCCAGTTCCAATGAATTCCAAGGACCACAGTATTCTTTGTTTTTTCTCTTCTACACTAATCTCCCCAGGAGGGTTATAGCCCTGTGAGTTCCCAGATAAATTCTCAGAGGGCAGTGAGGCAGATTCAGACTCAGGGTAGAGAACCTTCTCCAACACTGGGAATTGTCTAGATTGTGTAATGGGAAGTTGCAGAAAATCCCCAGGTGTGCATATGTGAATTCTCAGGTATTTGTTCACCTTGGGACTTGGAAAGTGTATGAAGCTGGAACCATGAGAACTGAGTTTAAGGCCCCAGTTCTCCTTCTGGCTCTCTGTGTGAGCTTGGTTAAGTTTTCACCTTTCACTGTGTTTCAGTTTCCCCATTTGCATGATGAGTAGGAGCAGGGGATAAGGAGATCTGACTGGGTACTCTCTAGGGAGATCTACTGGGTTTCCTATAGCTTTGAGACACTGCTACTTTCTGGTGTCTCAAGAGAGAAAGGTGATTTTTTTTTTCTGCCACAGGAACTGGATGTCAAACTGGATGTGGGAAATTGAAAGTGAGAGACTGGATCTTCTTATCTCTCTGGCTCCAGGCCTGGCTGGGCTCTGTCTGGCTTCAGCAGATGGGGAGGGAACCGTGGGGTGAGGACAGTTGGTCCTAGACCTTCCTCTGGTCTGTGGAGCAAATTGAGAGGGTCCTTGGCATCCTGCATGGAGCAGGCCCAGCCAGGCAGGGCTGTCCTTCCCAGCCTTGCAGACAGGGCAGCAGCATGCAGCAAGACAGCATCTGTACTGGGAGATGGGGAGCCTCCTGTATCTCTGTGCTCCTCAGAGCCAGGGGTGAGGAAGACCTCTGTGTTTCCACGGGCCTGGGGTATAGATGGAACCTTCCTTTTGCAATGCAGATTTCATGGCAAGAACAAGAAAGCAGAGCTCATTGATACCAGTCCAAATATTCCAAAAATCTTCTCTAAGGTCTCTGTTTTAGACTGTTTTGTGTTATAACAAAATACCTAGGTTAGATACTTTATAAAAGAAAGAGGTTTATTTGGCTCATAATTCTGGTGTGGGATGATCCAAACAGTATGATGCTAACATCTTGGAAAGGTTCCCTGTCAATGTCATGACACGGTGGAGAGACAGGAAAGGAAATGGCAGAAGACAGTAGACAGGGGCCAAGTTCATAGGCTGACTGCTTTATAACAACCTGCCCTCAAGAGAATTAACCAGGGCCCAGAAGACCTACATTAATCTCTTCCAAGGTGGTGTTCACATGACCTCCTTACCTTGCTTTAGGGTCCATCTCTTAGAGGTCCCACCAACTCCACATTACCACCCTGTGGACCTAGCATCCAGCACACAAACTTCTAGGGGACACCTTCAAACTATATCCAAATCATAGCATTCTACAAAAACATTTTTGACCACTTACCATGTGCCAGATTCTGTGCTGGGCACTAATGTAGGGACAGAGGTGAGATAGGCAGTAGAACATAAAGTAGTCAATGTGGCAGATGGTTATAGAAATGATTACCTGCTTACTGGAAACTGCCCTTTGTGAAACCTTTGCAGGTGCAGAACAGTTATTCTTAGAGATCCGCTTGTATGCATTCACTGGAAGTCCCTAGACCCCATGATCCTTAGCTCACCCTAGCAACAGCTCACCCTATGAAGAAGGTAGAACATTGTCTTGGAGGTGGTGGGAGCTGATGAAGGTTTTGGGGTGCTGTAACAGGGTCAAAAAGATGGCTGTGATACTCTGTGGAAGGAGGAAGACAGCCAGGTTGTGAAACTGACACGGGACCAGAGGAGAAATGATGGGGTAGTGGGGGGGGGGGGTGTTTGCATGAAACTGATGAATTTGTGGGATTTCTGAAGAGGTGGAATCAGCGGGATCTTGATTGTCCATGGACCCTGCATTGTGAATGGTTTTGTTTTTCAAATGGGCCACATTTTTAAGCAATTAAATTTATTACATCCACTAGAATCATGATCATAAAGGCACTAGTATGGAATTGGATGGATTCCATTCATACGTTATAGCTGCCCAACACATCATTTTGGAAATGAGTCTTACCCAACCACCACATCATGTTGTAGCAGCACTCAGAACCACTGTGTCATCACATTGCCCCATTTAGTCAATTTAATCACAATTTACAGGAGAGACACTTGGTGTTTTAGTTACCTGTAGGTTGTAGTTGGCTGCCAAACCCACTTTTCTGCTCTCTCGACCTCTGTATTATCCTGCAGATAACTGTATACACTACTGTCAGAATGATCTTTCTAAAATGAGAATTGGATTATGCCTCAAAAATTTTTGGCAGTTCCAGGGTTTCTCTCCCTTGTTAGACCTTTTCCACATCCACAGATACCATCTACATGATATTTAGTCTCACATGCATATCTCTCGTATGCATTGAGGCAATCCCAATCTTGTGCCCCAAATCCCACTCAATAGCCTCAATCTGGGTGCCTCACTAACACTGCAGGTTTACTTTGTCCAAAATTGGACTCTTGGTCTTCCATCAGACTCCCACCTTTTCTGGTGTCTCCTTGTTTAGTAAATGCTCCCACCGGTCATGGGGTAACCACCATCGGTAATCACCTCCTTTCATGCCGATCCTCACACTCAATTCATTACCAAGTCATTCTAATTTGCCTGCTTCTTTCTAACTGTGCTTCCACCTCCAAGTTTCCCCAACCCACACATTAATGTAAGTCTCCATGTCTCTTACCTGGATCACTTCAGGAGCCTCCTGTCTACAATCCCTTCTTCTAATTTTGCCTCTCTCCAACTATTGCCATACAACAGCCAAAAGCACCATTTAAAATATAAAATGCATTGTGGTATCCCCCACAACACCCCTGCTTAAAATCAAGCAGTACTTCTCACAGCTCTTAAAATAGCATCCAAACCCAACAAAGCCCTGTATTATCTAGCTCCTGTCTAGGTGGACTCATAGTGTGGCAAGTTAGTCATGTTGGAAGTATATTTTTTAGAATTCCCTTCATTATAGAGTTCCAGGTGTTCAAGGGGTGCCAGAGACATTTTACAGGAGGTTTGGGAGGTGAAAGTGAAAGAGGAGCCATGTTCTTCTACACTGGTGCAGTCATGCATGTTGTCATAGGGCAGTGGTTGGGGCTGAAGTTCTCCCATCTCCTGCCATCTGCTTGGGCTTCTGCTTGCCCATGGCATATTCAATTTCATGATGAAGGGGCTCCATATCTCCTTCAGGCCACCCATGCAGCCCACATTGGAGCTGGGAAGGGCGTGTGACCTTCAGGGTGCCATTTTCACATATATCTTTCCTCTCTGACTGTCTGCCCTGGTGACTCGAGCGAGGCCTTGTGTCAGAGATAACAGTCTCAGAAAGCCTGTTCAATCACCTTCCACACCTGTGTAGGGTCACATCCCTGTCATAAATCCACTATTATTCCCATCACTCCTGGCAGTGTGTTTCTTTACTTGAACTCTGGCCAAAGCTTTGCCTTTCCATGATCACCTCGAGCTATTCCCCATGGGGCTCTCTGCATGCACCCTCCTCTGACTGTTGGCTTATTTGCTGCTTTCTCAAACACTTGCACCTCCTCCCACTTCGGGGTCTTTGCACAGATTTCTCTTTTTTCCCTGAATAGTGTCCTTCGCACTCTGCTTGACCAACTTCTTTTCACCTTGTGCTGCTAATGTTTAATGTTCCTCTCTCTTTTAAATATTTTTGGTAAGACTTTCACAGGTTTGTGGGCAATATATATGTATATATATATGTATGTGTATATATATATGTATGTGTATATATGTATATATATTTGAGGCAGGGGCCACACACATCTGGTTCATTCACCTTATGTAAAGTGGTTGACATAGTAGTTCTTTTGAAAGAAAGAAAGAAAGAGAAAGACCCTATGCATCACCCAGGTTCCAGCTGCTGCCCCACCCCAGGAGTCTCCTGAACAGAGTGGGCAGAGGCCCCTCTGCTCTCTGTTAACACAGCCTTCACTACACTGGATTTTGAGTGGGTGTGAGCTCTCTGACATGGGCTCCACGGCTGGCATGCAGTAGAAGTGCAGTGAACGTGTGGACTCATAGTAAGTACGATGTTTTCAGCATGGCAGGAACTCTCACTATTACCTGACCAAGCCACTTTGCCCGAGCAGTTGCTCCTGCCCATGGGCCTCAGGCTTCTCCAGCTGGCAAGCTCCAGACTGCCCTTCAGGCTCAGCTTATGGAGCAGCTTCATGGGGCTGGCAGAAACCAGGAATGCTACTCAGTGAAGGCTGGTCAGGGTTGCAGAGCTGGCTGACTTTTCCAAGGGTTTTCTTCTTCCCAAATGCTTCCTCTGTGAATCCAAGGTTTGCCAGAAATAATAAAGATTACTGGACCCAGAAAAGAAGGGAGGCTCAGGTAAATAGGCTGGATATTGTTTCCTTGGGTCATGTGGAACACCACTCCCACCTGCCAACGTTTTCTCTGCTGTTGTCCTAACATGTGCCCTTCCTTCCATCTCCTCTCTCCTCAGGCCTTCCCCCTTGTGCAGGGCTTGGGCTTAGTTTGGGATCAATAGTATCTCTGCCTATGGTCAGGAGTTCCATCCTTACACCTCATTCATTCATATTCATTCCATTTGGGCCTTGTGCTGGGCATGAAGGACACGAGATTAACTGTCTTTGATAGGTTGAACTCTTAGTCCTTCTGCAGAGAGGGCAGGCTGACAGATGGAAACACATAAGGCTATGGGAACAAGAGGAGGGGACAACAGGGGACCAGGGAAACTTTTCAGAGGAAGTGACACCTAAGCTTACTCCTGAAGACCAGTGTGTTGACCAAGTGAAGGAACAATGAGTTTCCTGTGCGAAGGAACAGATGTTCCAGGCAAAGAGAATAGCAAGTGGGGCCAAAGCTGAGAAAGGGCCTCTCTAGGTATTGTGTACTCAGACATAAGGGTGGACGGGCTGGCTGGGACCACATCACAAAGGAACCAGGGAGTTAGAGTAACAAGCCTGAACTTCATCCAGAGGGCAATGGTGAGCCATGATGGGCCTTGGTCTGTCCAACTGTAAAACAAAAGTGACAACCCTGGGGTTTATTCTGCAGTGGAAGCCTCCATTCTAGTGCCTTCACTCTGCTATCTCATCATATGACCTGGGGCCCACCACCCACACTCTTTCATCTCAGGCCTCTTTGCCTCTACAGTAAGGCATTTGGACTGGAGCATTAAGGATTTTCAAGCTCTGAGATGCTCCCATTCGAGGATATTCTGTTGGATCAATTGATTAACCAGTGTTTACAGATTTGTGCCAGGCATTTTATGAGAAGACAGGGATCCCTACTGCTGCCTGGCAGGAGCTCATGTTATGCCAGCGAAGCAGATAAACCAACCTGTACCCATAACCAAAGCAGAATGAGCTCAGCGCTGTGGAAGCACAGTGGAGCAAGTGATTCATTCTCCCTCAAGGACGTGGGGGCGGCTTCAAAGAGGAGGCAGCAGATGATCTGGGCCTTGAAGGATGTACTGGAGGAAGAAGAGAGGGCCTGCTTTCTGTGTGTGTGTGTGTGGGGGGGGAGCGAGTCACACTTGGGGGCCAGGAGACCAGAGCTCCAGGCTCTGAGCCAGGCTGAGGGGTGTACTCTACCACCCTCTGCAGGGCACGAGAAGTGTCTGGGGGCCCTGAGGAGGGTCTTCTCACTAGCTTCAAGTCTGGAGTGCCTTCTTGTTTCATCCATCAGTCAAATTCACCTGGTATATTCAAAATGGGAGGGATCATTTCAACTCCCAGCTATGGGGCACACCGTGAGCCAGGTAATCAAATACTTGATCTTGCTTGTTTTAACCCTGACAGCAAGTCTAGAGGGTAGGAATAACAATTGAGCCTAAACTGAGGCTTGGTGGGGTGAAGCACCATGGCCGAAGTCACAGTTACAACCTGTGGAGCAGCCCCTTGGGTTCCCAAGCCAGAACCCTGATCTCCTCACCAGCTATGCTGACTACTTGTTGGAGCCCTGAGCTCTGAGCTGGGTATTTTCCACTGGACACAGGGTCTGTGGAGTAGGGCTGTGTCCAAGTTGTTTCCTGCTGGCCTCTGGTGACAGTAGGGTGTAGAGAGGAGCACGTGCTACAGAGGAAGGGAGGAAGTGCCCGGCATCTGTTCTGTCTCTGGACATCCTCCAAGAATGGGCACCAGACTCCCCACTGCCTTGGGTGGGAATAAACTCTTGAACTCTCGGCAGAGATAAAAAGCACTATCTCCTCCCAGCCCTGAGTGTCCGCAGATGGGGCCTCTTGGGCCACCCTCTGGCTGCCTCCACCCGCAGCTGTGAGGAAGAGCTGTCTGAGCTGGGGGATGTGGGTGGAGGTGGGAGGGACGGGGTGGAGTTCTAAACTGCCCTCCCCTGGGGATGTCCCAGTACGGCTGGTCAACGCAGCCCACAGGCAGGGACGCCCGGGCCTGAGTTGAGTGTGCGCAGAGGTGGAAGAGTTGTGGGCCCACCAGCCAGCTCTGCCATGTCTCTGAAATGTGACTGTGGGCAAATCACTCCTTTGAGGCTCAGGTTCTCATCTGTAAAATGGGCTGACAGCCTCTTGTTCAGGGTGCTTAGTGCATCAGTTCTTATGAACGTGCTTACACTGGTGCCTGATGCCTGGGAATCCCTTTGCAGCTGGATGAACTTCTCTGTGTAGTGATGACATACAGTCGGACTGCCTGAGTCCAAAGGCCATCTCCACCTTATCCAGTGGTGTGACTTTGGCAGTTTATGCCTGTTCAGTGGCTTGGTTTCTCTTCTGTAAAAGGAGGGTTGTGGTGAGACTGACACTGGTTAATTCCTATGTAGCCCTTAAAGCAGAGCCTGGCATGGTGGCCAGTGCACCACAGGAATTGGTTCTTTATTATCAGGGTTGGTTTCTGGTTCACCCTCTGATGGCTGACCTGGCCATCCCTGGCTTCCCTCCTCTGTCCCTCCTTGCTCTGGTAGACCCCAGTGTCTCTCATCTTCTTTCTCTTCCCTGGGGAAACCTTCTCCCACTCGCCACTCTTCTCTTCTGCTCAGGGGGGTCCTGTGCTATGGACCACTTCCAGGCATGTGTGAGAGGAGTGCAGCCTCTCTCTTCCCGCTCGGACGAGACCATGCAGGCAGCACTCTGTCTCCTGTGCCATCTGTCCAGTGCTGGAGAGTGGTCCATTCTTTTCCCTATCCTACAAAGTGTCACTATGGGGATTCATCGGTTTAGGGTTCAGGAAGCCAGAGCTGAAAGCACCCTGAGAGTGCACCTTCCTTGCTCCATGTCCCTGGCCTTTGTCTCCACCCATGGAAGAAGGCACCAGACCTCAGTATAGATCTCAGGGTAGCAAGACTGATCCAGTTTCTCCTTGCTGCTGAGGATAATGCCCCAGGACCACCGGTGTGGGTCTCATAGCGGCATACCCGGGAATGAACATACTCACCCCTCTGCAGGTCACAGCTCTGAGCCTTTGCTATTTGGAGGGGTGTTTTGATAACCTCTTACCACTCCTCCCCCAGCCTGCAAAGCCCCACCTGATCCCCCCACACCCTGGGCCCCTTCTTATCTCCTCAGTCTAAGCTTCCCATCCATTACTGTCGGCTGGCAACGTGAGTTTTATCTGAGTCTCCGTGGAATGAAATTGATTCCAATGAAATAATTGGAATAGCTGGCTGGTGACCCAGTATTGCTGCCACCACGCTGGATAGGGTTTGAAAGCTCATATCCAGCCCTTCCTCTGTCTCCATTCTCATTACTTCCGCCTGATCCAGACCACCTAAACTTCTGCTGAGATGGTGGTCACAGCTTTCGGTCACTCTGACAGGTTGCCCCTTCCCCACTATCGCCTACCAACCATTTACTGCAACCCACCCTCCCCATAACAGCCAAACTGACCTTGAAAATGCTCAAACCTCCCTAAGCTGTAACGCTTTCTTTCCTTAGCCTGTCATTTATAGGTCTTTTGGATGGAGTTTCAACTTCCCAGTCTTATAGTAACTTTCCTGTGCCCTAATGCCTCTCGGAGGAGGCCCTAGCCTAGCCGCTCCGCTCCCTGGGAGTGTGCTCCTTCATTCCAGCAGCCCCTGCTGGGCACCTGCCTTCCCCAGATTCCCTGGGGCACTAAGAATACAGATGGAGCAAGGCACAGACCGTTTCCTCAGGGAGCACCTAGGCTAGTGGGAGAGGCCGACTCAAGGCACTTTGTAAGGGAGTGAACACTGTTCCAGGGGCAGAATCAGTGAGGTAGGGAGAGGGGTGTGAGAGCTGAGGGTTCCAGCCCAGCCTGGGTTGGGTAGGGAAGCTTTCCTGCAGGAGGGGACATAGGCAAAGGAGAGCCACATGGATTCACATGCTGCTTCCTCCAGCAATTCTTCCTTCCTTGTCAAGACCCCACTGCACGGAGCCCCTCTAGTTGCTTGGGACCCGCTCTTGGCTTATGTCTCCGCTTTTGATGTTTTAAAGTTATTAACAATTTTTGAACAAGGGGCCCTACATTTTTATTTTTCAATAGACCTTCTGAATTATGCAGCTGGTCCTGCCTTTCTCAGCTCCTGTCAATTTTGAATGTGTAGTATGTTGGTTCACTCAGATTTCTTATCTTTTTCCTCAGTCTCTGAAATCCCAGGGGGTTCTGTCTCCCCTCTGTCCTCAAGGTCCAGCCCAGAGGCAGGCAGGAAAGCAGGAGGCATGTGCGACCATGTAGGCCAAGGCCATGAGGCCCGGCTGGAATACAGCTGTCTGATCAAAGCCCAGAGAACAGCATCCCCTGAGAAAGGGTGTGGCCCAGGGCGCACAGGCTCCAAGAATTCCGAGAGCAGAGAAGGCTGTGGGTGGAGGCAGGGGAAGTACCCCCCAGAGAAGTCTTGCTGCGCTCCTGTCCAGGGTCCTGTTGGCTGCAAATCCTTTCTTCTGTCTCCATTCCCTTGCTACACTGAGCTCCACCCTCTCCAAGGGCCTCTCCGAAGGCCTCTGGGCAGCAGAGAGGAGCTGGGAGGTAGGATGACAGCCTCTTAATTTCCTTGCTAATTACAAGTGCTGGGAAGAGGGGTGCTAAATGCCAGATAATTGCCCAGGAGGAGATAAGAGCCAGATTCCTAGCTGCTCCTAGCCCCAGGAATTTCACTCTAATAGTTTTCTTTTCTTCCTGAGAAAAAGAGATAAAAGGGTTAAGGTCATGGATCTCTCTCTCTCTCTCTCTCTCTCTCTCTCTCTGTCTCTCTTTCTCCCCCACCCGGCCCCACCCCCCAGCCTTAGGAGGTAAAGACACCAGTCCCTTTCCGGGGTCCCTTCTGTACTGTCCTTATCAGGGGCCTAGATCCAGATCTTCTGCATTGGGTCTGGGGAGACGGTGCAGCCTCCTTTGTCCTCTGCAGGTGTGGAATGAGGGTTGGGAGAAAAAACAGAAAACACAGCCTCTGCTCTCTCACCACTCCAGATGCTTGCACACGGGGCTAGCCACCCATGGCTCCACTTTGGAGAACAGGAAGCTGAGCTGCCCGTCTTGTTCAGGATTACAGGACATGAGGAGGCAGGAAGGGGCCCCATCTAGTCCCCTCTGTGGGCTCCCAGGGCAGGGGCCAGAGGTGGGGACAGCATCACAATTGCTTGGCCTCCCTCCCGCACACGCACACTGATGCCTGCCAGCTTCAGGCATAGCTTGAAAGGATTGAACAGGAAGCGCTGAAGTTGATGAGCATTCTTGTGGTCCAGCATGGATACAGTGATGCTCTGTTTCATGAAGCTGTTGTAATCTCCATAATAACATTTTCCTCTTTTTAAATAAACTTGGAGTCCAGCCTGAAGAGTGTGGCTGGCTTTGCCTGGGGAATTCGGGACCTGAGGCTAGGGTGGAAACACCCCCTGGAAAGGTAGGAGAGGGAAGGGAGGCCTAAGGGCTGCAACTCAGATGCCCTAGAGGAGCCTGCTGAGCAGGGATCTCAGAGGCTCCATAATAATTTAGCTTTGGGAGCTCTACTCAGAGATTCTCTAGTTCTCTGCGTGCCTGTGTATGTGCCTGAGTGCACACATCTTTGTGCAGAAGGTTGGAAAGAGGACTTCAAGGCTGGATCTCAAAAGGTGAGAATGCCAGGACCAAAGAGGATCCAGAAAGGAAATGAGATGGCTCAAGTGCTCTAATGGGAAATGGACCCAGCCCTTGCTGTGAGGGGCACTCACTGAGGTGGTAGAACATGCAACAGGTGACGAGGCCCGCCCTACACCTCTCCCAAGGAGTTTACCTAAGTCTGCAGCAGTCCAATAGTATCAACATTTTCCAGCACAGTTTCCTTTTGGAAGAAGTGAACAGTTTGTAGATGGGGGACTTGAACCCTGGATGGGACCATGAGTTCGAATTGAAGGCATTTCTCCCAACTAGAGCTGGCTGGGTATCTGGGCATGGTTGGGTCTCATGCTCATGACTGTGTGGATATGTTCTGTACAAAGGCTGTGCCAACCAGGGCAAGGGACACTATTTCCTAATGCCCACATTAATGTCTTGAAGTCTAGTAGCAGACAAGGGTGGGTGGAGTGGATGGTCATATAAGGGATGATGTAGGCCCAAGGATATAGGAGCCCATAGGAAGGGTGACAGCTAACTGACCTTTTCCCAAAGGCTGCTGACTTGAGGCCTCCACAGGGCAGAGAGAGGCCCAGGTTCTTCCTGGGAGGAAACTGACATTCAAGGATGAGACACAGGGGCGTCAGGGAAAGGGTGGAGTTGGGGCTCCAGAAAACACAGTGACTCTGGGTTATGGAGAATGAAGAGAAGCACCTGGGGCCGGAGAGTGACCTCAGTACCATGGAGTTGCTGGAGAACAGGCAGTGGTTCCTGTGCACAGGGCTCAGCATGAGAAGGCTCCCTCACACCTGTGATGAATGTGGGGCGAACTGTAGGGAGGTCAAGTTGAGGGGGTGGGGAGGCCTGGACCTGGAGGGTGCCCGGGCCATATGTGAAGATGCCCAATAGCTCCTCTTATTGGAATGGGGCATTGTGAGTGCCTGACCAGAGTGGTTGGAGAGGTCCCTGTGGCAACAGTGTGCACTGGCTCTGATGACTGAGGTAGGAGCAGATGATTGTCCGCAGCCACATGCGTTGTCACAGCTCTGTGACAATCCTGGGCTGAGTGTGGTGCAGAGGTGGCCCAAGGCTGAAGAAGGCATTGTTGCACAGACAGCTGAGTGAATAAGGCAGATGCACCTTGGGGCTTCATCCAAGAAGCAGCCCTCCTAGGCTTGGGGCCTCTTCTGCACTAGTGGCAGTGTCACCTGCCAGGAATCTGAGCCTGGGAATCCGAAGCAGCATCGGGCACCACTTGATCTTGGAATCTAGGTCCTGCCTGAGTTGCCACATCACAGGTCTGGGCCCTAATCTCTGCTCTTCCTTCAGAAAGTCTCTCAGGAAAGCAGTTCTGGGGAGAAGGACCTGGAGGGATGGACACCTAGGACAGAGTCGAGATGGTAGTGCCATTGACAGCACATGATATTAGGAGCTGAAGAATGAGAGCTTGGGAGGAGAGGCTGTCGTTTGCCCCTGAGCTCTACCAAGTGGCTGTGACCAGGTAACCACCCCCAGCTCACCCACATCAAGAGAACTCCTGACCTGAGGAAGGAGGGCAAGACACTCTGCAGTTCCTTCATTTTTCTGATGAAGACTCTAGAGCCAGGGGTTTTTAGCCTGCTAGTTTGGGAAAAGAGAGTGTCTGAAGCTCCAGGAGGTCTGTGGGGTGGCACAAGCATTTGTCTGCAGTGAAGAGGGTGAAGGAGGCCGAGCCAAGGCCCAGTGCTATTCTTTCCTCTGTTTCCTGCAGCCTGATGTTCCAGGCTCCCTGTGATTAGACCTCACTGTGTCTGTGTCCCTCCAGCATTCTTTTACCGTCTTCCCTAGGAAGTTCCACCTGCCTGTAGCTTAAGCATCCCTCCTCCGGCCAGCATCTCTTGTGCCTTCCCCATGCCCTCTTCTGGTTTCAACTTCTAGCCTGGAGCCATGTCTCTCCCCTTTTCAACTGGAAAGCATTATTTCTCCTTGAATCTTCATTACTTGTGCCCATTTGTACCAGTCGGCCTGGTCTGAAGCCCTGCTCTCAGATTAAAGAAAAATTGAGTGTGGTCCTTCACCTCTCAATGCCTCCTTTTCCTTGCCTCTAAAATAAGGCCATCTACCTTTTAGACAGGGCTCCATTTGCCTGGGGGAGTCCTGGTTTATGCCGATGTTCTTGTGTAATTACTAATGTTGCCTCCTGTTCACTCCAGAAGTTTCTTAGTTTGTATGATAAATTGTATGTTCACTTACCCCTAAAGGTCTTATGAAGATCAAGCCCGATGATCCTGTGAGATAATCCATGTCAAATTTCTCAGCAGAGTGGCTGGCATAGAGTAAGTGGTAGTTAATATTTGCTCTTATTTTTCCCCCACAGATTGAGGTCCTGGAGGGAAACATGGTGCCTTGTTCCATTGCAATCAGCAGACAAGAATGGCCAATTGTTAGAGAATGTAGAATATAATCAATCTAACAGATGCCACATGATGTTGAGAGTGACTGCCTCTTTTATGACTCACCGCTCTTCCCCAGCAGCAGAGGTGAGCAAGAAAGGAGTTGCTGTTCCTCTGTACCTGCTGTGTGCTCAGCTCTTGGTTTTGTGGTCATTGAGTCCTCACACTCATCCAGAGAGGTGGTTCTCATGCTAAAACACTGCAGTCATGAAAGAGCTCTGTTCGAGTATTATAAGAAATAGGGCAGGGAGTGGTGAGAGATGAGATGGCAGAGTTGGCAGGGAACAGATGGCTCAGGATTTACAGGCCACGGGAGAAGCATTCATCCTGTACCCAAAGGCACAGGAGGGTCTTTGTGCAGGTGGCAACATGGGCATAGTCAGACCTGTACTTTAGAAAGGCCTCCAGGCAACGGCATGGTGGATGGATTGGAAGGATGGCCAGGTGGGAGGTGACCACAGCCGTGATCCAGGTGGGAAGTGATGAGGATCAGGGCCAGGGAGCCAGAAGATGGTCAAAGGTAGTGATTCTCAAGCACTTGGGCCAAGCGCTTGGCACATATTTGTTACTGATACTGATTACTAATAGCATTCATTATAAAAATAGTGAGACTCAAAATGGTGCCTATTTATTGGGCATTATAATTTGTGGTATACATTATATCACGTAATTCTCAGAACTATCAGGTAAGTTATCCCCTATTTTTATCCCCATTTTTCAGATGAGGACACTGCAGCCCAGAGAAGTTGGGTGTTTTGCCTAAGATCCACATAACAAGAAAGAGAAAAATTCAGGATTTTTTAAAGGGACATCTACTGTCCAGCTCCAGAGTTTATGCTCTAATTAGGGGTGTATGAACTGCCTTGGAGGGATTTCTTGACTGTCCTGGGCACTGTGGAGAGAGCCAGCAGAAGCAGTGTTGTCAGGTTGGCCCGGGAGGAGAAAAGAATGGGGTCTGCTGTCTGTTGAGGTGGCTGAGTTAGAAGAGCTCCTATGGAGGTTCCAGCCCAGTCAGTGTCCCTGTACCAGCCCAGGCAGGGAGAAGCAGGTAGGGGAGGGGCGGGGCCTCAGAGCCCCTCCCTGCTCTCTAGGTTTTGGTTCTCTGGTGCTTTTAGGATTATCTCCTTTCCAATCCCAGCTCCTTGCGGTGGAACCATCCTGTTTCCTCCAAGACCACCATCTCTCTTCTAATTGGTGGAAAATTGTTTGCTAACTGTCAGGAAATCACCGATTTTCCATCCATTACTGGGTGGATCAGGCTGTGTAGCTGTGGAGGACTCTGGGTGGGAAGCAGATGCTGATTAGGCCACACAGTTAACGATTAGGTTTGTGGACCTCCTCAGGCAGTCCTCCCAGACTGCTTATTAACTCCCCATGTAGACCTGTCGGCTAGGAGATATTGGTTCCACGGCGTGCAGAGCCATGGGAGTGACTGACTATTCATTAGGCCTGGGATAGGGGAGGGAGGAGACCAAGAAAAAAAAAAACCTGTGGCCTTAATCCAGGAATGTTAAACAGCCTCATATGTTGGCAGAGAACTTTATAATTGCTGCTATTAAAATATATGTATTTATATAGGTGATTTGTTGGAGGAAAGAATTTCGGCATTCAAGTGAGATTCCTGCTATGATTTCACCCAAGATTAAGTTGTTAGGGACTAGATATTAATTAAGGCTGAGGGCTCCAATCCCTTTCTAATTAGCTCATGGAGTATAATTTGTGTGCAAATGCTACTGTTACAATTACTTCGAATTTGTCTGGGGCTCTCCTCCAGTTGAACTGGGTGGGCTTTACCCCATTATGTGAACACAGGGGAGGAGAGGGCAGGAGGCCTGCGTTTCACTCCCACCCCTCTTCCTGACTGGTTTCCTCACCCGCAATGAGAACACAGTTAAGAAAAGAGAGGAGAAATGGCTGAGAAGCCCTTTTCACCTGAGATGTTCTGAGATTCATCAGTCAGCACTGATCTGCAGAGGGAAATATGCTGGGGCCTAGATTCTTTTCAACAGCCTTTGAAACCCGAAGGCCTTGCCTGAGGGAAGCCGGAGAGTTTCCGGTGGGGCTCAAGCTTTGGTTATATGAAAGGCTCCTCTCTGAGAGTAAGAAATGAGGGGATTTGTCAGTCTCTGTGACAGGATGAACGGTGTCCAGCAGTTCTCACCTGCTGGTGGACCCCAGCTGGTCCTCTCCATCCTTTGACCGGTCCATCTCTCATCTCCAATCACTACGTGGCCACTGATATTTGTTCATTCTCTCCCTGCTTCAGAATTTTTTCCTGTGCTCATCACCTTTGTGCCTACCTGGATTTTATGCAATCTTTAGTGCCCCATTTAAATGTCCTTTCTTCATTAATTTTTTCCAGGTTGTTCCAAATCTGAATAGCTTTAGGCCTTTCTCTAAATTTTTGCTTTCCACCAATCCTTTATTTAAATCTTTAGCTAACCTTACCTTGCAAAATGCCTCGGTCTCATCTATAAGATAGTGAACTTCTTAAAGCAATGATATTATTATGTCTAAATCAACTTGAAATCTTTAGAGAACAGATGAAAGTAGATGTCAAAATTTGGCTTATGCTTTTGGCTTGTGGAGGGCCTTTGAGAAAGGGGTCCTGGTATTTTGTTCCAGATGTGAAGAGGCAGTGAACCTGGCCTTGGGTTTTCTTGGGGGTTGTGGTTCTGGGCCCTTTGTGAAGCCCTAGTACAAATGATTAACAGGGGTCCTATGTTTGTACTCCACCCAGGGGCTCTGGGTTTAGGGGGCATGGATTGAAAAGGCAAAGCCTGTGTCTCCCCTCTCCTTCTTCTTCCTGAGGTCCCTAAAATAGACTTGGAAGACTCTGGTGAGGGGGTGGGGGGACTGAGGCTCTACGGTACTGAGTTCCTTTGGCCATGATGGACCCAGGAAAAAGACTCAGAGAGAGGTTCTAACCCAGGCCCTTAGGCCAAGGAGTTCACTTGCAGCTCTGTGGCTGGGGGCTGGGGATGAAAAGCAAGGGAGGTGCTGCTAACTGGGAATATAAACAGGTCCAAGAAGGGCTTAAAGAAATTCCTAGATGACAGATCCCTAGCAGATAACAGGTCATTAATAACCATGAAAGATAATAATAATAATAATTAATAATACCTCCAAGAGAGCTTTTATACTTTTAAAAGTTTTTCTCCCGCCAGTACCTCATTAGATACTCTCCCCACTTGGAGGAGGGTGAGGATATTACAGAAGGTGAAGGGACATGCCTGAGACCGCACGACTTGTTCAGGGCAGCACTGACACTAGCTGCAGGGCCTTCCTGACTCCCTCTTCAGGGCTTGCTCAGAGGAGGGGACACGGTTCAAGGGTGCTACTGGATGTGAACCTGGAGCCCCATTCTTGTCCTCCTCTCCCCTGTCTTGCACTGTTATCCTGCTTCTGCAAACTTCATTCAGTGGACACCAGGAGGCCAGGCTCTTCGCCATGTTCTGTCAGTGATTTGCCAGGTGCGCTTGAACAAGAGTCTTCACTCCTTCAGTCTCCTCATGTACAAATTAATGGTTGCCTATTCTGAGAAGCTGACCTTTCACACTCACTGTTTCCTCTTGGTAAAGTGGGCAGCAGGAGCACCCATCTTGAGAAGTAGATCACACGGTGCAGTTAGCCAGCTTAGCAACATGGCTGGCACAGAGTGGGCTCTAACAAAAACAAGTCGTGGGCTGTTTCTGGGAGAAGCAGATGCCAAGGTGGGATGTGCCAGGCTGATGTATAACAGGCTGAGGGAGAAGTCTGTTGTCTTCAGGGTTATCTGTCTGTTTTTCCACTCGAGTGTTTCCACACTAGGTTCTGTTGACCTTGAATGTTTCATAGACACTTTGCAATAGTTCCTTGGAAAACATTGGGTGATTTATAGTATCTTGCTAAATCCTTGAAAGGGCTATTTTGCAGGTGGAGTGAGGCTTTAGAAGTTTTGTGAATTCATCAGATGTGTCTTGAATGTGTGAGGACATGTATTTTGAAGGTAGTTTATCTTATTCTATCAAGGCATTACCTCTTGAGAGAAGCACTTATTGTCAAGTGAAAAATCAAGAGCCCCCTTGGGGAGTAAAAGGGACCAGTGCTGCCACCTACAGACAAAAGAGTGATTAGAAGGGAGAGGAGGGGAATGGGAAAAAAAGGAAGAAATAAGGTATGTCATGTACAGGTACAAATTCCCTACAATGAAGGTGATCATTATGTGCATCTAAAATGTACCAATAAAATTAATTATTTTTAGAAAGAATGATTAGAGCAATTTTATGAAGAGCTGGATAAAGAGGAACAGAAAAAAAAAGATTCAGTTGCTAATCCCAAATATCTCCCTCACCTTACCTCCTTAATATTTAAAAGTCTATCATGTTTACCACTATTATCTTCAGAAATTCCACCTTAGAAGTTTATGGTTGCCAAATAGCACATATGTGGTGCCATTTGGGACCAGCACTGGAGCATTACTACAATGCTTTTCTTAGGGTACAAGATGATGTGGTGTCCATTCACTAACTGGTTCATTGTATATTTAATCACTGCTTTAATATTGGGTTGGTTGAGATTTGTGAAGGTCTGGCGTTGCTGTTGAGTTTTCAAAGCTTTGGTTTAACAGATCCCACTGGGATGGGATAATCCAAAGGAAGGTATAGTACCAGGAATTGACCAAATGGGGAATTTTTATTCTTCTGGATGAATGAGCTCAGAGGCTCTTGCTCCATATTTGTCTTTGGCTAGTTCCCAGAGGGTAAAGAAGGTATGATCTGGGGTAAGTGATGCAATCATCTCCAAGCACTACTGCACTGGGGAGAAAGAGAAGAGATATGAGGCCCTTTACTCTAGGTCTCTGGGTGGGGTTGGGATTTACTGTCAAAATTCCACGGCCCCAAACATTGTGAACAGCAAGTGAAACTTGTGCCGGACAACCTGGGGATTCATAGCAAATCTCAACGGGGAATGGCAAAGGTGTACAGATCATCCTCAGGGCAACATGCGCTGGAGCACTGCGACAAACCCAGTGCCAGTTTCTCCACCTATCTAAGAAGGAAATGGATGCTCAGAATGGGACACTGCCCTGCCCAAGCTCCCCCAGAAGGTTGAGAATGGAGCTAGGACTCGAACCCATCATCATAGGCTTCCGAGAAGACTTTCACACCTGGCAATCTCCTGGAACAGGACCTGGCCTGGTTCTCCACACAAACCTCCCTTTCCCCGAGGGCTATGGAGATGAAGCTTAATCTTTAATGAACTGGCTTTCAGTTTAACTGCTCTTTTGGCAATGATTAATATGCCAGTGATCCTGACCAGGACTGACCCATGAGAGTGTTGGTGACTTCCCAGGCCTAGGTGCAGCTCAAGTGCAGACTCAAGGGGTGCGGGAATGGCAGATGTTCCTCCTCAAAGCACCTCTTCTGTCCTGCACCTGTAATTGTACCATTAGCTTGTCACTCTTTAGAAGGAGGACATGATAAATAGCTCTGATCATAGGAGCTAGTAATGTAGGTAGTGTTTAGAATACTCCTGGGGTCTTGATTTGACAACTCTGGTGTGAAGCAGCTCAAAGGGATTACAGGAGTCGTGATTGTTAGCCAAAGTTTAGCAAGCTGGTGATTGGATCTATGGCACCACCAGATGGTTTGTGTCCTGTGGGCTAAGACAGTGTCTGGATGGCAGGGATGTGTTGGCCGAGTTCACAGAGCTTTGGAGATTTGGAGACCTTAATATAAAACTTAGTTCTGATGATCACTAGGTACAAGGGCTTGTGTCTTAGCCTATCAAATGGAGAATCTAACACCTCTATCTGTATTCTTCTGAGGATGAAGTGAAAGTTATGTAAAACATCTGATCTCTACATAAACTGTGGGGCGCCCCATCTCCCATTTCTTCCTTCTCAAATTGGCCTTACGTGACTCTTTGTAGGGAAGTGGAGAAGGCTTCTGGTTTATCCGGGTAGAAGAATTTTTCTCCCTTACTCTGAGATTCTTATAAGAATGGGTTCTCTGTCTGTGAGACCAGAGTGAGAGACCTCAGGATTCCCTTCTTTTCTGGCCCTGGTGGCAGCTGGAATCCTTGAGCAAGGTTGATACATCTCCCTCAGTATCTTTCTGCCTCTTCTAATGATTGTAAACATTGTGAACTGAGCAAGTTGTCACAGTCTCTTGCTTGTTTTGTGTCTTGGCCTTCACTGGCACCAGCAGTAGGTCTGGTAGCAATGCCCTCCAACTGCTGGCTAATGGATGCTCTAGACAACTGGCATCTGGCATGGTGCAGAGTTGTGGCGTTTCAGCTCCCTGTCCAAGCTGATGCCGTGCTATACCTGCAACACCAAATGGAATAGTGTTCCAGCCATGTGAGGTTGCCCAAAACTGTCAGGATGTGCCAGCACATTTCATGTCTCCACATCTTCCCCTTTCTTTTTCCTTCTGCTTGGAATGTCCTTCCTAGGACTTTTGTGTGGAGAACAGCTTATCATTCAGGGACTGCTGCCCTGAATGCTAAGATGTGGAGAGATCTCAGCCCTTGCCTTTGTCATCCCAGCATTCATCTCTCTGCATGTTATTTATTTACCTGCCTGTTTTCTTAGAGACTATGGACTCCATGAAGGGTTCCCAAGTCCAGAACCATTTTCTTGGGACCACCTACCTACCCAGAGTTCTGGGAAGGCAGTGGCAACTGACTTCTGTGACCTCTCTTGTGAGAACAGATTGGCTTAGAAGTCAGGCAGGAGGAAGCAGGGGAGCATGAAGCCCCTGGCGGAAGCTATGGCTCCTTTTCTGTTTTGGTTTTGCTTTTGTGGGCTTTTCATTTCAGAAGTTAATCTAGTTAATGCCAGCAATGTCATTTGGCAAGCTCGCAATTTCCTTTTACCCTTTATTTAATGAGCCCCACCCCCACCCCAATCTCTACAATAAAAGGCATGGTGAGTAATTACAGAGGTGTGAAATAGGGCTGCTGGGCCAAGGCCAGCTGAGTATTCTGGAACATCCACTGGGGGAGGGTTTTGGAAAACCACCCAGCCCCACTATTCAGTTTCAGGTAAGGAAATGGACAGTTGGAGAGAATGAGGAACTCACATAATGGCAAGTAGAAGGGAGACCCAGGACAAGAGTCTAGGTTCTTAACCCCCAGCTGAGATCCTTTCTACCAATCAAGGTCAATCCTATCCCCATATGTGTATCCTACTGAGCATTCCATAGTAGTCTGCCAACTATCCATCCATCGATCCATCCATCCATGTATTCCAGGATGCTTATTGAAACTCTACTACATGCTAGGCCCTATGAATATAGCAGTAGCTGAGACTCTTGCAGCTCTGTTCTTGCAGATTATCATCTCAGATTACAGTCTCACATAGAACCTGGTGGAGGTGCAGCATGTAAATAGATAATTTCAATATAAGACTGCAAGTCCTATGTTAGAGGTAAGCATCAGGAATGTGTTAGCTTCTCATTGCTGTGATAAAATATCTGTGTTAGGTTACTTTTCTTGTTGCTGGGACAAAATATCTGACACTCAAGATTAAATGAGGAAAGGTTTATTTTGGCCCACAATTTGTAGAGGGTTCAGTTTATAATTGGCTGGCTCCATAGCAGGGTAGCATGGCAGAGGGCCGTCACAGAGGAGATGGAGTCCAGGGAAGGCAGGCAGAAGGCAGCAGCAGCAACAGCAGCAGATGGAGCGGCAGCAGCAGGCCTTCTTTCTACCCCTTCCATTGCTCCAGGTTACCTGCCCAACTCACACCCAGGGCGGGGGCCTTAGTCCCAGCATCACACAGCCTAGATCCAGCCACCTCTGAAAAGCCCCACCTGTGAGTGCATTAGGCTTTGAGGGGACATCTAGACACAAGCCATAACAATAACTGAGAAAAATAACTTAAGGGTGTATTCTGGCTCATGGTTTCCAAGGTTACAGCCCATGATTGCATGCACTGCTTTGGGCTGTAGCCAGGCAGAGGCATCATGATCGAAAGGGATGGCACAGGAAAGCTCTTCACCTTATGGCACCCAGGAAACATAGAGAAAGAAAAAGGCAATGAGAAACATGATATCCTTTCCCAGGGTAAACCTCTAGTGACCTACTTCCAACTAGGAGCCACCCCCTACCTTTTCTAGCACCTTCCAGTAGTCCATTCAATTATAAAACCATCAATGAATTAATCCACCGGTGAGGTCAGAGGCCTCAGGAGCCAATCACCTCTGGACAGTGCTGCACTGGGGACCACGTCTTCAACATTTTATACCCAAACCACAGCACAGCCTCTGCAGGATCACAGTGAACTTCACAAAGCAGGGGATTTGGCATTGAAATGAGTTTTGAAGGACAAGTAAGAGTTTTTACAAGGAGCTATGTGAAGGCAGAGAAAGGGTTTACAAAATCTGGAAGAAGGTTTACCCAAATGTTAACAGTGTTTATCTCTGGGGAATAGGGTTTGCAGGGTAGTGGGAGGGAGGGGATGAAGGAGAAAGTTTACTTCCTAATTTCTACCTTTGGTATTGGTTGAATTAGAGTGTAGCATTTTAATGAAAAGATCTTTCTGTTTTTTTCTTTTGGTACTGTGGATTGAACACAGGGCTGTGTACTAAGCTTCACTGTCAGCTTAAAAAAATTTTTTTTTTAAGACAGAGCTTCACTAAGTTGCTTAGGCTGGGTTCAAATTTGGCAATACCCCTGCCTCAGACTCCCAGAGTACTGGATTACAGGCATGTATCATTGTGCCCAGATAAACAGATATTTCTATTTTGGATACAGGATATTTAAGAAACAGCAAGTGTCTCATTGACAAGTGGTACAGGGCATTGGCAGGAGAGGAGAATATGAAGCTATGGAGTTCATGTAAGTTTCTAACTTCTGGGCTGAGTTTGGACTTGAACCATAGGGGCCTGAGAAGGTGAGGGCAGAGACCAGATCCACAGAGCCTAGCAATGCCTGGCATGTAGTAGATGATCAGTTAATCTGTACCTAATTTTGAATGAAAATAAGAAGTCACAGCATGGAGTCATTTAAGGTTAGAAGTAGAGGGTTTGAAGGTGTGAGGGTTTGTCACTATGTGCTGGTGGCAAGGAGAATCCACTGTGGGAAAACACATTCCTGCAGAAGTAGATAAAGTAGGATGGGAAATTCCATAATATAAAGAGAGACAAGAATATTGTAGTTCCTTTTCAGACTAGAGGAGGGTGGAATGGATCAAGATGCAGAGGCTTTGATGTAAGTTGATAACCAAGGGACTCACGTTTTATAATGAGGAAATTCCCACAACATAAGCTTTTCCAAACTAGATGAAAAATTTTGATGTGTTCTGTGGCTAAAAATTGACCAAAGCAGGTCACGGTAAGTTTTTGCCTCCCACATGGTTTCTACGTCATTCTCTTCCTTCCTTCAATACATCCTCAACACTGCAGCAGGAGCTTCCTGAAGTGCAATTCTGACCATGTCTCCTCCTTTATTATTGAATCCCTCGAGATTAAGTTCAGTCCCCTACCCCAGATTAGGAGGACTTTCTTTTGGTACCAGTGATTGAACTCGGATCCTTGAGCTTGAGCAGCAGGCGGTGAAATCACTGAGCTAAATCGCCGGCCCTAGGAGGACTTTTTTGTTCTGCTCCTTGCTCATTTTCCCAGCCTCAGCTCATGACTTCTTAGTCACATCCTACTCTGCAGCCACCTCCACAGCCCTCAGTTTACTCAGTAGCTTCATGCCTCTGACTCTTTGCCTAGATCAGCCCTTTCCTTCTCCACAGAATATCCCATCCTCATGCTCTCCATTGCACATTTGCCTGATTAACGCCCATTCTTCTTTAAGTCTCCATCTTTTGGTCATCTTCCCTTTGAACCTTTTTCTGGCCACATCCCTATATCCTCACTCCCCCGGGTAGACTTACTCATTCCTTCCTTGAGACCCTGGGCCCAAAGTCCTCTGTACTATTAAATATACTCACTACTAGATACATCCAAAGTGTTCACCAGCTGCAGGTGTCTTAGTTATTTCCCTTTTTGCTGGGACAAAATACCCAACACCCACAATTTAAGAAAGGAGAGGTTTATTTTGGTCCATATTTTAGCCTCTAGACAGCTGACTCTAAGGTAGGAAGGCATAGCAGAGAAGCATGGCTGAAGAGAGCTGCTCAAAGTGTGGTGGACAGGAAGCAGAGAGAATCAAGGGAGGAGACAGGAAGGGAGATAAACCTTCCAGGCCATGCCCCCAGTGACTGGTCGTTTCCAACCAGACCTCTAACCCCTAATAGATAGTCACCTATAAACTGCCATATGCCAATCACCTTCCCAAAGCCTTGCCTATAACCAAGGAGGCTCTAGGGGGACATCTAAATATAAGCCATAGCAGCAGAGGTCCCCAACTCCCAGGCATGGACTAGAACCTGGCAATACAACAAGAGGTGAGCAGCAGTGGGAAAGCCAGCAAAGCTTCACCTGTATTTACAGCCATTGCTCATTGTTCAAATTACCACCTGAGCTCCATCTCCTGTCAGATCAGCTGGGCATTGGATTCTCAAAGGGGGTGGAAACCTACTGTGAATTGCAAAAGCAAAGAATCTAGGTTACGCACTCCTTTGAATCATTCCAGAACCAGCCCCTTCTTCCTCTGTGGAAAAATTATCTTCCATAAAGCACATCCTTGGTGCCAAAAAGGTTGGAGACCACTGATCTAAAGCCCCAGGACAGCTCCCCTAACAGAGCATTTGCATATCCACTTCTCCCCACCACACTGCCCACTCCCCCTCCTTCCTGACTCATGATGTTTTGCTGTCTCCAGCACCTGGTACAACAGATGGAACACACTGGTACATGCTCGGGAATTATTTGTTAAACCAATGTGTAACAGGGAACCTCAGTAAAGATCTCTCTCAAAAAATAAAAATCATATCACATGCGTGCCTGCTCTCCCTAAAGGAGGGTCTAGACCCTCCTGAAAGAGACAGCCATCTGCATGGAGAAGATGCAGGAGGCTAAGTTCTAATTCTGACTCCTCTGCCCTGGGGAAATCTACTGTGCTCTAGATGCTAGTTTTTTCCATCTATTTTATGAAGATGTGATACTTTCCCCTAGAAATGCTGTGAAGCTCAAAGATGACACAAGAAGCACTCACTGTCCAAACTTCAGGCAGGATTGGCATTTTAGCTGTTAGCTGAGTGGGCATGGCCATCCGTCAAGTGTCCATGCTGAGGCTTTGGGGGCTTCTCTCCCACGCCAATGGGTCCTGCTCAGACTATCACCTCTCTTCTAGCTCACTGATGTTGTGGGGCTCAGAAAATGTTAATTACTAGGCCCCAGCCCACCTGGAGTGTCTCAGATGAAAGCAGCCTCAGAGTATAAAGTCTAATCAATGCTCAACAGCTCTCTGAATGAGGATGTATCACTAATCCAAATACTCTGACCTGGAACACTGGGCCCAGGGAGTCTCCAAACATTCCTGAGACCACCCATGGCTCATACCATCAACCCCACCGGGAAGCCAGCAAAGCTGCTGAGTCCCAGAATTTTACAACCTCAAAATTAGATGAGTCTCAGAGAGCTGCTGGTCCAGACTCCCACTCAGGGTGGAAATCCAGGCTAGGTTTATCCACTTGGTGTTGGCCCAGGCCTTAGTATCTGGAAAGTTGAGGAGTGGCCCTGGGCTTAGAGGGACACATCTGTGTGACTTGGGCATTGCCTGCCTTTTTGTAAAAGTGGGATAAGGTTATCTAACTTACAGGGCTGTGTTAGGAATAAATTAATTTGCTCGAATGCTTTTTATTTTGAGATTTATAAGAACAATGCTTACCAGTGAGTAGCTATTATCATTCTTAACATTACAAGCTTCTAACCTTGGAATATATTAATTTCTTTATTCCAGACTTATATTGCTTTTGTTAATTTTTATTTTGTATTTGTACATATTTATAGTACATAATGGTCGCATTCCTCATGCAGAGCTGTTACACCGCATAACACATCTTAATTCTTTTTTCATCCCCTTTCCTTCTCTTCTCTTTTCCCTCCCTACATGTCTTGGGCCCCTTCCCATTTACAAAAGATCTATCTCCCTAATTCCTGTTATCTGTCTTTTATTTTGCTCTTTATTTATATTTTAGGTTTCTCATACAAGAGAAACCATGTCATATTTAGGTCTGTGTGTGTGTGTGTGTGTGTGTGTGTGCGTGTGTGTGATTTGTTTCACTTTTTTTTTGTATGGGGATCAAACTCAGGACTGTACTCTTGTGAGACAAGTGCAGTGCCACTGAGCTAAATTCCCAGCTTGTTTCACTTAGTATAGTGCATCCATTTTCCTACAAATGACTCAAGACTATCCATCTTTGTGGCAGAGTAGTACTCCATTTGACTGGTAAGGTGTTGTGTTTCTGGTTGAAAATTTTATGATCCCTGGGCCTTAGACACAGTGTAAAAATCCCTTCCTTGCACATAAGGAAGGCTCTGTAACTTTCTTCTTCAGCTACATCTCCTGCTTCTCCTCACTCATCGACTGTCTCCCAGACACAGCAAATAAACCTTTTATATGGCCTGTTAGCTTGACTCATCAGGGTGCTTCTCCCCTTTTCTCCAAGTAAATTTCCATCTGCCTTCAAGGTCCTGCTCACACGTCCTTCCTTGTCAGAAGTCATCCCTATTTTCTATTACAAACCTCAGTGAAGTTAGTTGTTGCTTCCCCTGGCTTCTCAGGGCATGTCATACTGTAGTTATTACCACCACGGTACCATGGCATATTGTTTGGGTTTTAGCTATTTTTATTCTTGAATGAATAAAGAATATTAAATTGCAATTTCCATTAGGAGACTGACATCCTTATCATGGCTAATCACAAAGACAACAATGAGTCATTTGTTCTTTGGCATGCTTTTTTTTTTTTTTTTTTTTAAAGCAGAGTACCTGGGTTTTTGGCAAAAAGCCCTAGAATCAAAATGATCTGAGTACGAAATTGTACTCAACCATTTCAAAGCTGTGAGAACTTACATGTTATTTTGTCTTTCTCAGTTTTTTTCCTTATTTGAACAATAGATAGTTTAACAAAGCTCATCTCTTGGGGTTCTCAAGAGGACTATAAGAAGGACCTATCCTGAATGGTAGAATGTTTGCTCTGAGGCTCAGGACTGTTACTCTCCGTGCCTAGCCTTTCCTCGCTGCCTGTCTGTACCCTTGGCTGTAAGATAGCATGATTCTACTCTTAGAGTTCCCCAGCTGTGACCCTTGGTCACAGGGCTTTACCATACTGGGCATGGCCTTCCAGGTGGAGGCCTGCTGGTAGAGTTCATTCTTTATCTACATCACACAGATCCATTCTTACTCGTTTCATACTTTGTCTGTTTCTAAGGACTCTTCTGGCTCTCATCTCCTATGAAGTGATAATTCCATGATGAGACAGGTGACTGGGAGAGAGTTGTGATGAGAGGCCAAGGTGGATGACACTGAGAGCCTGGCCTAGGTTGCAGTTTGTGGATCCCAGGACCCAGGGAAGGTAGAGAGGGATAGACCTTGTGCATTTTTGCATTTTTCCTTACTGATGGTTTGCGCAGTGTTTAGCACAGAATAGGGCTGAGTATCTATTGAACGGAAGAAAGGATCGTCTGGAGAACAGTTCTTCAGACCAGAAAAATGGAGCTGGGTCCAGGCTCAAGCCAGGCCTGTCCCACTTACTTTGTTAGGGAAATGCACAGTGAGCACACCCATCTAGCTGAGAAGATTCCCACATTCCATTTTCTCAGTAGCCACCATAGTCACCAGGTCACACCTTCAGATTGGGATATGGAAACTTCCTAGAGAAGTGTGGATCTGAGGAGAGAAGAAGGCTGAGGGAATTCCCTGCTCAGGAAAACTGAGATAGGCAGTTCTGAGGTAATGATGAGAATTTCAGAGAAAACATCAGAAGCTCCTGAGTAGAGCAATGTCTGAGGGAACTCCGGGTTTCTCTTTGTCCTGTACCTGTGGCTGTTCAGGTGAATCCTGAAGGAACTAGCTATAAACTCCTGTGAGGTCAGCTTGCTGATAGGGGATGGGAAGCTGGGGAGACTGAAAAGAGGAGACTGGGATGATTATTAAGGACAGAATTCCAGAGCTGAGAAGGTGGTAGGCAGAGTGCCTGGGTTTGCAGGAAGGAAGAAACATGACAAGTGATTGGGAATAAGATGGGCCTTGTGGGCATCCCAACCATTGCCTTATTGTAGGCTATTAGAAAACAGTACTGGGCCTCAATGTGGCTTAGAGGTCAGGACATGGGCACCTCACCCCAAACTCCTGGGGTCAGCATCAAGCTTTGCAAACATTGGCTGCACAATAAACACTGTTTGAACTCAATTTTCCCTCTTCTCTTTCACCCTTTTATTTTAAGCTCAAATCTTCCTCTCCCAGATGGAGTCCTCCCATCTGGTTATAGAAATTGGATCAGTAGAAAGAGAAATCCTAGGATGCTGGAATTTCAGGAACGTTTTCAGGATGCCAAGAAAAATAGCTCTGTGATGAACCAATGGCAACATGATGGCAGATCTGGAAAATACATTTGACTCTGTCTGAGTCACAGCCTCATAGGATCACAGAGACCTGGAAGTTAGGTAGTCTATTCGTGGTGGTACAAATGGAGGAGCTGAGACCCTAGGAGGGGTTTAACCAGCTGGCAGCAGAGACAAAACTAAATGGAATGCTGCAGCCACACAGCCTACTCTGATCAGATGCCAGGCCTTGGCCACAGGGCTCTTCTAAGAGCTGTCAGACATGTGTAGAATTGCCTTATCAGCAGGAAGAAAAGATGACAGTGGGCAGTCTTTCCTGGACAAGCATCCAACAGGACCCACGTAAATATTTTCCCAATGTCTGGATGGCCAGCATCTGCTGGCTAGCTTCCATGGGATAGTAAATAATTCAAATGATTGGTTGCTTCCTGACGACTTTCTTGGGTGTGTTTTCTAACTGCTGTGTTTTTTGGAGTTGCCTTTGGGGGAGATCTTGATGAGGGCAGTGAGCCAAGCCCTTACTGGACTCTCTGATGGCAATTTCTGGTCAGGAAGGAAGTACCCATGGAGTCTTGATGTCAATGCACTTGGGGCACAAGATTACTTTTACTTAGTCCAAAAGATCTTTCAAGTGGGGCCAGGAATTAGTTTCAGGGATTAGGGTGGAGTGAGGTTAGAGACTCTGGGACCAAAAAATCAGAGGAAATCAGCTCAAGTGTGGTAAATTCAGTAAGCTTGACCAAAGGCATGTTGAGGTCTTGGCAGATAAGCTGGTGGGGGAGGGAGGAATAGTATTGGAGCTGGCATGGCCTCAGGCAATCACAGTTATGAATTTTAGAGCTCAAAATTCAGGAAGAGGTGGTGTTCAGTTCCCATCCACTATGACACCTCACCCAGAGCCTCTGTGCGGGAATCTTAGAGATGTATATGGCAGCCCTAGTAGTCAGGTTCTTGATACTCTACTTGGTTTAATCCCCATCATGAGCCTGTCACTCAGGTATTTTGCAAAACTTATTTTTGAACCAGTCTATAATCTAAGCTTTACACATTCTCTAGGGTTGGGAGTATCTAAATTCACTTAATCCTAAACTGTTGCAAGCATGTTTCTCCCAATTTTGGAAGGACATGAAAGATTGTTGAAAGACTATGGTCATTGAAATCAGATTCATGTATAGGTTGAACTAGTTGTGTATCCTTGACTCAATTACTTAGCACCTCTGAATCTCCTTTTCCTCATGTGACAAATGGAGAAATGGTCCTTGAAAGGCTGAAATGAACTAACATGCATGAAATTCTAAGCACAGTTCTTGGCAAAAACTAGCTGCCAAACTATTATTGACTTATTTAATATTAAGTTTGAAGCAAAAGGGGTCTGCATCTGGCCTTAGACCTGTCAGTGTCAGGTTGTATGTCTTTGGGAAGTTACCTCCCAAGCTGAGCCACAGCCATCTCATCAGTAACACTGGGAAGATAATCCCTGCTTTGGGGATATTGAGAGGTTCTAATGAGATTCTCTACAAACTCTCAGCTTTCTGCTAGCTCTCAGGTTTAGGGGAAACTGCCTCATAGTGTAAAAGATTATGAAACTGTGAGCTCACCTTTCCTGTCTTAATGGATGCGAACAGCTCTGATTCTAAGCGTTCCCCTCTCCATTCCCTCCCATTCCCTTCTTTCTTCACTCCTCCCTAATTTGGGGCTCATCCTCTCTCAGCTGCCTCACAAATCTCTCCTCTTCAGCTTCTCTCTTTTTTAAAATTCTTACATTCTTTTATTGATACATTTTAGGTAAATAATACATTTACATTTACCATTGGGTGCTTGTACCTGTACATGATGTATCTTGGTTCTTGTTTTTTTCCCCATTACCTGTGCGCCCTTCACCCCCTCCACCCTTCACTACTTACGTAGACTTCATTTCCATTTTTTTTCTTTTCTCATAATTTTTCCTTTCCCTTCTTTCCTTTCCCCTTCCCCTCCTACCACCCCTACCCCTTTGGACCTTTCTTCCTCTTTCAAATTATCAATTATTCATTTTAATCATTTTAATCCTTATTTACACTTTCAGTTTCTCACAGTAGAGAAACTATTCGGTATTTACACATGCATGTCCTATTTATTTCACTTAAGAGTATGGCCTCGATATGCATCCATGTAGCTATAAATGACTCTAGTTTCTCGTTCTTTACTCTTCAGTTTCTCCTTTGGTAGCTGATTTTCCCCACAGCAGAAGGACACATGGAGAATGGAAACCTGACTACTCTGCTCACCAGCTTCAGTCCTCTTGCTGTCCTGGCTTCCAGAACCCTCCATACTTCAGCCAGGCTCACCATTCCACTCTGCCTCCCAGATTCTTCTCCACAGCCCCTTAATTTACATTCTTATACATCTTTATTAGGAAACGGTGTTTGGGCTCCAGAGCAGCTGCTGTGTAGATTGTGCTGCCCCTTGTTTGTCTGTTGGCTCATCTATGGATCTTTCTCTGGGCCTCATATTTTCTATCAGGGATGTTAAGGGTTGAAATACATAATATTTCAGGGCCTGCTATTGCTTGAATGATGGCAACCCCTCCAAAATTCACACTGGATGTACTCCCCAGTGCAACTGTACTGAGAGGTGTCACAAAAGAGAAAGAAAGTGATTAAGTAATAAGGGCTCTGTCCTCATGAATGGATTAGCAACTTTCGAGAAGGGCTTGAGGTTGAAGGGAGCACTCTCTTCTCCATGGAAGGACATGGCAACAAGAAGCCATTCTGGAAGCAGAGCAATGTTAGTCCTTTAATGTTTGACTCCCCAGCTTCCAGAACTGTAAGAAATACATTTCTTTTCTTTATAAATTACCTAGTCCATGGCGCTGTGTTACAGCTGCACAAATGAATGGACCTAAGTAGGGCTTTCTAGCTCTAAGGCATTTTAACAGCATTTGATGTCTTCTAGGATGACCAGGAGTCTCTCCTCTCTCTCCCTCCTCTCCTCTCTCTCCCTCCTCTCCTCTCTCTCCCTCCTCTCCTCTCTCTCTTTTCCTTCCTTCCTTCCTTCCTTCCTTCCTTCCTTCCTCCCTCCCTCCCTTCCTTCCTCCCTCCCTCCCTCCTCTCTCTCTTTCTCTCTCCCCTTTTCTCTTCTACCACATGTACATATATACACAAACACAGAGACACCCAAGCACTCACATGCAAACTTTTATACAAGTACACAGTTCCTCATATATGTGGACATGGATTTTTACACATACATCCTGATGTACACATGTTAATAAATACTGCTTCGTATACTTAAAGACTCATGCTTTCTAATAAATGCCTTCACATATGCAAATACTAGACTTTATTCTTTATTCGCCACTGAATTTCCAGCATCTGGGGCTCAGAGTAACTCAAAACTCATGTGTGGAATAAGTGAATAAATGAATACTCCCCCCAGTTTGACTCAAGCATTCACACACGTCATACCAGTCTATAGAGCTAACAGGTGTGCACACTCAAGGTGGGAGTGCATGCTGCCACACATTAGATACACCCAGCCACTCCTTCCTACCCACATCCTCACATTTCCTGTCTCCTTCCTGAAGCTGAGGAAAGGGAAGCCCTTTCCTCAGTGCCATCCTGAAGGCTCTCTTGTTGTCAGGTCTGGCTCCAAAACACCCAAGGACTTTGGTCCAAGTGTCAGGGGTAATTCCACAGCCTTGAATTTGGACGGTGTTCTGTAAAAACCAAGTCACTTTCCAGATGATGCCCTAATTGCTCCTTTCAATGGACATGAGTGGCGCCTCTGAGCAGCCATTTTCCTCTCCATGTTGTAGCCAAAAAAACAGATCTGGAGAGCTGAGGCCATCTGCCTAGGTCAGAAAGCCAGGAAAGAACCCAGCCAGAATCCACCCTCCCCTGTCTACCCTCCCCACTCTCTGTATCTCTTCTCCCAGTGACTGTTTTAGGAGGATTATTTATTCTTCAGTTGTTTTCGTCCCTTAATTTATTTCTTTCTTTATCTTATTTTTTCATCCCCTGTTTCCGCCTGTAAAGAGTAGGGTTTCAGGAGGGAGTGAAGGAGGCCAAGTTCACCATCAGAAGGAAAATCTAAAAGTAACTTTTCCTTGTAAACCCCAGCCGACATTCCTGCCAAATGAAATGAGAACTTACCACACTCTCACACACCCACCTTCACAAAGAACTAACAGCTTGCAAAAGGAAAAAAATAAAAGTTAATAAAGTTAATATCTACTTCAGACAACAGAGCAAGGCCCCTCTGGCCGTATAATTTACCAACTAATTAAAAATTTTTCACACTATTTTATGATTTTTTTAAAGAGTTGTGTAATGTTTTGCTCCTTGCAAGGAACTGGTAACATGCAAGCCCATTCTGGTTGTCTCCACTTTAGAATGGCTAGTGAGCATGTGGGTCAGTCTGGGTTGGTTCTTTTCCATAAAGACGGCACTGTGGGAGGTTGAGGGCTCCCCTCAGGGCTCTGAGGACCTGATAGCACCTCTCTGACTCTTGCAGCTCCTGGGGGAGGCGGCACAGTAGAGACAGGACACTGACTTTGGAGTCAGGCTGGCTGGTTTGAATCTCTGTCGCATGACGGCCATACTACTACAGGCAGGTCACTTAACCTCATGGGTGTCAGATTTCTTACTTGATAAAAAGCTGTTTCTGTCCTAACTGTGGCAAGTTATCATTAGAATTAGGAATAGCATACACAAGGAACCTGGAATATAGTAGGGGCTCAATAAATGGTAGATACCATCAGATTAGCCAACCTAGCACTTGATTCTACCCTTTCTTAGATTTCTAGGAGGAGGCTGTGTAGATTGATGAGATAGGTACAGGAGAGGGAAAGAAGAGAAGCAGTTTCCATATCTGGCTCTACATAGATTTAGAAAATTCTTGCCCTTTGTCAACCACTGGATACATCTAAGGGACTTTCCAACCATTTACACTGTGTTTCGGCCAATGGTTAAGACTGTTCTCCTCCTGTCCCTGCCCCTGGACTGGTCAGGTATGCAGTAGCTACTCAAAGATACCTTAGGTGGTTTGTCTTTCCCACTGTTGGTCAACCAGGTCCAGAAAAATGGTGAAAGCTAATTCAGATGAACTCAAAGCCAGATGTATGCAAGGGATGGCATGAGATTTCGTGTAACTATTACATTGAATGAGCAAGACACATCAGAGTGTACTCAAGAAACAACTTCCGTCAATCATTCTTCAGGGTGCGGTCTCTTTTGTTCTCTTTGATAAATCTACAATTCTGCTTTTTTTTAGGTAACAAAATTCCCCACTCATTTAAAATCATAAAACATTATTTCTGCTCAGTAATTAGTATGTCTGGTTCAGCATACTACTATTGCTGTTTGTCTTAGTTTGTTTCCTCTTGATATAATAATATCTGCCATCGGGTAATTTATAAAGAACAAAAATGTATTGCTTACGGTTATAGTGGCTGGGAAGTTCATGACTGAGGGGATGGCTCTGATGAGGGCCTTCTTTCTACACCTCCCTATGGCAGAAGAGCGAAGAGAGGGCCAGAGACTGAATGCACAGCATCAAGTGCTTTTATAATTGTCACTAATCCATTCATGAGGTGGACCCCTTATGGCTAAGCTCCCACCTGCCAGTACCGTTGCACTGCAAATTGAGTTCCCAATATGTGCTTTTGGGGGGCTACAGTCAAAGTATAGCACCACTATTAGCAATAATAGTAATAGTAGACTTCAAAATTTATGTATTTTTAATTAATTAATTTATTAGTATGTTTGCAGTACATAATTGTCTTAGTTACTTTTCTTGTTGCTGAGACAAAATATCCAAATGTCACATGGTTTCTTTTATATGAGAAACCCAAAATATAAATCAAACTTCATTTAAAAGCAGCATTTTTCGTACTTGCTTGGACCGGGAATTTCCTCTGGCCAGTCTCCTGCAGTGAGAAAGGGGATCCGTTTTTTTTCCTACCAAGAGCACCTATTTCTCTTAGATTTCCTAACCACTATGGATTTTTAAAAATATCTCTGCACTGTCAGACATGGGGAGAGAAGGAGAAGAAAAGAGGAACAGGAGCATTCTTATTAGACTAGCAAGATCCAGGGTCCTTCTGAGTCTGGCAGTCGTTTGGTTTCTTTTAGAATTGCATCCTCTGGCCCCCCATCCCATGTGAGTGATCCTTTGATGGGTAAATGCATTTCAGTTCTAGCTGGCTGCTTCAGGCTCCTTTCCAGCCCCTCGGCATCTCCCAGCACCACCAGCCTCTTGTTATTGAGTGCTGAGGAATTTCATTCCCGATGGTCCTCTGATAGGGTCTACTATGACTTAGACCATCTCCCTCTCTGTGTGGTCCAGATCTGATTTGGAGAAAACACATCTGCATTCTCTGCTTTGATAAACCCTGAGAATGCAGGTTTCCTGGTGCAGCAACCTTTTCTCTCCTTCAGAACAGCTGGCCAGTTGCCCTCTAATCCTTTATATTTAGCAGTGGGAGTCAGATTCCAGTCCACTGTATCTCCCAAATATAGGAAAAGCATCAAGCTCTCCAGCGACCCCATTACAGCCACTTTTCCCAGGCTTGAGTTAAGGGAAGGACTGGACAGAAGTGAACAATGTATTTGCAGCTCTTTCCAACAATCCTCTATCTAATCTTCCACTTAGTTCTCGGCCTCTCCCACCTCTTTCATATGCCAGAGGTGGATGGTCAACAAAGAACCACAAAGGCAACATCACCTTTTTCAGCCTTTGCATGGTGGTCTTGCATTACAGTTGGAGATGTGTTATCCATTATCTTGAGGCCTCACATAAAATGTGGACTAATGTAGTTAAATTTTAAAATCTCTTTATGTTGTTTTTCAAGGCAAAACTTTGAGGTGTACAGGGAGGCTAAGAAATGAACTCTAAGTATACAGCTAGCTGGAATTGAAAACCAGATTAATTAGATTCCATAACCCAAACGCTTTTCATCCTACCAGAAAGACTAAGACTTTACCTCTGAAGTTGGTAGATAACATAACAGTTGAGGGCCTGTCACAGAGAGAGCCTGGGTATCAATATCAAAGTCCAGTGTGACCATCAGCTATTTATCGATCTTAAGACACGTTTCTATCCAGGAACCTATTTGATGTACATCATCCGGGGCAAGAGCTTTGCTGACACCCAGTGAATTGCTTTCAAAGAATCTAACCAATAGTTTCTCACATGCTTAACCTCAACATTGACTACCTTTCCCAGCTGCTCTCCAAATCTTTTATTTAATTTTTGTCTCCTTTTTAAAAGTTCTACTGGTTATTCTATTGGATAGAGATCATCAATTAACATGACCTTTGTTATCACTAACAACACATATTCAAAAAGTGTTAATTTGATTTTAGCATTTACCTTTATCTTGTTCATCTCTCTGTTTGTAACAGTTCTTAGTAAACATTGTTACTCAGTAGAGAATAGTAGAATTAATTCATTGACTGAACAAAGTTAATGTGAGGGTGAGTTAGGAACTGCAGGAGAGTAATAAGAAGGAGGGAATGTAAACCTGTGGGGGCTGTAACATCAGGCAACAATGCCTCATACTTCCCAATTCTCTGCTTGATCCTGGATGAGTCACCCGTTGTCAGCTTCAATTTTCTCATCTGGCCAATGAGGACAAGGGTCCCCGTCCTGCCAGCCTCATGGGGAGTGTAAAATGAGCCTCCAAGAGATCAGAGATGTGGAAAGAAATGAAAAAGTATCACATGTGTGGGTTTGGTCTGAGAAAACAGTCTGTGACTCAGCCTGGTATCCTTACACAGTGGGCTGGGAGGACCCAGAAAATCACTCTGGTCCCTGTGTGAGTTGAAAATAGAGGCCTCTCCTTTCTGGGATAAATTATCCAACAAGGCAGAGGCGTCAGGGCTGTTGCTCCTTGTCTGACCTTTGTGGTCATCTCATTTCAAGAGATGTAAATCCCCAAGATTCCCAAGTCATTTCTAATCTTCATCAGTGTTTACGTTTTAGTTTTGAACCCCCTTTCTTTCCTGCCTGTTATTTTATAGGACTGTGGGTCAAGAGGACAGAATTCAGCTACAAATCTCATAGCTCTCTCTACTGAGATTGTACGACAGAGGGAGTGAGCTGCAGTGGCCTGAAGCATAGATGCCCCCAAAAGTCTGAGCCAGGGCTACAGAAATTCCTAGGAGGCCCTTTCTAGAAGGTGGGACCTAGGATTTACTTTCCTGGTGTGCCTTGGCCTCTGAGTTCAGGATCAAGAAAGACCAAAAAGTAGCATGTCAGGGTTGGCATTAGACTTATTTCCATTACCTATAGCTGGGTTACATTGATCAGGCTGCCAAATAGCTTTTAGCTTCATGTTGTTCTTCTTAATGAGAACAATAACTACTTCATAAAGTGATTATAAGGGTCAACCAAGATAATGTAGGCCAGTGTGTTCAGCACACTGCCTCACTCCTTTGTGGCTTTTGGCACACAATTTCCTTCTCTCTTCAACTTTCCTGATTGGGAAGTCATGAATTTGTCACTAATATTCCTTAAGACCCTCTCAGATGTGAGCTCCTTGAGGGCAGGGATTATGACTTGTTCATCCCAGGATCCTCAGCACTAATACAATATTTGACATATGATCTGTGTTCAATGAATATTGGTTGCAGGATGAATGAAACCAAGTTCTCTGCAGACAGAGGAATTTTCATATCAGAGAATATAGTCAGAGACACAGAGACAGAATTGGGTTGTAGAGCAAAGTGCACCCAATGTCTTCTTTATTTCTTTCCTTTTATTATAATTACCAATGCATATTAATTATACATGTTAATGGGTTTCATTCTCTTACCCCTCCCTTTCTCCCCGCTGCTGACAATCCCCTTACACTTCCCTATTAGTACTTCTGTTACTTTCAGGTCATTTTTTAAAAATTCTAGTTTCTGCATGTGGAGAAAACATGCCATACTTGAATATTTTGTCTGGCTTATTTCACCAACATGAAAACTTCTAATTCCATTCATTTTCCTGCAAATGATTTGATTCTGTTTTTTATTTGTGGCTGATTAATACTCCATTGTGCATATATGCCATATTTCCTTATCCATTTGTCTGTTGTTGGGAACCTAGGCTGATTCTATACCTTGTTTATTGTGAATAGTGTCGTGATAGACACAGTTTGTAGGTATCTCCATAGTATGCAGACTTGATTCCCTCAGGTTTATACCAAACAGTGGTATAGCTGTGTCATATGGTAGTTCTATGTTTAGTTTTTCGAGGGCATTTATATTGTTTTCCATAATGGCTGTACTAATTTACATTTGGACCAATATTTTGTAAAGATTCTTTTCCCCACAACCTTGGCAGATTGAATGTTTTTGTTTATTTGTTTGTTTCAGTAATAGCCATTTATACTGAGGTGAGATGGAATTGATTGGATTATTTGTTCTGTAATTGAAATTTTTAAGTCTTTTATATATTCTGGATATTAGTCTTCTATGAGACAAATGCTTGGCAAAAGATTCTCTCCTATTTTGTAGGCTGTCTCTTCATTCTGTTATTTACTTTGCTAGGCAAAAGTTATTTAATATCATGTAATCTCATTTGTTAATTTTTTCTTTCACTTATTGAGTTATTGGAGTCCTATTCAGGAAATTATTTCTGTGCCAACATCTTAAGTGTTTCCCCTGTGTTTTTCTCTAGTACTTTCAAAGTTTCAACTCTTACACAAGATACATTGTGAGCTGGTTTTTATATAGGGTATGGACAGGGTCTTTTATCCATTTTGATTTGATTTTAGTGTAGGGAGTAATATAGATCAATATTCATTCTTCTGCATGTGTATACCCAGTTTTACAAGCACCACTAGTTAAACAGGCTACTTTTTTCTTGAGCATATATTATCAGACCCTTTGTAAAATGTCAGATATTGGAACGTGCTTGGGGTTATTTCTGTATCCTACATTCTATTCCATTGGTCAATATGTCTGTTTTCATGCTAGTAGGAAGATGTTTACTACTGTAGCTGTGTAGGATAACTTAGAGTCCAGGATTGTAATGCTTCCTGCTTGCTCTTTTTGGTCGGGATTGCTTTAGTTGTTTTATGTCTCTTCTGGTCCCATATAAATTTTTGAATTTTTTTTCTAGTTCTGTGAAAAGAACTGATGGTATTCTAATAAGAATTTCATTAAATCTATAGTCATTTCTGGTAATGTGGGTCATTTTGAAGATGTTAGTTCTGCCTAGAACAAGTGATATCTTTCCATCTTCTAATGTTCATTTCAGTTTCTTTTTTCAGAGAAATGTAGTTTTTTGTTATAGAAGTCTTTCACTTTTTTGGTTAGGTTAATTACAATGTATTTAACTTTTTGAAGCTATTTTTTTGTTTGTTTGTTTGTTGTTGGTACCAGGGATCAAACTCAGGACTTTGTGCTTGTGAGGCAGGTGACAGAAACACTGAGCTAAATCCCCGGCCCCTGTTTGAAGCTATTTTGAATTGGTTTATTTTCCTGATTTCTTCCTCAGTGGGTTCATTCCTGGTGTATAGAAATGATACTGATTTTTGTGGGTTTATTTTGTATTTTGCCACTTTGCTGAGTTTATTAGTTTTAAGAGACTTCTGATGGAGTTTTTCACATCCTCTATGTAAAGACTCACGTCATCTGGAAATAAGGATATTTTGACTTCTTCCTTTTTGTTTTGTTTCGTTTTCATGCCCAATTGCTCTGGCTAACGTTTCAAGTACTATATTGAACAAAAGTGGTTAAAGTGAATACCTTTGCCTTGTTCCTAATGTTAGTGGGAATGCTTTAAGTTTTTCCCCATTTAGTATGATGTTGGCAGTGAGTTTGTCACAAATGTCTTTTATCATTTCAAGGTGAATTCCTCTATTTTGGTCAAGGTTTCTTTTTATCATGAATGAATGTTGAATTTTGTCAGTCTTCTGCATATATTGACCTGATCACTTGATTTTTATCCTTACTTTTGTTTATATATTATGTATTACATTTATCAGTTTACATGTATTGAGCCATCCTTTCATCCCTGAGATGAAATCAACTTGGTCATGATGTATGATCTTTTTAATGATTTGTTGTAGTCTGTTTGTAAATATCCTGTTGAAGATTTTGACATCTATATTCATTAAGAAAATTGGTCTGTAGCTTTCTGTTTTTATTCATTCCTTGTCCACTTTTGGTGTCAGGGTAATACTATTTTCCAGGAATGAGTTTGATAGTGTTCCTTTTCAATTTTTGTGGAAGAGTTTGTGCAGTATTGGCATTAATTCTTCCCTGACATTCTTGAAAATTCTTATAGTTTTCATTCTTGGTTGCTATAGTTTTAAAAAAATTATTGTTATTGCTGCCTCAGTTTAGTTGCTTTTTATTGGATTCTTTGTGGTTTTTATATTTTCTTAGTTCAATTTTGGTAATTCCTATGTATCTAGGAATCTATCAATTCCTTCTAGATTCTCCAATTTATTGGAATAAAGATTTTCAAAGTAATCACTTGTAATTCTCTGAATTCTGCTGATGTCTATTGTGATTACACCTTTTTCATTTCTTTTTGTTTGTTTGTTTTTTGGTACTGGAGATCAAACTCGGGTCTTTGTGCTTGCAAGGCAGGCAGCAGAACCACTGAGCTAAATCCCCGGCCCATCTTTTTCATTTCTATTTGCATTGGATCTTTTCTTTTCTTCTTATGATAAGTTTGGCTAAGAATTTTTCTATTTTATTTGTCCTTTCAAAGATCCAATTCTTCTATTCATTGATTCTTTGTATTGTCTTTGAAGTCCTAATTTCATTACTTCTGCTCTGCTCTTTATACCTGTTTTGTATTTGGATTATTCTTGTTTTTGAAGTACATAGTTAGGCTATTTATTTGGGATCACTGTGTTTTTCTATAAACTTCCCTCTCAGACTGTTTTCACTGTGTTGTATAGGTTCTGGTATGTTGTACTTCTTTTATCATTGATTCTAGAATATTTTTTATGTTTTCATTGATTTCTTCTGTGACCATTGATTATTCAAGAATGTATTAATTAAAATCCATTTGTTTTTGTAATTTCTGTGATTTCTTTTGATACTGCTTTCTAGTTTCATTGCAGTATGATCTGACAATATGCGTGAGATTATTTTGGCCTTTGTATTCATTTAAGCATCCTTTATTTTGGTACCAGGAATCAAACTAGGGACCTTGAGCTTGTCAGGCAGCCACAGTGCCACTGAGCTAAATCCCCGGCCCTATTTAAGCATTCTTTATGGCCTAATATGTGGTCTATTTTGTAGAGAGTTCCATGTGGGAAAAATGTGGGTGGGACACTATGTAAATGTCTGTTAAGTCCATTTGTTCAAAGGTGTGATTTAACTCTGATATTTCTTTTTGATTTTTTGTATGGTTGACCTGTATATTTGTGATAATGTGATATTAATGTACCCCACTATGATTGTGTTGATGTTTATCGAATCTTTTATGTTCATAGTATTTATTTTATAAAAGTTGAGTGTCAGTATTTGGTTCACATATATTTACAATTATTATTTCTTCCTGTTGAATTGTTACCTTTACCAGTTCAGTTTTGGCTTAATGTCCATTTTGTCTGAAAATAGGATAGTTACTCCTGCTTGCTTTTGGGTTCCTGTTGCATGACATATTGTATTATATCTGATTTTTAGTTTGAGTTTATGGATTAGGAATGTCTCTTGTATGCAGCATACAATTCGATTTTGGTTTTTAGTTCAAGCTTTTTTCTAATCTACATCTTTTGATTGGGGAGTTAATACCATTTATATTGAGATTTATTACTGAAAGGTATTGACTGGTTTCTGTCATTTCATTACTTTTCTGTTGCTGATTCATTTATTTTTCCCTTTTGATTAACTGCTCATCCTGCTTGATGTATTCAATACTTTAGGCTCTTCATCCTCTTATTTCTCTTTAACTCATATTATTTTTATGTTAGTTCTCTTTGAGTTATTTAGCAGCTGTTGGATCCAATTTCCATGGTATCTTGTTATTTTTAAGGCAGCAGTGAGTATATGGTCTCTTGCATCAGCTCTATCTTCTAGTTTTGTCACTCTCTCCTCACATTGGTCATTCTTGCTGCCCATAATTTCAGTACAATTATTTATATCCTGGATTTATATTTGGTACCTTTATATGGACTCTAATTCTTTACTAAAGTGGTCATTCATGTTTTGTATCATTGGTTAGTTAACCCAGCTTTTAATTTGTTTCTTCTTTAAGCTTGCCAATGACTTTTATCAATTAAACCCTTTATCTGTTTAGTTACATCATCTTTGAGTTCACTGAAAATTTTATTGATTTTTTTGTTTGTTTGTTTGATTGTTTCTTCTTTTACCCCTTCATATATTTTAGCCATTTAATTTTTACATCTTCCTTATAATGCACATGGATCACCTTTGGAAGAGCTAAGAACTTTTAGAGGCATCTTTTTCCCTTGTTTTCTCATGTTTCTATTATTATTATTATTATTATTATTATTATTATTTTTATGCTGAGGGTTGAGGATCAATTAGAGTGAAAAGAGTCTTTTTTCTAGAGTGTTTTGACAATATGGAGATCTCTTTAGTTAGTGTCTGATTCCTAGTTGTGCAATCTTAGCTTTGGTTGTGTTTTGGTATGTATATATCTCTTCAAACCACTCAGCTTGCTAGGATAAGACCTGGTTGCTGTGTTGTTGCTGTGAGAATCCCTACTGTTCATATAAACATCACCAGATCCAAATATATATCAATTGTGTACATTAAAACTGTTTTAACAAATTTACCCTTTTAAAATGACCCATGAAGACTATGATATATTATTACTGACAGGCTGGGATATGGTGGATGAGGAAAGAAAAAAGAAAGGGTTATATTGGAAAGAAGAGAAGGAGAAGAGAGATAACAACTAATGAAAGAGAAGAGATAAACTTCATTGATTTTTTTTTTTAATAACTGGAGTAGACGGTGTAGAAAGGATGTTTGAGTAAATATTTACGGGAGTGGGACAAGGGAGGCAAAGAGAATGATGTGTATTTGGAGATTGAAAGAAACTGTGAGAAGGTTGGAACCTGTTAAAATGGTGATAATTAACTTGTATTTGAATTCTCTATAAGCAATTTTGGTGAGAGTTACCCTTACTTGAAAGGCACTATTTAGATGAAAGCATTGATTAAATCTTATTTCTCCTTTTCAAGCCTTCCATATATGCTAGGTGAAAGAAGGAAAGAAAAAGAAGGAAGATAAATAAAAAATAAAGACCAGTCAAAAACCCCCAACACTTACAAGAACACAAAATTAAAGTGTTCTTACAGTCTTATTTATACTGCAGTCTCAATTCAACCAGTGAGCTCTTTTCCCTATGTTAACAAACGGACAAGTTGTGAGTTTTAGGGGATACTTGGATGGATTTCTGGATGCAGCTTTTTCCTATATCTCTCCTCTCCTCTGAGCATCACAGTGTCCACAAAATGCTTTTTCTCCTTACCATTTTCAGTGCACAGTCCACTCCTGCAGGTCTCTGAGTTGGCCCCCTCCTATGATTTGTTCAGCTGCCTGCCATTGAAGGGATTGGGGATCTGGATTCGACCATTAAGCTGACCTCCTCACTGTGGGTTGTGTTCTGCTTAATTTCACTTTCACTTCTGTAGGTGTGGCTAGCTTGAGGTTTTTGCCTTTATGATCAGATACCTTCTGTAAGTCTGAGCGGTGAGTGTGCTCTGTTGGGGGAGTACTCAGACTTTTGCTGATTTCGGTAAGGATCTTCTCAATCTCCACTCCCTTCCCTGCATGAAGCTGCATCTGCTTTTGTGATCTTATTCTATGAAGTTCAGGATAAGTGTGCCATGGAACACCCTGTGGCTAAGCCATTGCTTTCCACCTCTTAGCCTGAGGTGTTTTTCTCTGCTTTCCACAAAGCATTGCTATCCAGCCCACAAACTCAGTGATGCCTTAGAGCTCACAGTACTCAGCAGACTTTGAACAGAGGTTGAGTTTCCTTGTGGGCATCAAAAAGTGGGTAGTGGGCAAGATATCCTACAGGCACAACACTCTCAGTGTTTGGAGGAACAGTAAGTGATTGTCTATTTGGGGGCTGCTTCAATTACTTTCCTTCTCAGGGTCTCAACATTTGCAGCTGCTGCCTGCTCCTGTAACTCCATGGGTTGCAGCTCTCTCAGTGCTCAAATCCAAGTCCCTAATCAGGACTGTGCCATTGTTTTCAGCTTACCCACAGTTATCTCAATTATGGCTTGCAGAGCTTTATTTTTTCTGGTGCTCTGAACTGTGAATACCTCATTTGCTGATTCCTTTCCCTAGTAGGGAGTGTGAAAATGTTAGGAACCTATCCCTGTGCACCTGCCTGCTGATGTGTTGCTGGACCCTTCTCTTGGGGCTTTAGATCCTCCTCCAAGATGGCATTTGCTAGACCTGGAGTGTAAGAAATGCCATGATCCAGAGCATCCCAGATTGATATTGGGCTCTATCTGGTGGGTTTCTCTTTCAGGTTACTTTCCTGTGTCTGGATTTACTTATCTTTCCTGTTACTGAGTACCTGCATTTCCCAAGCTTCCTTCACATACTTCTGCCTCTAGTTAGCCATGATGAAAATCCATGTGCTCATGAAAAGAATGCTTATTCTCTAGATGCTTTATGGAATATTCTGTAGATGTCTGTCAAGTTCATATGTAATTGAATTGTGATGTTTCTTTACTGACATTTTGTCTGTATGACCTATCTACTGGTTTGAGTGGAGTATTGAGGCCTCCCACTACATTGAGTATAATCTTTCCTTTTATGTCGTGTAATATTTGTTTTATAAAAAGGGTTGCTTTGATAGTACATGCACATATATTTATAATTGTTATATCTTCTTGATTGTTTCCTTTATCAATATGTAGTCTCTCTTCTGATTTTGACTGAAGTCTGTTTTGTTGGATTTGAGTACAGATATTCCTGCTTGCATTCAGATTCCATTTACTTAGAATATCATTTTCCATCCTTTTACTTTTAGTCTGTGTATCTGTTTGCTGGTGAGGTGAACTTCTTATGGGCAGCAAACTGTTGGACCTTTTAATAATCCAATAAGACAGTCTGCACCTTTAATTAGCAAATTAAAACCATTTACATTCCAGGTTACTATTGAAAGATATATACCACTTCCTGTCATTTTATTGTTTTTCTTAAGATCTTTTTGAATGATCTATGTTTCTTTCTCCATCATTCATCTTAAGAGTTTTGATAGTTTAGTGAATTGATCATGTTGGATTCTTTCCTAATTCTCATTTTCTTATCTATTCTTTTGGTCAAATATTTTCTTTCCCATTCTCTCATAATTGTGTTTATCTGTCTTCCTCTTCTCTGTGTACCATTTCTTTAAGTATCTTCTGTAATGGAGATTTAGTGGTCATGGGCTCCTTAGATTTTGCTAATCTCTGAAGGCCTTTATTTCATCTTCAATTTGAAGAATAAGTTTGGTGGATATAATAATCTAGACTAACAGTTATTTTCTTTTACAGCTTGAAATACATCATTCTGGTTTTAGAGTTTTTACAGAAAAATCTGTTATTCTGATGGGTTTGCCTTTATAAGTGACTTCTCTTTTGAAGTTGTCAATATTTTTCTGTACTTTGGGAAGTTTTAGTATGGCATGTATAGCATTTTTTCCACTAATGTTTATTTGGGATAAATACTAAATACTTCTTTTACATTGGTTCCATAATTTTTCCATTACTAGGTAAGTTTTTATTATTTTAATGACTAGATTGCTTATAACTTTAGCCTGTACCTCTGCTGCTTTGTTTATACTACTTATTCATAGATTTGTTCTCTTAATTGTGTCCTATAGGTTTTATATGTTCTGTTTATGGTTTTTTCCTTCATTATTATCTGAATATGATAATTCATCATCATTCAAGCTCTGATGATTTTTCTTTTACTTGGTGTAATATATTGGTAAAGCTTTAAATTAAATTTTTGATTTGACTTATTATACTTTTCATTTCCAAGATTTCTATTAGGTTCTTTTTCAAAATCTCTCTTAATTGAATTATTCTCTCATGTCCTGTATTGTTCTCCTTAATTCATTGAGCTGTTCACTTGTACCCTCTTTGCATTCATTGATCATTTAAAAAATTAATCTTTTGAATACCCTGTCTGATATTTCATTCTCTTTGATGTATTTGTATTCAGTTACTGGAGAGTTACAAATTTTTGGAAAAGTCATGTTTCCTTATTTTCTATATTGCTTATGTTTCTATATTGAGACAAATAAATCTGTTGGGATGGAAATCTTTTCCACTTTCACTGAGAATCTTCTCTATAAGCAGCCTTCTTTTAAAGGCTCAGTTCCCAATACTGTTCATAAAGGAGAAACAAACCACAGAAACAGCCCCAAAACAAATCAGATATAAATATACAATGAAAATCAATTAAGAATGACTACACTGTGAGGTCGTGAGTCACATGGAACATGCCGAATCAGCCCGTGCTTTGGCAACAATCCACTGGACACCCCCCCACCCCCCCCACCCCCGGATCTAGTAACCAC